>OU452303.1:24007434-24462434 GCA_911728475.2 Pterostichus madidus | reverse complement strand
AGAAGGTTTTCCGACTTGTGAGCAGGCCACATGCAGCTGTCCATGTGAGAAGCATGGATTTTCCAAATTTAATCCACACACTAGTAGTGATTGTCCCTGTCCTTTGTTGATGGTCATTGCAAATGCGATTGTTACCGGAAACTGCAAACGTTTGAATTCGATCACAAACTCGAACTGCGTTCGGGAAGATGGGGGATTGGAAGTTTATTATGTGTGTATGTTAATATTGGTTTTCATCTATGTCCATACAAAATTTGAATCGAATCAGTGCAGTACTTTTCAGGATACCTAGCGGCCATTTTGTTTCAAGATGGCGGACTGAAGCTTTATTATACTATATGTTAAGATTGGTTCTCTTTTATACCTATACTAAATTTGAATCGAATCAGTGCAGTACTTCTCAAGATAGCTAGCGGCCATTTTGTAAAACAATGTAAAAAATTTAAGAAAATATTGTTAATTTATATATTATAACATTTGCATTATTAATAATATATCATGTAATTCGTAACGTGATGACGTCACCAGCGGACGCTGAACAAAGTGAAATCGACATTTGACTGTGCTTCATTTTTTAGTGCGAAAATAGACATTTGTACGGGATGGGTCGAAACGGGATGGGCCGAAACGGAATGAGTCGTAGTAATGTGATGACGTCACATGCGGACGCTGAACACGGAGAAGACGACGTTTGCCCAATTTGAAATACATCACTTTTCAAACATCCATATCTTTGGAACGGATGGACCAAATTGCATGAAACTTCTTTGTTTCTACTCAGTTTTGTGCGGGCTACACGGTGGTTTAGTCAAAACATATTTTTTTTACCCGCTTGGGCTTCATTTTTTAGTGCGAAAATGGGCATTTGTTCACTCGGGATAAGAGAGACTGTAGTGTCTGGCCACTGTCGTTTGTACTTGGCCAGAGACACTACCGTGTCTCTTGATATATAAATCTTAAATTTTCGTAGATATTACTACTTTTCACAGAAAAATAGTCCACGGACTTACGCTAGACCTGCGTTTACAAAATTTTGGTCAGCGGATTTCTAGAGTTTGCCGAGGATTTATCAAGTTCTCCTTAGAAATTCTGCATGCTACTAAATATGATTTATAATTTCTTACCGTATTTATATTAAATTTTAAATAAACCCATTCTTCTCATTCAATTTGTTTTGGAAAACATTTTTTTGTAATAAGTACCTATATTATCTCAATATTTGTGATTTATTGTTTTTAAATAAATAAATAATTAAATATTTGAAAGATTTCACAGTAATAAATAGTTATTATTAAATATATTTAAAAAAAAAATGTTAAATCGACAGATAATAAATGATTTGAATCCTATGGCGACTTAGTGGCGAGAATATGACTGTTCATAGGCCTCAGGTTCAAATACCAATTTTTCTCTTTATAATTTAATTCTCATTCTTAGTTTTTATAAATACCGTAAATATAGATATAATCCACAAAATTTTCCGTAAACAAAAAGAATATGTCTTTGTGGTCCTCATAAATTTGTCAGTTTAAAGAGATCCTTCAACAACCTGGGCAAAGCTGCGTTTAACAAATAAGATTATATATAATTAATAGAACAAAAATTAATATATTAGCCTGATATGTGAGTCTGTTAAATTAATCTAATACCCAACTACTAGCTATATTACATATATATCTATAATATACACGATGTCTTCTTATACGAGCCCGTAAAATTTACACAGAACGTTAGTCAAGGAGGTAATATACCTACATTTAACGTTTTACGCAGTGGTAACAAGTAGAACGTCAATGTTACAGCACGGGAAATATGAAATATGATAGCAACTATAACCTGATGAAATGACGTGTGAAAGACTAACTTAACTTAGACAATTACCTTGAAGCCGTTACCTTATTTATGTTTACGATGCAGCTAATGAACGTTGGTTTGTTTATATCCTTACAAGAGATTTAATTATTTTACTAAGGTTTGTTCTCATTTCTTGTACGAGATATTATAATTATTATATTTTACTTGCTGTTTAAAGAATTATTTAATTTCGGGACCGGCTGTTTCAGCGTTCAATCTGGCATAATTATCTAATGTATCTGTCATTTTTTTTTATATTGTAACGTAGTGGTAAATATCACAATATTGTAAACCAATTATTATATTAGCATACCTGCCAAATATGCTAAAAGGCCACGCGTTTCCATCCAGACGCAGACAACGCAGCATCAAATTTATATTATTTGCATTTCCACTTGTGACATTTTTGCTGGAACATGTAAACTATAATTATAAACAGCGTTAGTTTATACTTTGTATCAAACACATCTCTGAATGAAACTTTGTCCTTTAACTCTAATAAAAAGTTATTCTTATTAAAGTTTCTAAATCGAGAAACATAACTTTTATGTTTTATTTAAAACATTTTACATTCGCCATTATTTATATACTATATTGCAGTATAAATATAAATTACTGAAACAAATATACTCGTAATTTTAATAGTTTTTGTGTCTTCCATTTCTAAACATGTTATTATATTAATATTGTTATTAAATGCATCAGTTTGTATTAATTTAATTTTCTGTTAATGCTGAACTATAAGTCTCATATGTTTTTAGATATTCATGTTTTTTTTTTACATTTTACATAATTTTCTGAATGCATTACCATACATATATCTCGATTAACATTTTTTTCCAGAATATTATTTTTCCATATATAAATTTTATAAGTGCATTTTTCCTTATTTTTAATTTCCGTAATAACAATTTAACCATTTTTATCATGTTTTATATTCTAGAAAAACAATTTCCTATAAAATGAATTTAACGATGCATTTAAAAAAATGGCCAGTAACTAGATTAATATTTATTTTTACTTAAAAATCATTTTTTACATCAATCTGTACACTACCGTTCGCGAAATTACATTGTTATTGTTATTTTGTACTTACGAAATTTGTATTATAGTTATTCGAGAAAAAGGTTATTTGAAAATCTGTATTTTGGAAATTACATTCTGGTAATCAGCATCCTGAAAATGGCCATCCTGGAAATTTGTCATACGTGAAACTGTTTTCAGGAAATAGACTTTGGGAAAATTGTTACTCTTAAAATTTTTTTTTGGTAAAATTCTCATTCTATAAATTGTTATTCGGATAATAGTTCTTCTTTAAAATTGTTAGTCGTTGAAACTGTTCTTCAGGAAATTCTTCTTACGTTAATGGGTGGTAACAAAATCACATTTGTTTCCACTTTTCCGGGTGATTTTTTTATGGCAAAGTAATTTTCTCTTGAAGCAGAAACTTTTTTTTTTAAATTTTCTCTAATATATATTTTTTAAATTACATATGATTCCATATTTCTAGGATAACTGTATATAATATGCGCATCTTCATGATCTATAAATATCTAATGAAAATGTGTTATATTTTTCTAAATATTGAGAAATCAGAATGACATTTTTGGAAATAACGTATCCTCTATGCTTTGTCACAAATTTTAACAATGAAATTTTGTAAAAAAAAAGTATTTTCTTCAGGTTTTGAATAAACAATAATTAACTGATTCGTAAGCATCAAAATAATGAACTTATAAAGAGAGCCATGGTCTTTCACAAGGCGCAATATTCTGCGGACACCTAGCAATAGGTTTTAGACGGCATTTACATTGATTTCTTGGACTTGTTTATATATTCCGCGTCGAAGTTCTTCCTCATTTTGATCTTCTCATCCTCCATTGTAAACTTTTCGAGATAAACGGGCCCAAATATCTTCTACGGGACATGCATGAGGAAGATTAGAGGGATTGTGTTCATCCATAATTATCAATCGGTTGTTACAAAATGAAATCTTCTTGGCTGTAGAGTTTGAGGCTTTTCTTGTTTTGTTTTTTTGAATTTTTTTTTATTCTGTATCAGTTCCCATATATATGATGTTCTTAGATGTTCGATATTAGCGTGCCAGTTTTTATACTCATGTATCAAGTGTGTTTTTCACTCTTCTTGCAAATGCCTCGACTCTTGTTTTAATAAAAATTATAAATCTTCCACGTTTTGGAAGATTCATATGAAAAATATCTTATTCAAATTCAACAATTGTCCGGTAAATGGTTCTACGGAATATATTTTAATTTTGTAACATTAGTTTTATTTCGGCTTTAGGGATTAAAATATAGTTAGCTATTTTTTCGAATTTCTAATTTATGAGCTATTAAACATAAATTAAGATGTTTAGTAAATTTTAGTTTTTGTAACAACTTGCCGTTTTTTTCTTATTACTCATTTTATGGCGCCTCTGAAATATGTAGCAAAACTTATAAGATATATATTATCTATTTGTCTAATAATTTACAAGTAAATTTAACAGAATTCGTTGTCTACAAGTTGAATATGAAAAAATTCAGTGTTTTATAATTAAGTAAAGAAAAGAAAACTTGATGTATAATGAACTTTCAAATTGGCTGCTTATAGATATAAAATACTTTGGACAATAATTACAAATTTGAATTTTCTAAAAATTAATTAATTAAGTTCTTTACAAATACTAAAATTTCTTATAACAAAAAAGATAATTAAAACTTTCCAAGCGCCCTTGAACATTATCAGCTGTCATAAAAAGTCTAGCTAATAGTCTGGACCGTAATAAATAACATCTCGCTAATTTGAATACTAGGCACATTCCTGACAGAGCTCACTAATTATTTCCTTCGAGCTCCCAATACTGTCGTTTACGCATTCGTCCTACTGTGAATTCACTTCAGTACTGGCAACCTCTCCTCGTCAATGTTACCACCCATTAGTAAAAAACTTGAACCGACTCACTTCAGACGTTCAAACTGTCACTGGTTTTTGCGAGCAGCTGTAAATGTTTGCGTGAATTTATGCACAATGTTTGTATAATTCAACTGTCTAAAGTAATTTGCACCTCTTTTTTTCCAATCCGTATTCTATCATACTTAAATATTTACTTTAGTAGTTTATATATATATATATATATATATATATATATATATATATATATATATATATATTAGGGTGGACGAAGTCGAATTTTAACCGGGCCACCCCTCAATCTGGTCCCAAATTGGCAAAAAAAATTGTAGTAAAATTTTTTCCGCGTAATATTAAGGTTTAAGGGTGCCGAAATGCACTTTTCTACTTTTTATTTAGATAAAATCGGATTTTTCACATTTTTGGAATTTATTTCTTTTCGAGGCAATAGGAGGTTTGAAAAATCCACTCAACGGTGGAATACAGTCTATAATTACACGATAATGTGTGGTAATGATTCTGATATTATTCTGAGGAGATTTAAAGATGATCAAACTATCGCTCAAAAGAATTGAAAAGTTGTTTTGGCTTAGATGTTGTTACAAATCTACAATACAAATGTTGAATATTAAATGAAAAAGAATTTCAGTCTGACCTCATTTTCACGCATCCTGCAGAATTTAATGATTCTACAGGGTGCGTGCAGAATCATTGCATCTGCAAAATGAATAAAATAATTTTATTGAGAAATATAATTTTTTTTATTAATACAGTTCATATACCTCTAAATGTCCAGTTCTGCGGCCGGTTCTAAATAAAGTCCCAAAATGTGTAAAAATCCGATTTTATTTAAATAAAAGAAGAAATGCGCATTTCGGCACCCTTAAACCTTAATATTACGCGGAAAAAATTTTACTACAATTTTTTTTGCCAATTTGGGACCAGTTTGAGGGGCGGCCCGGTTAAAATTCGACTTCACCCCATTTAAGGTCCACCCTAATATATATATATATATATATATATATGTATATACGAAGGCAGGGTGAAAAGTCTCTGAAAAATAAAACAGATGGCGCCAAAATCGCAAATCTCATGTCACATTTGTTATGTACCATCTTTAACTAGAAAGCAATAACATTTTCAGACTGATATGTCCTTCAGTTCTGTTTTGACACCCATCGAAAGCAAGCAACCTTGAAGATTTTTTAAAACATAGAAAAAAGTGAATTTCGCGTCTTGATTAAACATTATTTCTTGCGTGGAAAAAACATTACGCAAACCAAAGCATCACTTGTTAAACATTATGGGGACTCCTCACCATCGATTGGAACGATTCACAAGTGGTTTACTGATTTTCGTTGTGGTAGTATGACCACAAAGAACGCCGAGCGTTCTGGTCGTCCAATTGAGGTTACAACGCCAGAAATCCTCGATAAAATCCATGGTATGATATTGGACGATCGGCGAGTTAAAGTGCACGAGGCTGCTGAGGCTATGAGCATCTCAACCGAACAGGTACGGAACATTTAGCAAACATTTTTGGATATGAGAAAGCTATCTGCCAGATGAGTGCCGCATTTGCTCTCTGTTGACAACAAGCGCGACCGTGTGACAAGTTCAAAGGAGTGTTTGACGATGTTCAAGCGCAATAAGGAGGACCTTTTGGCTCCCTGCGATATTTATCTATTTCCAAACTTGAAGAAATGGCTCGGCGGAAAGAGATTTGGCTCCAACCATGAGGTCATCGCTGAGACAAACGCCTATTTTGAAGGATTGCCAAAATCATATTATTTGGAAGGGATCGAAAAATTTTAAAAACGTTGGAGGAAGTGTATCGTGCTACAATGAGATTATGTTGAGAAATAAAATATGTTTTGACCAAATAAATTATTTCTCGTTTCATTTTTCAGGGTTTTCACCCTGCCCTCGTGTGTATATATATATATATATATATATATATATATATATATATATATATATATATATATATATAAATTTGATAAACGTCAAAACAGAACCGTGTTGCTAAAACTAGTAAATTTTATCGACGTCGCTTTATAACTATATAAGAAAAATAGAGTATTAATGATAATAATCTATTATTTATCGTTATCCAAGTCATATTTAGATCAAAACCAGTGATGGAATTATATATATATATATATATATATATATATATATATATATATATATATATATATATATATATATATATATATATATATATCTTAAGCTCGTCGATTACCTGACTAGAAAATAATCTTTTTTTAAGGTGATTACAATGATAATTATATACGAGGAGATACTTTCTCCAATGATATAATTTATTTATATGGTATATACATGTCATAGGAAGCTGCGATTTTTTATATCAAATAATTGAATAATTGTCGCTGTCAAAATATTTTTTTATTATATTGTGTCAAATTTTATCGTTTTTTGGTTAGAATATTCGTACGAAAAAATAACTATATTCCAATGTTTGCTGCGGTTGCTAGGTGATTATTTTATCGCCCGTAATAGTATACGAGTATTATACATCACGGAAGAGATACCCAAAAAAAAACCACTTCTCGCACGAGGTATATACGAGTACATATATTTATGTATTGACAACTAGCATTTAAATCCTATTAAATGATTTTTATGTTGATAATAAATATAATTAGGTATTTACTTATTTATTAATACCTACAAAATCTGAATAGGCTGAATATTATCCTTTTTAGCATTGTTTTTGTTTTTTAACATTCCATTTGAGATTTTTGTAATAGTGTTTAGTGAAAGTAATTCAGGAAAAGAGGTACAAAATGTAAAGTATGGAACATTCAATCCTGAGAAAAATACAATACAATTAATTTATACTTGAGTTTTTTTTTTAAATTGACTTTTGCATTATTAATCTCTTTGAATGATAATCTATTCTTAACCGTATCTAAGCAAGAGTTAGTGAAAAAATTTCATGACTCAGAAGAAGGTAATTATTAGTACGTATCTAGGCTACTAATGAAAAAAAAAAATTTTTTTGGCCTGAGGCTAAAAGTACTATTCGGTTTTAAAATATTATTTTAATTAAACAATTTCTTACAACATCATAAATAACTGTATTTTATTAATTTTAAAGTTAATTTACGTCTTTTATGAAGATATTTGAAAAAAATATAGATCATTTATTGTGTTAAAAAATTAAATATCTATAACATAAAATCTAAATATTTTTTTTTACCAAATAACTTCTTTATTTCGAGATCGCCGGATTTAAAAAACGAAATTAGATATAATCGACCAGGGTTACAACAAGAGTTAATCAGAAGAATTTACGAAGTATGCAGCATTATTAGGTAGCAACGATTAAAAAATCTCACAAATGTTTTGAGCATAGTGAAATAGTGTATATTACAACATTTATGTACTAAGAACTTTGAGTAGATGATAATGACCAGAGGGCGACGGTATTCAGCCTAAGGGTTCATGATACAACTGTATCTTGAGCAGTATGGGTGAGCCTTGTGATACTCCAGTACTTGGAATTATTTTTTTGCTGTTTATAGTAGCAAATAAATAAATATCCTTATAAGTTACGTATTGATGTAAAATTTTAATTTAATTATGATTTTTTAATGTAGCTGATTTATACAACTCTGCGTAACAGAATCTTAATCCCAATCATAATGTCCGAACAGTATGGTAGGATATATATTTTTTTTAATAATGCTACGTTAAAGTACTATGGCACGGCACACTTTTGTATCATTTACTTATCCCCTATATACGAGTACTACAATGAAGTAGTACCTATTGTAAGGATTAAAGGAAAATTCGCCCTCTATAATAATACTAGCGAATTAATATTTTTTAATGAGATATGTATATTTCTGTAACAAATATTTGAACAAATAAGTGCATTGTTTTAGAATTATGACCAATTGCACGCCAAAATTTACATTTCAAACTTACATAAAATAAAATTAAAGTGAAATTGCACGCTATATAGAGTAATTGACATAGCTGTGAGACATATGATTTTATTTTCATTTATTTCAACCAATTTTTAAAAGTCATTTATGGCGGTGCAATTGGTCATTAATTTACTAAGCGGGTATTTTTAATATTACACTGCAGAGAAATCTTGCATTTGTAATTTGATATTTTATTCAAATATAAACACGAAACATGTTTTATTCATCAGAGTGTTCTGGAGTACTTTCCAAATGTATCTGAAATGAACCCTAATAAACGATCCATCTTGTTTTTGCCAGATTGTCATGGTTACTCCACCACGAGAGGTATCCATCGGTCAGGAAGTCACACTTGCCGATCTGGCACTCCGCACTCCAAACGAAAGTTTGTTAGGGTTTCTACGTGACTCACTCGAAAGCTGCACGCAATTTTGACGCTGTGTTACGAACTTTTTGTCCTCGGAACTGTTCAGTGTTTGTAGCTCGTGCTCGTGGTGAACCTAACCGTGTTAATGTGGCTGTGTGTACTTTTTGATGGATTGCCACTTGGTATTTTAGTGATGTGAATAATTAGCAAATTAAATATCATCTTTTTTTCTTTCACATCTTTTATAGCTTTACTTATACAATGTAAACTTAAAATACGTAGTCTACATACAATTATTTTAATTGTTATAAAAATATATATATTTCTTATATTACAAATAATAAATATATATATTTGTAGTAAAATATTTGCTTAAATTGTAATACTGAAATATAATATTTACTTTTTTTCTTATTTAAATATCATAGAATTCGGAAACAGCAAACAGTAAATAAATATATCATCATACCTTTTACCCATTACTCGTTGTGGCGACAGTAAGCGATATATTTATGCTCGTGAAGTGCGATTATCAGCCATGAAATTATGGCCCCCAAAGATGTTAGTGGTGAGGGAGTCATAGAAGTAATGTTTATATTATGAAAATTGCTTGTCTGCTGTAGGAATCGAACCCAGGTTCTTAAATTCACAATCCAACTCAATACAATGATCCACCTACGAGGGGCATAATTTTTGAACAATATGAACTGACATATTTCCACCATTAACCGCTGATATTATTATTGTCATATTTCAATAAAGCACTCATACAAAACTAGAACCCTAGTGGTAGTGAAGTAAACACTGGAATACAACATCATTTTGGTTCACCCCAATGCTTTTGTGAAGTACAAATACATATTTACTCCCCTACTTTAGTCCGTTCCGTATTATTTTCCATCCATACCCTGGGGCTTTGCATCTCCTATTGTCTTTTCTCATTCTTCATGTCCCCTCGAGTTCAGCTCTAAGTCATGATATTTATCTGTCTTACAACTCATCGTCGAGTTAAACGATTCATTATCTAGACGTCCACGGTGTCGCTCCACCGTCTCCATTCGCCATCTTACTGTTCGCAAACCAAGAATAATTATAACGAATTTTCAGAAACAGACGCACTCCGATGTTGGAACTTGATTGAGATTGGTGGGTGGAGAAATTAAATTTTAATGAATGTCGCCTTCGTTTTCTTTGCAGTCAAATCTGCTGTCTGTTGACAAGGTCAAGGATTTGTTCTTCATTCTTGAATTTATGATTTAAATGAGATTACGAGAAAAAGAGAAGGGAAATTAGATTTGGGTAACTACAGGAGTTAAACATTTTTCTATAAACTAAACGTGTCCACACCAAGCGAACGAACATAAACCAACACAAAAAGCAAACGAACAATCAAGAATGACCGTGGAGTAGAGGGCACTACGAACACAAACAACCGTACACGTGTATTATTTGTTTGTATTCGTCCGGTGTGGACAGCAATAATAAAACTAAAAAACATATACGAACATTACAAATATTTTTAAGAATATTCATAGGTATATGCTCGTGTTCGTCTGTATACTAGTGCGTGTTCATATTTGACTGAGTTTGTAAATATTCGACTTTGTTTGCTTTGTGTGAATGCGGCTTAATAAAATTTAAATAATAACTACCTATTGCTTACATAAGTCGCACCAAATTATATTTTACCATAACTAGCTACTTTTTGACGAGGTTGATATGTAAATAATGTACCATGTAAAATGTAAAATAGTTATTTGTGTATTAAGAGTGTAAAGTGAATCTTTATTGCTCGTGCTCGGTAATTAAATGCAATAGAGCGAGAGCAATAAAGATACTTTACGCTTGAGGCACACACATAATTTTTTCTACGACTTTACTTACTAAATTTTTTTTAGAAATTATGTGGGGCTAGTTCAATACACGTTCCACCAATTTCTGTATTGGATGTATCAGTATCAGTAAATAATTTAAAAATTCTGTTATCAACAATCATTGTTTGTGATAAATAAACATAAATAAAAAATGTGCTCAAAAATCTCAGAAAATAGTGATGACAGTTATTTGCCTGCACTCCTCCAGATATATTTGAAAAAGCGCAAAATGCTACCTTGAGTTTATTACCTGCAAAATCAAGAGCATTAAACGAAAAAGAAATTATAACCTCTTCATCGAATGGTGTAAGGTAAAAAAAATTAAGAATTATAGCGAAAATGTTATATTTGATTACTTTTTGGAAGAATCTAAAGTAATATCTGAATAAAGATGATGCGAATTCGTTTACCGGCCATTTTTTTCGAAGATCCTCTGCTACAATATTGGCGAATTCGGGAGCTGACATTATGACTCCTAAACGCCATGGAGGTTGACGTTCGTTAACAATTGCAGAAGGATATGTTGATGATAGCATGAAAAATAATGTTGACATAGCGCATCAAATTTTAACAAATAAGGAAAATCAAAGTATTGGCGTACTAACTGAAAATTCTAATGATTATTTTTTGACGTTTCTCAAAACCAATGAAATGCTTCATTGTATGTCACGTGTTTGCGTATTAACCAATCCTGTCATTATTATACTGAGAATAAAGCTCTTATGATTATTCCCGGGAATAATCTCTGTAGGTGTTTTTGCTTGTGACAAATGATAGATAGTTGTCAAATAATTATTTAAAACTGTCAACATGCCAGGTAAAATGTGTGAATAAAAATCGATTTAGTTCCATTTCTGACACAGAAATAAACCAACTAATTTTGGAAACAACTTACAAGAATACATTAATAAGTCATCAATCGATATGGACCCAGTTCAAAATCCTTTAAGTTGGATGAATCGACCTGAACAGCTAAGTCAAAAAATAATCTAATTAAATATAACTCGAGTTGTTATTTATAAATATTTATCTTCACATAGGTCTAAATCTATAGATTAATTATTATGTAAAATAGATTGTCAATTAAAAATGAGTAATTAAAAGTTCTTGGACAACTAGAAATAAGAAAAGTAAAAAAAATATACATGACGATTGATTCTCTTTATTCCAATACATTTCATTTCGGATACCGGCAACTTATCCATTATAAAAAATATCAATTATTTAAAAATATATTTCTAAAATTCTGTAATTTTTTAATGAAATAATTTTTTTGTCATATGACTGACTTTGAAGTACAGTGACAATGATAATTTTTAAAGTTATTTTTTATGACAGAAAAATATGGGAGACGCCCGGATTCGAACCGGGGACCATCAGCTTGCCGGGCCGATGTTTTAACCACTAGACATCGGGCCGGCAAGCTGAAGGTCCCCGGTTCGAATCCGGGCGTCTCCCATATTTTTCTGTCATAAAAATTAACTTTAAATATTTAATGGAACTAGTTATATTAGTTTCTTTTAGGTAACTACAATATAAAACAAAAAATGCGTATGAAAATGATCAAATTAATTGTAAGCTAACACGCTTAGCATAAAGTTCATTATATAACAATTTATTAGACATAGCAGGGCTCGCTCTACCTTTTATGTCGCCCCGGAGAAAAAGCCAAATTGTCGCCCCGTTAAACATAATACTATATATCAGTGACGGCTTGTCAGAAAAAGCAACTGAGGCGCTGCCTCATGCGTTTGAAACAATAATAAAAATATTTTTAGTTTTGTAAGGACAAATAAAATAAGTTGTTTTAACAATATTAAAATTTATTTTAAATAAAATGCCTAAAATTGAATAACTAAATCTTCGTAATACAAATAAATTTTATTTGAAGTGTTCCTACACTTGTGTAGAAAAGTATTCAGTTTGTATTATTAAGATGAAACAAAGAATAACAGGTCTATTCTGTAAGCATTCGTTAAGTCATAACGTTTCGTTATTTAACGAAAAAATCGTTATTGAACGAAACATCGTTATTATAACGAAATTCGTTTAAATGGTATTCAGTAACTTAAAATTCGTTATTTTATAATAAAAATTATAACGAATTTCGTTAAGATCATCAAGAAAATAACGAATGCAAAAATCATTCGTTACGATATTTTCTCACGTGTCAGGTACGTCATTGTGAATTAAAAAATGGATAATCATCGCGATTTAATTTTATTT
Source organism: Pterostichus madidus (assembly GCA_911728475.2). NCBI lineage: Eukaryota > Metazoa > Arthropoda > Insecta > Coleoptera > Carabidae > Pterostichus > Pterostichus madidus. Next base: position 24,449,241 of record OU452303.1, on the reverse strand, counting down.
CTTTATTATCTTGAAGAAAATAATGATAGGTAAAATTATACTTTACCAAATAGATATTGAACATGTATAATCTTAAATTATTTGCTTTAAGACGAAATTTGAGAAATAAGTGATCCTTTTTCAATACCGGAAGAAAACTTCCGTAAATTATTTCGATTATCAAGAGAAGCTGGACGAGATTTTTTACATGAATTATTGCCAGTGATGGAACAAAATAGACGATCTACTACAATATCCACTGTTTTAAAAGTAAATAATCTTCAAAATTTTATATGTTTTGTTGGAGATAAAAAACAACATTATTTATTTCTGGTCCTTCAAGTGAATTTAAATCTGCGGTTAATAATTCAAAAGCTTTGTCTACTTGTTTTGGATTTTCTGGAGTATTTTTATTAGTTCTCAAGACTTCATCAGTTTCAAAAAAATCTACATAGGATTTATATTGATCCCTTGTAGTTTTTCCCGTGCTATGGTTTTTCTCCATTTTTTTAATATATTAGGTACTACATAAATAATACAAAGACAAAATGTCAATTGCGACGTGGTACTGAGTCTTAATAAATAAGAAAAATATGGAAAAAAATTCCTACACTTGTCAAAGTTCCACAAAAATGTTTGAACTATTTATAATATTACGTACTGCAACTTTTATATTTATTAGCTGCCGGTTTTATTAATTTTGACAGATTCTCATCTCCTATGGTTGCTATGATAACAAATAAACACTGCTGTCATTTGAATAAAATAATACACATGATTTTATCAAATTATAATAAATATAATTGCCAACATAAATTCATGTGTCAAAAATAATAATGAATTCGTTAGAAAAAATTATAACGATTATCTAATAACGAACGATGTTACAGAATAGAAAAATAACGAATATCGTTACAATGTGATAACGAAATCAAATATAACGAAAATCGTTATAATAACGATCTGTTATAAAAATATTTTACAGAATAGACCTGTAAGCGAAAAAGTCTGTTTTTGAGGGTAAATATTATTTTTTTCAAAGTTCAAATTGATTTTAATTTACCATATTCACGTATTTAATTATGCTATTCCTTACAACAGCAACTTAATTTCAAATTACAAGTACAGGGTCCGAACTCACCGAGCATCGGTATAGTAGTTAATATGTTTTTAGTTTGAATGGGATTCGAACTCGAGATTATGGGATGGCTAGCACAGTGGTATGAAGTCGGCCTGTGGATCCTGAGGTCCCTGGTTCGATTCCCACAGGCGACAAATTTTCATAATTTGAAAAAGCTATCCCTGTGGCTCCTCCACCACTAACATGTTTGGGGGCCGTGATTTGACGACTGGTAACCGCATTTCACGCGCAAAATATATCACTTACCGAGATCTGCTGTAGCAGAGTGCCACACCCAGTGATGGGTAGAAGGCGTGATGATATATTTTTTTTTTTTTATTTACGAACTCGAGATCTTCGAATTCAAATGCCGTAACGCTATCCACACTAATATACTGCCGTACATACTTAATTACACTAAATATTTTAATTAAAATCTTGAGTATAAAATATTTTTTTATAATTTATCATTTGTACATAAACTTAATGCTGTCAAGTTTATTACATTACTTTGAAGTTATGAATTTAATTTTGCTCATTTCACAAATTCGATATATCACTGTTTTCGAGAAAATGGCCAAAATTTTACATATAAAATGCTTAAAATATTTTGTATAGACTATCCAGAAATATAGTGAAGGACAGTAGGAGGAGCAAAGCAGCTTGTCATTAGTAGAGGAATATACTGTCGTTTTTCAGGTACAAATATTTAAAAGAACAGATACGTATTCTAATTTTTATAAAATATTTTGCGTTACAGTGTCACTTATATTGTTTGCTCAACTAAGAACAAAATTTTCCTAAATACAACCTGTTCTATCTTTTGTGCTCTCGGTTTGTAAGATTCCAACATTGCTATTAATACTTGCATCTAAATTCACTTTAAGATTTCACATCATTTCATTCCGAAGAAATAAGTAATATACACCTTTGTATACTTCTTCAAGTACATGCTATGTTTATATAAGGTCTTCTTCTACTTCAATTATTTCTCATTTAACGCATATTATTAGCAATAATGATGTAAAAATCACAATAAACGGTTCTTTACATAGGTAAATTTTGTAAACAAAAATCAAATACGACATGAATTCGATTCCCGCAGAAGACAAACTTTACACCTCCACAAATATTCTTTGGGGACCATGGTTAAATAGCACTTACCAAGATCTGCTACAACAGAGTGCCACAATCACTGATGTATAAAAGGCGTGATAATATATTTATTTATTTTACTTTGCATATTGATTGGTATTTCTATACCTCAAAATAGCAAGTTTGAAAGTTTCGAGTATTTATTTTACTCTTTATCTAATAGCGGATATTTTTAAACTTATGCATAAAATTTAAACCGCTAATATTATTACTATTTGTACTAATTATGATAAGTACTAGAGGGGAATCTCCTGTTTTAGAAAAAGTTTCACATTGTTCTATTTGGCGAATTCTTAGGGATAATAACAATCATCCTCTCCATTTTCACGTAGTTCATGAATTAGTGCAAAGTGATCATTCTCTGAGATTGATATTTTGCGAATGACTTTTGCAGCACTAGGTTTAGGATTAAATAACGTTTTATGACGCGACTTTTTTTATATAAAATAGAATCTATAATTTCCATAATTCCGATTTCGGTCTAAGGAAGATTCGTATTTTATTTTGAGAAGTAGTTTTCAACACTGTTTCTTTAAACGTATTGGTTGGGATTGCTAATACAGCCTTACATGAACTTTTAGTCTTACCAAATAGAATGCAGATTAATTTAACAGAACTATTATAAGATATCGTCAACATACGAGTACATAGTTTTTACATGATGGTGCGCCACATCATTTTCACGTTATTGTCCGATAATATATTGATGAAACCCTTAGAAATAGATGGATAGGTCGAGGTAGTCCTCTACCTTGGATCCTAGATTTCCTTATCTGAAACTTTTAGCTTTATTTTTTTGGGAACAATTTATGATAATCAAAACACCCCAGAAACTGTCGACGACTTAAGGCAACGTATTGTGAATTGTGCAGAAACAATAAAGCAGCAAAATTCCTTACATCAGGCCTATACAGAGATAGGGAGTAATTAATTACATGTAATTAAATTACTTAATTAATTACATTTTTGGAAATATAATTTTAATTATTAATTTAAAATATCAATGCGATCTGTAATTGTCAAGTCTGTAATTGAATTTCACAAAAATATTTTTCTTCCATAATTAGTATAACAAACAATATTTGCGGATTAAATTATATGCATAAATTTAGAAACAGCCTAAATAATAATTTGGAATATCAGTGTGACATATTTGTATCACTCATAATCAAATGACAAATATTATTTTACAGACACATTATTCGCAGATCGAGTAGGGAAATGGAATACCGGGACTAAAGCCGATGTACTTTCTATTTATGAACTGATATTAGGCTTAGGTGACCCTGTTTTAAGAGGATGCTTGTATTCGGACATTACATAGAGAGATTTACTCAACGATCTGCTAGTGTTAATAAAGACGATGGTGCGGAAATCATCACTAGCACGGATGAATAATAGATTGCAGGACGTGATGTGAATCGGAATAGTTTCGGAGAAGATTCGCGGACGCGGATTAACAGCAGATTTGCGGGGTTCTCGGTTGACGGACGACACTGGCGACGGTAATGGCGATGGCGGCGGCGGTGTATTAGAGTGTGAGGAGATGGAGAGCGGAAGTGGTGTGAAGGGCTGACGTTCCCTTAATTTCGTTGAACGGGCGAGAGGCCCTCTTCAAGGGCCTGTCAAAGGCACTTCGCGAAATTGACTGTAAGTTTGGAACGCGAATGAAGTGCCTAGTCTCTTGCGTCATATCCGGTGTCTAGTGTCACGTGACCAGCCGAAGAAAATCATCGTCGATAGAATGAAAACGTGTGACCTTCTGTATTATCTTTGCGGTGTCATCCACTTTCGTCTGTCTACCTGTCAGAATCTTACAGGCTACTGTATTTGCTTGTCAATTTGTGATTTTCTCTTTAAATAATAACAAAGGCAATTATTCTGCTCAACCAGTGAAAATGAACAAATTTCAAGTGTTTTACTTGATCAGTTATATACATTTTACAATTACACAGCAGTTATGCTTTTATTTTGCATCTTTCATTAGATTTTTAGATTTGTCGAAATCTAATTGATATATTCTAAATTTATAAATGAGTGTAATTGCAAATGATGCCTCACTACCTTTTTAGTAAGCGGTTACTCATGTTAATTACAGGGTATAAGTATTGGGCCGAATGTACAAATTTTCATATTTCAATCATCAAAATTAATATGCATTAAACTTAAAAGTTAAATATAACTGTAAATTTTGTTCAAGTTATTTAACACATAAAGAAGATAACAATAATATAGTTACTAGACAAAGTAGGTGTTTGTAGATGTACCTACAATCGCTACATTACAAATTTTGTAATTTGTTCCTACTGCACAAGTATCAAAATATTCCGCTTTTCTCACTCATTACGAGATATGAAGATGTGTAATTATTCAGAACATAATATACCTCATAATTATTACAGTATATTTGCACTGCGTATTTTCTGATATGATATTAGTAGAAACAATATGAGTAATAATTCAGCTAACGAACATACATACTCCATTTTGACACTAAACGCATATTCCAATCTATAGACACAGAATCGCAAACATTACGTCACATACGGCTGATGCGAAATGAAATTATAGGAATAGGGTAGCATTCTATACATAACTCGAGGACATAATAAGGCCCTGTGACACGCAAAGCAACGCGGCCAACGTGAAGCACGCCCGCGCTCCATTTCTGTTTTCTTGCTAAAGCATCATTATATTCATGGCCGCCCTAGACGTCAGTTCGTCAACGTCGGTCGCCCGTCTCTGCAAAAAAGGAGCGTGTAATTTAATAACCGGCCACGAGCGACGTACGGTGCTGCAGACGATGGCGCCACTGTGCTTTGTACCAGGCGTACATGACCTTCACTCGTTCACTATTAGCCCTCCACAAATTGAAGTGTGCCAAGAGTTGGTAATTGAATCGTAACGAGCTTGATATAATGTTCTAGCAAGTATTACTAAATTTACTTATCAGTCTGAAACCGATAATATCTTAAGTAGACTTTTCAAGTATTAGAATATAATTAATAATTTCTATTCTAGAAATTAGAGAGGACAACATTTATTGTTTATTGAAAAATATCACGCTCATTACCAATTTCTGAATGTGACATTGTGCACAACAGAACTCGATAAATGATATAGCTCGAAAAGTGTGACGATTCCAAAGCTATTAGTGCAGCGAAATCCACATGCATAATTTTTATGTGTAATTCAATAATAATTATTTGTTAAAATTACCTGATATCTCAATTTCGTGGTACAATAAGTTGCGACAGAGCTATTTATCCAATCAATTTTTAATACAAGGATCTAGTCTAAATTCTTTTGGTTTGGTTTTTTAAATGTATTTAGCTAACTTTGAAATTTCACTTTATTTAAAACCTATAAAATTTCAGTAACTGGCTCAATAGTATCGAGCGGGATTGCGCATTTGAGAAAACGGGTCCGATTTCCACAGCCGCCAAACAATTTTCACAACATAAAAATTATCTCTGTGACTCTCCCATCACTAACATCATTGGGTATCGTGATTTGCCGACTGGTAACTGCACTTCAAGCGCATAAACATAACACTTACTGAAATCTACTACGCCAGAGGGCCACACCCAATAATGAGTGCATAAAGAAATATGTATTTTATTTATTTTTTATTTAAAATTAAAGTTTATGAAACCATTCCTACATTAAGGTTAATTAAATATAAAACAAATAAAAACAAAATTAACGTAATTTGAAAATAGGTATGAACATTAATTTGAAAGTTTTTTTATAAGGCAACCTGATAAAAAACATTGTTGAAGAATAGTAATTTCGAAATTATTTCAGTGCTTGAAATTAATCCCATTTTTAAAATTAATGACACTCGGTAGAGGCGTTTTTCATATCGAGAAAATCTAATTCTGTAAACAAGCCATGAGGAGACAAGGCTGGAACTGGTATATTTTTTGCATTCTCTTTTCTTCTCCGCTGTGTTTCTCCCCACTGATGCTCGTTTGTTGAAAAATCCCGAGGCTTTCCTGTGTAAATTCTTTCAGCTCCATCAATTTTATATGCTCTATCCATCAAATTAGCGGTAATTACCGGTAATGCTTTATAATTATACCCTCGGGGACAGACGGCGAAAAAAATCAACTCACTGGCGTCGTCTGTTTTCGTCTTAGCGACGGAAGCGACACCCACACAGAAGCGTATTTCTTCATTTTAATTTCATTTTACAAAGATACCAATTAAATAAGTAAATTAATAAATATTAACGCACCATTGAAATAAATATTTTCAACAAGACTAGGTGTCCATGGAAAATTGTTATTGGACAAGTTAAATATAATTTATTCGTTACTTAGTTACGGAATTTAATTATCTGGAATTTTTATAAGAAGTTTTTTGTCTAAAACCATTTGAGAACAGAAAAATCTATGTTTAGAGTTTGTTTTTCTATGGACATCGGTGATACATTCAAATAGAAAGTGATATATTGAGTTCTATACCTACTTGTACTAAAATTTTGTGATGAATAACAATAATATCCACTGAATAAAAGACGGAAATTAACAGTGCCGCCTGTACTGACTAAATAATATGTTAATAGTCCTTTAAAACATTATGTTAGATATATTATATTAACTTATATACCTTATTATTGAACTCAAATAGAAATTTTTTTTTTTAATGGTCAGTTGCACTAACAAAACTAAAATTTGAATCTTGGTTCAAATTAATCAAAGCAAATTGAAAATACTTGGCATATTAAATAATTGATGCCGAACATTTAAAATGCTTTTATTTATTTAAACTAAGTTTATGTTTAAATTTAATTTTTGTTTATGCAACTGGCCATTAAGTGTCCTATTTATTTATTTATTTCACAAATCAGATCAACAGGTCAATGACCCAATAACAGATCCATTGCAAATAGGTACATAGGCACATAGAAATAGTAATATGCATACAAAAAAAATTAAAATTATTATACTATTAAACTTTGATGTGTTTATTTTATTTTAATTTTATTTTATCAGCATTCCCATACACATATCTTGTTCACATACTGAAATCAAACATACCCACCATTAATTCCTTGATGGTATAATGCTTGTATCTCGCAAATCTAACTTAAAATCTTCTCTGACAGAATGCATAATTAGTCGATTATTTTATTCAGCCCTATAGGTACTGTTGGTAGAGCAAAGTAGCCGATTGTTGTTTAACCATTCTGTTTTTAAATTAAAAATTATACCAAAAAAGTAATTGAATATATCACTATTTTTGCATTCAGAACTTGACAAAACTCTATTATATATTGCCAATGTTAGGAATTGATTAAATTACTAAATTTAATTTCACTAATTTAAGTTGATCTACTGGAGTTGAAAAAGTGGTAAGGTAATGCGAAATAGATATATTTGTAATATAATAATGTTTTAAAAACTTATTATCATCTAGAATAATAATCAATAGATAGAATTAAATTTGCAGAAAGAAGTAACTATAGAAAAATATATGTTTTCTTATTGTTTCTTCGTATAATAAAAGAATCGTTGTTAACATTATATGCGAATACATTTAAATCAATTAAAATATTGTCTGTGTAGTTAGGTATTTTATAGCTTATATCTTAAACGCATTGAAAATAAAATGAAATCATTGATTAGAAACGAGAAAATGAATTCTTTTTATTTTGTAGCTAAATTTGCTCAAATTCGGTCTCTGGAATGTTGTTTTGCCTTGTCTTACTCCTGCACTGCTTTGCTCCTGGCGCAGCCCAGCAGCCGCCGCCCAAGTTCACAGCGAGCGACCTGTAAATGACTGATGCGACCGCTCGTTGCCTGATGGAGCCCAATCTAGGCCACGGGGGGCGGCTGGCTGACGTTATTGTAGTCGCAGTGCTAGTGGCTAAGGAAACAAAAGAGCAATGTGTGAGTGTGGGTGTGGGGGATGGTGTGGTAACGCAGGTGTTGCCGAGAACAGCTCCCTCGGGTCTCAGGTCCGCTGCCACTGCCTCTGCTTCAGTGTTGCTAAGAGACCGATGCGAAGTTAAGCACGATCACACGTCTCGCATCTGCTATTTATCTCTGACTAGATACTGTGTTATGTGTGTAGTTCAGCATGCAGAGATTGACTAGAAAGTAGCAAAATAGATAATATTCATAAAACGAACATTTTTTTTGGAATAAATAAGCATTTGTATGATTTGTGTATATCAATATATGTAATTTTGTTTCCATGACAATAAAAATACATTTTTTTAACTTAATTTCTATAACAGCCATGCGAACAATGGTACAGTTAGAGTCCGCTTCGGGCGTACTCGTACAGTTAAGCCTCATTTCCACCTCTTAACATAGTCTTCGTTTGAGTTTTTCGACATAACCTTGAGAGTTTGTCATATGTGAATACAGCTGAGCGTTTCCAGGTACTGTTTTAGTCTTAGTCTTCGACTTTGTCACTGCGCATAACCACAAAGTTTGCAAACTTCATACTTTCGACATAATCTTTCGTCGCTGTTCTGTAGAGAGAGATAGCTGCGGTATTGCTGTCTCATGCTGCAATAGACAATCAATTCTATATTTTATTTAAATAAATTGAAAATAGTTGCTGTAATTTTTAAATATTTTTATTTCCTTTGAGTTTATAACATGCAATTCTATCATATTTTATTTACGTAAAATATTTTTTCGAAATTTAAATTACTGTATTTGATATATTCTGGCAGGTTCACTACAATAATGCCTCAATTTTTTTAAATTATTTTGTAATTGTATAAATTAATTAAACTAGTGCTTCATTTTAATAGTAATTACTGTTCCTCGTTAATAATTTTATATAATTTTTAAAGTATTTCAAATAGTTTTATACAATTATTTTCTCATTTATTGTATTGGAACTCGAAGAAGTGAGTCATATTTTTTCTTCCGTGATTTTTTATCAAAATTGTAGTTAATAGTAAAGTTTAATTATATTGTGCCATATAGATTTGTGCATAATCAAGTCGTAAATAATTTGTGATACATTGTTTTAGTGTGCTCTAATTTGTTCATCATAAATTTGAGTTTAATATTTGGCATCTCGCAAATTATCAAATTACAGTGCAAAGCGAGTTTAAACCGGCTTACCTGTGGCTCTATCGTTACAATCAAGAAGTGATGTCGTTTATCTGTAAAACCTGCACTAAATCTGCTACTTCAAGCAACTCTATAAAATGTAGTGCATGTAATACAGGGTATCACTTAGAATGCGCAAATATAGTTCAGTCTGATTCCAGAATTTTTCGCTCTATAAAGAATCTTAAGTGGTTTTGCGACTCATGCGATGATTCATTTGACAAAAACAAAAGCAACAATACTACTGAACTGAAACAATTAATTCTCAATCTTCAAACTGATATTAAAGAAATGAAAGCTGAATTTTTGGCATTTAAATCTTCAAACTATCAAAAGTCTGTTGAGTTTGAAAATGTGATTGCTGAAGTTGTTGAACGTAATAAACGGGCCTCAAATCTAATGATTTATAATCTGCCAGAAAGTTTAAATCAGGACAAAGTTCTTGTAAGTGAAATTATTACCACGATCACACCTAATGTGCATATACCAAGTGATCTAATTGTAGTACGTATTGGTCAAAAAGTGAATAATAAGACGCGTCCTATTAAAGTAATTTTTGCTGATCGTAGTGACGTCGTTAAAATATTAAAAAATGCGAAGAAACATAAAGAGTCATTGAAATTTAAACAAGTGCACGTTAGTAACGATTTAACAATAAAACAACGGAAACACTTTAAACTAGTAAAAGAAGAACTTGAAAAAAGACATTTAAATGGTGAAGCAGAAATAACAATAAAATATAGAAATGGTATTCCGTGCATTGTACCTATTGCAAAAAACTAATTAACAACAATTATAAATTCATTTATTATCAGAACGTTCGGGGACTTAACACCAAAATATCAGAACTTTATTTAAATGGTACGACTAGCACATACGACGTCCTTGCTCTCATCGAAACGTGGCTCAGTGACAATATCAATAGCAGCGAACTGTTTGATTCCCGTTTTGCAGTATTTCGCAGCGATCGTAACGCTGCTTCAACAGGCAAATCACGAGGTGGCGGAGTTCTTGTGGCTGTCAACAATCTTCTAAATCCTAGCCAACAAACTGTTACTTGTAAGTCTACTAAAGTTGAACTGATTTGTGTCAAATTCGCTACGAATAATATGATAATATATTTAATTGTTGTGTACATACCCCCTGATGCTACTTCCACTGACTACATTGAGTTTTATGAATCCCTTATGTTGCTTCAGTTTATTTACACATCACAAGTTATCATCTTAGGCGACTTCAATATTGCTAATTTAATAACATATTATTCTAGCAATGTTATTTGTAATATTATTGTACAAAATTTTGTAAACTATATGAATCTGTTGGGAATGACTCAGTCAAATAATGTAATTAATGCTAATGGTAGAATACTTGATCTAGTTATTTCTAACATTGAATGCAACGTTTCTCAATGTTTTGATACTTTAGTCTCCGAAGATCTGCACCATCCAACCCTTACAATTAGTTATAAAGTATCTAACAACAACACCAAATATTGTTCAAAATCAGAGTACTGTTATCAATTCAACAAGGGCAATTATGATTTACTCTACAATTTAATGTTAAATATTGATTGGAGATTAGTAACTGATAGTACGGATGTTAACATAGCTGTCGATAATTTTATCTACTATTATTTGATATTCTTGATAAATGCATACCTAAAGTATTGAAACGGCGTAAAATTGGTAAATATCCAGTATGGTTTAATGCTGAATTAATTAGCCTTATTAAATCTAAAAATCATTATCACAATTTATATAAAAAACGTAAACTTTCATGCTATTATAATAAATTTAAAGAATTAAGGGCGAAAGTTAAAAAACTTACCAAAACATTGCATGATAATTACGTTGCGAATATTGAAAATGATTTGTCAGCCAATCCTAAACATTTCTGGTCGTATGTAAATAACAAAAGAAATAATAATGGTATCCCGTCAACTTTAACTGACAATGATATATCTTACACTGGCGGTGAAAACATTGCTGAGGCCTTTGCTAATCTTTTTAAAAGTGTATACGATACAAACGATTATTCAAACAATATTCCAACTACTGATGCTCCTCTAAATGTAAATAATATAGTTCAGATTTGCTCCATAACACCTGAAGAAATATTGGTAGCAATTAATAATCAAAAAAACAGTAAGTCCACTGGCCCAGATAACATTCCAATATATATAATCAAGGGTTGTTCTGAGGCATTTGTTGAACCACTTCTATATTTGTTCAATCTTTGTCTTAAGTCTATGTCGTTCCCAGACTTATGGAAAGTAGCGAAAATTTGTCCTATTTTTAAATCAGGAAAAAGGAATGAATTGCGCAATTATAGACCAATTTCGTGCTTGAATTGTTTTGCAAAAATATTTGAAAGTATCTTGTTTCGCAATATTCAAAATCAAACGCAAAATTATATTAGCCCATTACAACATGGATTTATTCGCAATCGATCAACATCTACTAATTTACTGAATTTCTGTGAGTTCACTAGCAATGCCCTCGAACATAAAACGCAAGTCGATGTAATCTACACTGATTTTTCGAAGGCATTCGATACTGTCTCGCACGCTTTATTAATTCAAAAATTGCAACTAATTGGTTTTGCTACTGAACTGGTAATTCTTATCACATCTTACTTACATAATAGAATTCAGTTCGTTAAAATAAACGGATTTCACTCTAGTGTCTTTTTGGCCGAGTCAGGTGTGCCACAAGGCAGTGTCCTAGGTCCTATGTTATTTTTGTTGTTTGTTAATGATATTGTCTCAACTGTCAAATATTCCAAGTGTTTGTTATTTGCTGATGATTTTAAATTATTTCACTGTATCTCATCTATAGATGACTGCTTGCAAATACAATCTGATATTGATGCTATATACCTATGGTCCCTTGCTAATAAACTGTATTTCAATGTTAATAAATGCCATGTAATGAGTTTTTCAAAAAAAAGGGAAGTGTTAAGTTTTAGCTACACTATGAACAATATCTCTGTGGATCGAGTAACTTCTATGAAAGACCTAGGAATTTATTTTGAAAGTAATTTTTTATTTAATTATCATATTGAGCGAATATTAGCTGATGCTTGTAAAACCATGGGATTTATATTTCGCATAACTCATAACTTCCGTAACGTAAGTAGTTTGCAGTCTTTGTTCATATCGTTTGTACGAAGCAAACTTGAATATGGTTGCATTATTTGGAATCCCTACTATTTGTATCAAATAAATTTAATTGAGAATGTACAAAAAAAATTCTGTAAAGTGTGCCACTTTAGAATAAATCACCAATGGCCTAGTAACATTGAATATAAAGATCTGTTACTTCAATTTCAACTTGTCTCATTACAAACACGTCGCATAAGGCAACAAGTTACTTTATTATATAAGATTGTAAATAATTTGATTGATGATATATCTCTTGTACAATGTTTAAACTTCTATGTAAGACCTTGTAATACACGAAATACAACTGCATTTCAGTGTAACTTTTCACGAACAAATTTTCACTACAATTCGCCTATAAATTCAATGTGTCGGGTATTTAACACTATTTGCGATAAACTTGATTTTGCCGATAGTTCTACTGTATTTATGAATAAGCTTGATGATATTATGATAAGTTATAGTAGCTTAAGTTAATTAAATCATTTTTGATGTGTTTATAATATGTAGTTTCCTATCTGAGTTTATATATATATATATATTTTTTTAATTTGTCATTTCTTTGTATACATTATATGTAATATTATTCTGTAATTGGGATATATATCTTGTAGAATAATAATCATAAATAAATAAATAAATAAATTTAAGTGAACAAACCTTCACTGGAATATTGAATGAAAGTCATGTTTATGTTAAGAGCTGGAAATGGCTGGAATGTTTCCGACATAAACAGAAACAAAAAAACGAAAACAAAGACTAAAAGAGAGACTATGTTAAGAGGTCGAAACGTAGCTTTAGTTACTCAAGGTTAAGTAAAGCAGCTTCGGCGCATTGCTCTACTGCACTAATGTTAACAACGCAGGGCGTATGGAAAGCACGGGCGGTTGCTATGACTACGGCACATCTAGTCAACGGCGCAAGCGCACAAATGACGCAAGTGATGTTTTCTTTCACCTTCAACTGTATTTATTCAGTGTGCAGGATCGCAATAATTCAGTATATTTATTATTAGAAACACCTTATAAATAAATATGTTTAATGCATTTGTCACTTTGGTCTTTCATAAAAATAATATTTTTGTTTTTAAAGCTCTGGTCCACCCACGTTTGGAGTGCCACTGGTAGATAGTGCCTATTACATAATAATTCATTAATTGGTAAAAAGAAGAATATCTAATGTAATAAAACATGTAAAATTACATCTGAAAATAGCAAAAGGGGCATAAAAGTAACCCCAAGCAGCCATTTGCTCACTACTGCATTGCCATATTTGTTACTTAATTGGATAGTTCAAAATTAAACGAATGCCCTAAATTCTGCTAATATTATTATTATTGACTCAATCTATATTTTATAGTACTGTATGTCATCGTAAGACAGACCAAGTATGCTTTCAAATTCCCGGATATAAACAGTCACTTGGGAAGTCACATGTCAATAATTATATTAGATATACGAGAAAAATGTAATTTGGAATCTATTTATAAATTGTTTGCGATATAAATCTACAAAAATACAGCATAAAGTGTAGACCAAAGTTAAATTGCTTGCTTCCGATATAGTAGTTTTGAATAGAATTTATATTTTGTAATATATATTTCTTTTCTAGACTCACACAAAATAATAATTAAATCACCAATTATAATCGTTTATTTCTCTTTGAACGAAAAAAGTCCATTCTTGACAACAACATTATTTTTGAAATTAATTATTCTGTTTAGCAGAAAAAAAAATCATTCATAAATTTATTCATACTTTTTTCCAATAATTGATGTTTGTACGATACGACTAAAAATCTCAAAACAAGAAAAACATTTTTATGAAAATAATTGGTAGTCAAGTGGAATTAACGAGTACTTTGTTCTATAATAAATGATGCCGAAACATAGTACACTAACGCGAATTGTCAACAAGATATCACAAATTGGCATTCGATTGTCTCATCTTTTGTTAGCGACGTCTCAGCGATCAGGAGACAACACGACCCTGTATTTGATAAAAAATGAACGTTCTTAATAAGTTAAAAAAATGTCTGACAAGTAACGAGTTGTATTTGATCTCTGACACTTTTTGTTCTTTTGAAATACGTTCACGCGGAAAAAGGCTGCCTCATTAAACAGACGTGCCCGCATTGTTCGCGTCCTTCGTTTTTCATTTTTTCCTTATAAATAGTAGAAATGTTTCAGAATAGTCTTATTATTTCACTGTGCAATTTTTATACTATTTTTAAAGATATTCTATTACTCCTAGTATGAACGGCAACAATACTTAAATAACTTTTCAGTGTCAATCGTTTTTAAATAATTTTTAAGAATAATGCTTCAAATAAAAGTGATAGAATGTATACTTTTCAAAAAGCGGGCTATTGTCGTTTAACATGGGAAATCAGTTTTTCGAGTGCAAAAGTTCGCAATTAATTTTAGACAAAAATTATTCAAATAAAAATTGTAGATAATTAAATTCTATTCACTAATCAGATTTTATTTTATACATCTTGTGGGGTAGCTAGCTCAGTGGTATCAAGTCGGCCTGTGGATCCTGAGAACCCTGGTTAGATTCCCACAGGCTACAAATAATTTTCACCATTTTAAAACTACACCTGTGGCTCCCTCATCACTAACATCTATGGGGGCCGTGATTTTACGGGTGGTAACCGCACTTCACGCGCAAAATATGTCACTTACCGAGATCTGCTTCGGCAGAGTATCACACCCAGTAATGGGTAAGAGGCGTGATGATATATTTATTTATTTTTTATCTTGTAATCCATAAAATTGTTTTATAAAAAAAAAAAAAATATCATCACGCCTTCAACCCATTACTGGGTGTGGCACTCTGCTGAAGCAGATCTCGGTAAGTGATATATTTTGCGCGTGAAGTGCGGTTACCACCCGTAAAATCACGGCCCCCATAGATGTTAGTGATGAGGGAGCCACAGGTGTAGTTTTAAAATGGTGAAAATTATTTGTAGCCTGTGGGAATCTAACCAGGGTTCTCTGGATCCACAGGCCGACTTCATACCACTGAGCTAACCATCCCATAAATTGTTTTATAAATTTTATAAATAATACTCATTTATAGTAAATCTTGGAATTGGCAAGACTTCATCTTGCACGCTAAAGGGACTACTGGTCTCGACCAAAGCTAAAGACCCACTGAATAATTATTGTTGTTTTCCATGGGATGAGCTGTCAAGAGATAAGAGGGTGATACCGTTGTGTTGTTTCAAGATAGCCGTTCCCATGCACGTGTTTACATAAAAAATCTAGACGCTTGCGCAGGATGAGATAGGAAGGGTAAATCTATCCCAGATCAACGCATGGCTAATAATTTACTTAGGTACGTCATCACATTCTGTATAAGAAACTGCGACAATTAAAAAAGCCATAAACTTGATCTACGAGAATGAGCCAAGGAATACTGAAGTTATAATAATATATGCTCTTATAAATTTGATAAGTCAAGTAAATTGTTAAAAAGATACTTAAGATAATATTTTATTAGCCTGCATCTCTCGTAGCTAAGTTGATAGTGAAAAATATTAATAAGAAACAAAACCAAACCTGAATTGTTTCACTTTGTTACACTTTTATAGCTTAAATAAATTTCAATTATCTATCTCTGTTAGTGTATTAAATTCGTTCAGAGTAATTTTGCGAGTAGTATATCTAAAACGAAACTGCAATTACAAATATCTGAAACTATGTTATATCGGCGCTTCGCTTCGTGCAACTCAGCCCTTGCGAGTGCAGTCGTGTGAACACGCCCCACAAAAGAAATCACGGCAGCTCGCTGGAATTTTTAAATTCCAGTTCGCTTTTGAAGTCTGCAGCGAGATTTGGTGTTCGGTAGTGGTCCGTCACGAGATTGGGCCCAGCGGCGGCGGCGGGTTGAGATGCAAGGGGCAGTACAGTCTAGTGAAGGCGAAACGATGCCGGCGCCCATTTATACGCTTCTTCGGGCGACAGCGTCTTCAATATATCTCAGAATTGACTCTGAAACGAAGCATTTCATAGCTGGAACACACGACAATCAGAGTTGTATTGAGGTGCACTACTATATAATAGAATAAAAAATAGTATTTTTATTGAACATTCACATATTTTTATACACAAATAAAACTTTTACTTGATAATTACTAAATTAACCACTCCCAATTTTGTACCACATTTATTTCAAAATTCAAAATATTACATTTAACTTTTTTATAAATAATTTTCCTATAAATATGTAGAGTTTCTACGAGACATGATGAAACGAGATTTTAGGTTCATTTACATCTCGGTCTCGAATCTACTTGTTATGGTCAAATTATTATGAAAATTGTAATTAAAGGTAATAAAGGAAAATAAACACTAACACATAAACTCAAAATACAATAATTACCTATTGATAAAAACTATTTTAAATGATTATCATCATTACTATTTATTTTCAAATGAAATAACTATATCTTATATCATCTTATATTTCATTATCAATATTTATTTTTTTCTTAGAAGTTATAAAATAATTAAAAGGTAGTAGGTATAATTAAATATATTACCACTGTTGCATTTGTATGATAACATAAATTAATTTCAGAACTTTAAAAATCATGTCTCGCGTATTATTTTAAAACTTTCACACAAGCATTGAAATAATTATCTTAGTATTAATTTACTATTAAAATAAATTGGGTAGCAGTTCATTAAAATAATCGAGACTCATGGGAATTTTATTTATAATCTTATTTCTAATTTTCGAGATAAGACTACTTATTGCTGTATCAAATTATGAGTCATTCCAGAATTAATATTATTGTTCTTTACGTAATATGCTCGTACCTACACATGTACGCAAAAGTTTTCATTATGATAAAAATATTTTTATTTCTCTTCTTGTATTAAATATTATGAGTTTTAAATTTTCTACAAAAAAATGTATTATTTTAGTTTCATTTTGTAATTTCTCTGATGAATGTCAAAACGTTGGCCGAAACGTTATTAGTTTATTTAAACTAAAACTAATTACTGCAAGCAAATTTTACATTGTTTTTTAAAGTAATGTTAATTTATCTATAATTAACTAAATGTGTATTTTATTTTTTGTGTGTAATTGAATTTTTAGAAATTGTGCTACTTACTAGGATATTTTTAATGAATTCATATATCAAAAATAACTGTAAGAGCCGCCTCTGTGATTTTTTATTTTTCACAGGCAAAGCATAATTCTGCACTGAAAGCTCGGCTGAAAGTAACTGAAAGAACACGATGACGAGGCGGGCAAGCGTATTCGCCATTTATATTTTATATATAAACACAACTAGCAGCAGCGCCACTAGATACGTGTAAACCGTAGAGTGGAGATTTTATATAGTGTTGTTGAAGATAACGAAATGAAAGTGTCCACACTCTACTATTTCACCAAATTATCTACATATTTCTGTGTCCGGTCAATTAATGATAAAAATCACAGTACATTGTGGTGAAATAAAAGTGCACTTGTAGAGTTGTAAGATACTGAATAACATTGAGAACTAATATTAAGTACCTACACAAGCTCATTAGTTGTCATAAAATTTCGTTTGATAATATACAGTCAGTATTTTAATACGAAGTTGAATATTTAATAAACCTTTAGTAGATTATGACGTTGTACGAAGAACTATTTTTGATTGTTCTATAAAAATACATAAAAACCGGTAACTATTTGAATAAAAATAATTCTGTATATTTTAAATTTCTATAATGAGGATAATGATTTATTTTTGTTAAAATCATGTAGATTGACAAATATGACCGATGCATTATTAATGACAGTTTGAATTTTGAATGGTCACAGCAACAAATATTTACTAAATTTACCAGATGGCAACACTGGCGGCACGCACATATGAATATTTCACTTACTTAAAACAATGGATAGTGTGCATGTGTTTATTAAAATTTATGTAATAATTAGAGGTGGGCGAATGTCAAATTTCTCGAATTCAAATATTAATCAGATTTCTAATATTCATAAACCTCGAATATTCGAATACCTAGAATATTCGATTACTTCGAATAGTAATTTATTTAAAAATTAAAAAACCTAAATTACAAATTAAATTTATAATTGTAAATAATAAATAATAACCTTTCCAGACTCACTGTGGTACAGCTACGAGTACATACAGTTTCTATTTTTTTTTCTCGGTAGTTCTAAGGTTTTCCGGCTGAATCTTGCTGTAGATAATATATATTATATATTTGTTTGTTTAAAACATATTTAATATGTATAATAATTTAAAACAAAAATTGCATAATTTTGGCTTACTTCACAAATTGTATAGTATGTCGATTAACGATTATTAGCGTATACCATGTTTTATAATATTAATAATAATTAATCATGAGGTTTAACGGATGCCGAATTGGAAATAGTATATTGCAATACAAGTGTTGCAATGGCCGTTGCCACACTTATGTTAAATACTATTTTTCCACGGTCGTATTTATTACTTAATATTTATATTTGACTTGTATTATTTACTGTTATATTTTATATTATTTTAAACGTTTTTGGTTTTGAGGTTGAGTGCATGTGTACGTTTGAGCTCCGTGTTTAAATCTCTAAAAAGAGAAAAATACGAGCATCTAAATAACTAAAGCAGACCCAGAAGATAAATAACAACGAAGTGCAATAGCCTGGTGAAAAACAGAAGGAATCCGATCCCTGTAAGTTAATATTTATAAAGATAAGAAATTACTGATAACGTGGCGAGGTAGAAGGCCACGCCTCCGAAAAGTTGATTTGAGTGTGGTTTTCTGTCGCCTGAGCCACGGCAACCAGTATCGCGTAGAGAAGTCGCAGGCAGCGAAGTGTGAAATATATTAATTTAATGCAAAGTTTAAAACTCAAGCAACCAGTCTACCAGGTATGAGTAACGGCAATTCGGATAGTGAAGATTACACGACTGACGACTCAGCAAAACGCAGAAGGAAAGAAGAAAACACGCAAGACATAACAAAAAGAAGCAAATTAACTACACGAACACCCACTAAGAACAAGAGCAAAGAAATGGATGAAGTCAAAGCTATGTTTGAACAACTTATGCTAGAAATGAAAGAAATAAGTAAAGAGAATAGTGAGTTTAAGGAAATTATGAGCAAAATGAAAGAGGAAAACAACCAAATGAGGAAAGAAATTTGTAACTTAAGAGATAAGGTTTCAGACTTAGAGACATTGGAAAGCAAATTTGAAAGAATTGATAGAGCTAGCAGGAGGAAAAATATAATTATAAACGGTTTAAATGTACCAGAAAATACAGAGAGTGAAATTGCAAAAAGAATAGAAAATTTCATTTTCCTACATCTGCAGGTAAATATAAAAATACAGAGAGTGATAAAAATTAATGAAAATGTTACTTTGGTTGAATTGGAAAATTTTGAGAAGAAAATAGAAATACTTAGAAATAAATCTAAGCTCAAAACCGGAGTGTTCAGTAAGGTTTACATAGATTCGGATCTTACAGAGAAGGAAAGGAAAATCCAAAAGAGAATTAAGGAAATAGGGGATGAAAAAAAGAAAAAGAATAGGAGAGTAAGAGTTAAATACCAGCAAATACTTATTGATGGTGAAAAATGGGTATGGAATAACAAAATAGGAAACCTAGAAAAAGATTTGAAATCAAAAAACGGATAAGCCCACCTACGCAAAGCAGGACAGACATAAAGACAACGACAAGGCAGGACGATAAGAATAAAGAGATATGGAAACTAGCAACATGGAACGTGAGAAGCATAAATGATAAGGAAGATGAACTGTACGACGAATTCAACAAATTAGATATAGATATATTATGCATAACAGAAACGAAGAAGAAAGGAAAAGGCGAAATATTATTAGATGCTGGCCACCTACTGATATACAGCGGAGTCCCCAAAGAGAAAAGAGCAGCAGCAGGAGTCGGATGTATAATAAATAAAAGATTAGTTAAACACATACAGGCGTGGGAAGGATGTACTGAGAGAATAATGAAAGTAGTAATTACAGAACAGAAGGTAGAAACTAAAACAATAATAATAGCATACGGCCCAGACGAAAACGAAATAGCGGAAACAAAAGACAAATTTTGGGAGTAATTAAATTTAACAACAGAAAACAGTAAGGGAAATATATTTATAGCAGGAGACTTTAACGGAAGAGTGGGTATAAGGGATGGTAGTACTGCAAATTCAATTGGAATCCATGGAGAAAGCAACCGGAATAACAACGGAACAAGACTTATAGATTATTGTATACTGAACGATCTGATAGTAACTAACACATTCTATAAACACAAAGAAATCCACAAATATACAAGACAGGGACCGAGAAAAGAGGAAAGATCAATAATAGACTACATTCTTATAGAAAAGAAAAATAGAAATAAAGTAACAGATTGTAGAGTAAGACGCGGACCAGAAATTTTTAGCGACCATTTTCTCGTCGAGGCAAGAATCAAAAAGGAAACAATAAACAAGGAGATTACCATAAACGAAGCTAAGAAACCAGAATACGAGACATTAAAAACGTACAAATTAAAAAACACTGAAACAGCTATAGAATTCGAACGAGAAGTAACAAGAATAATTGAAACTGAAGGAACAGATTACTCGGGTAAAAATGTTGAAGAATCTTGGAATACCTTCAAGCATATAATTACACAAGCAGCAAAGAATATTTGTGGGTTAACTAAAGTAAGGGCTAACAGAAAGCAGACACCATGGTGGAATGCAGAAATTAAAGAAGAAATAAAAAAGAAGAAGAGTGCATGGGTAAAATATCTTACTAATAAAAACGACGAAAACTATAAGAATTATAAAATACAACGACGGATTGTCAAAGAACTGGTATTACAAGGAAAAGAAAAAAGCTGGAATGAGTTTGGTGAACGACTGGAAACAAATAGCAAAGAGAACCAAAAACTTTTCTACAAATCACCGAAAACGCTTAGAAATGGTAAGACATATACATGGAATACAATCAAGAATAAAGAAGGAATTGTACTAATCAAAGAATCAGATATAATGAACAGATGGAAAGAACACTTCCAAGAACTGCTATGTGCAACGATAGAAGACGAAGTAGAAGAAACATTCACCCATAAAGGCTCAACAAATACTGGTGAACATACTGGCGTAGCTGACGAAAGAGAGATAGAAATAACTGAAGTAAAGGAAGCGCTACAATCACTGAAAAATGGAAAAGCAACAGGCCATGATAAAATCGCAGCAGAAATGCTAAAATACATGGGAGAAAGAGGCACAGAGATACTGGCAGAATATTCAACAAAGCTTGGAACGAGGAAAAAATACCAAAAGACTGGGAAATAGCGGTCATAGTACCAATACATAAGAAAGGTGACACCAAAGACTGTAGTAATTATAGAGGTATATCTTTACTAAGTACAGCTCTAAAAACATACGAAAGAATACTAGAAAAACGGCTAAGAGACAAAATAGAAACAACCTTGTCGGAAGCGCAGAGCGGCTTCAGGAAGGGGCGAAGCACGCATGATCATGTTTTTTCCATCAAGAACATAATACAAAAAACACTAGCAACAAAATCTAAATCATTTATGGTATTTATAGATCTTGAGAAGGCGTTTGACAAAGTGAAAAGAGAAAATCTGTGGGATATCTTAGAAAGAAGAGCAATAAATCCTAAGCTACTAAATGCCATAAAAGGGTTATATAAGAAGAATATCAACTGCGTCATAAATCAAAATAGAATATCGGAAATGTTTGAAACAAAAAATGGGCTGAGACAAGGTGGAGTGATGAGTCCAGTCTTGTTCACAATATTCATGGATGAAATTATCAAAGAATGTGAGCCAAGTCTCAACAAGTTACACATAGGATATAGAAACTAAGCCCAACGCAAATATCAGTATGTGCGTTTGCTGATGATTTAGTGATTATGGCAGGAAGTGAGAAAAAATTACAGCAGAATCTAAATATTTGGAACAAAGCTATACAGAGGTATGATATGAAAATTAATACAAGAAAAACAAAGGTTATGATAGTGGGAAATGAAACAGAAACAGTATCAGAAAACATAACGGTTAATAACGAAAAAATTGAGCAAGTCAAGAAGTTTCAATATCTGGGCACTACAATCGAAGATAATGGCAAGCAAGACACTGACATAAACGAAAGAATAGACAAAACAGCAAGAATCTTTCATGCAATGAAAACCAGCTTCATTGGGAAAAAGGAAATTAGCGTGAAAACAAAAATGGCAGTATATAACACAATTTATAGATCTATATTAACATATGGCTGTGAATCATGGGTACTATCAAGACGCATGAAAAGCAAAATACAAGCGCTTGAAATGAAATACCTTAGAAGGGTACAAGGAGTAACACGACTAAATAGAATAAGAAATGAAACGATAAGAGAGCAACTACAATGCACACCTATATTGGAATTTATAGAAGCGAGACAACTAGCTTGGTGGGGACATATGATGAGAATGAATGAAGATAGACCTGTACGATAAATCTGGATGACAAACGTGAAAGAAAAGAGGAACCGTGGAAGACCTAAGGACACCTGGGACACCATAATCAACAAGATGTTAAAGAAGAGAGATGTTACAGTACAGGAAGCACGAAGGATCGCGAAGAATAAGAAACAATGGGCAAAATTTGTGCACGACTAAAAGACATTTCACACCCTACACCTCACGGTAAAAGGGTTCTTGACTATATATATATATATATATATATATATATATATATATATATGTATAATAATTTAAAACAAAAATTGCATAATTTTGGCTTACTTCACAAATTGTATAGTATGTCGATTAACGATTATTAGCGTATACCATGTTTTATAATATTAATAATAATTAATCATTAGGTTTAACGGATGCCGAATTGGAAATAGTATATTGCAATACAAGTGTTGCAATGGCCGTTGCCACACTTATGTTAAATACTATTTTTCCACGGTCGTATTTATTACTTAATATTTATATTTGACATGTATTATCTACTGTTATATTTTATATTATTTTAAAATTAAATGTTCTTCCGCAATGGTTGTCTTGAAAACATCATTAATCATGCCACTCTGAGTGATTTTGCAAAGAGATACTTTTAAAATTAATTTTGAATGTTGTTGATATTGTTACGGTCGTATTTTTAATTGCGTTATTTGTTTAATTTCGCCTTTTCTGTCCGCCACCCTCCAGGCAAATATGTACTTTTGGTCCTCGGATTGTTACAAAGTTCGGTATCATATCGCACTGGTCAAGTTTATTTAAATTTTGCTTGCTGAAACTAGAAAATTAGAATTTTTAAATTTGTTGAGACAGTCATTCAGTAGACATTCAGTGATCTGGTTGTGCTATATTGGTTTTAGAAAATTTATTGGTTTGGTTTAGTTTTCTAGCAGATTTTTATCTGGATTGGATCAATAGCATTACAACCTTATCTAGAATTTTGTATTCTGCGGCTTTGAGCCGGATTTGAGAGATCACTGAGTCACTTGCTACAAGCCGCCCAAAACCTCAGGTAATTAATTATTTTAAAATCTAGTTTTGCATTTTGTTATTTAGTTTTAATAGTAACTTCATTTGGCATTCTATAGAGTAAATTTTAGTTTCAATCTTCATTAAATTAGAGTAAATTCAGTGGCGTACTTACCATGTGATATGAGACCTAACTGCGTACCTTCTTTTCAGGCTTTTTTTTAAATTTTGTTTTATTTTGGCTTTCATCTTACGTACTATTCAGTTCGATTTTGCTACTTTGGTAAAAGTATTTAGTACGTATTGTGTGGACGTTATGTCTGGAACAGTCGTGAACGACTGTATTGGAATTCTTGGATACCACCATCGTCATCCAGTTTGTTTATGCTGTGGACTGGCATATATTTCCGTACTTGGACCGTGGGAAAATTACTTGGAGGAAATATAGCATTAGCAGATTCCAAGCGGACGCCATTGTAATCGGTCACACCCGATATTCCTGTTCGCTACGCATGCGCTTCAACAAGCCGTTGCGCGGGAACGCCATTACAGCCCAGCTGTTCCGCACATGTGCTGTTGCAAGGATCTGTACCCCTACCCCCACCTGCAGCTAAGCAAATATTTTATTACTTTTATTATTTTTTGTTATTTGTTGTACAATATTTGATATTGAGTTTTATGTACACGAGATACTTACGTATTGTCGTTTTAGTTGATTTAATTGTTATTGCACGGTTTATTAGTAGATTTATATCGATAACAAGTATTTTGATTGTAATTATCGGTTGAGTTCGAGGCTGTCTGATCACCGCCGTTAGGTATTCATTTGTGTGCACGTTGGCACAAAAGTTTCCGTAGCTAGGCGTACGTTGATTCTTGATTAGGGCTACTGTTTCAGGTTTGGTTTTACGCGCGCCACGATATTCCATGGTCGACCATCGAAACCACGTGTGTTTGAGCGCTTTAGTATTTATTTGGTTTACTGAAGTCCTAGTTATTGCTACGTCGGTGTACTACGCGAAGCACCTTTTGGTTCAGTCATATTTTTGTTATTCGGCATTGACCAGATTTGTTTGCATCTCGACGATAACACTTTGCGACGCTCATTTGTTGTTAACCATTATTAATTCACAAAATTATCTACTGCACTCAACGTGTAATATTTTATTTATTATTTTCAATATATTAATTATAATTTATGTGCTTAGTTATCTTACTCTCACAACCCCATCTGTCCGTAAGTTCTTGCTAGGTGCTCTGGCAACTCTGGAGTTTGTTGGCCGACTCGAGAGTAGGTTTACGTCAGCCGTTAGGTCAGCTGGCGCCCCCGGAATTATTTTTGTTGACTGTGAGTCATTGGTTTACGGAACCACTGGACAATTGGACCACACGCCTTCTCCACTGTCAAAAGCTAGTCGCGGCAGTCAGAGCATCAACATTATTGGTAGCAATATGTTGACTTTTCAACACAACAGTAGAAAAAATTATTGTAAAATTTTAAGGTGATGTTTCGCAGGTGGAAATAGGATGAAGATGAAGAAGATCTGCACGTAAATAAAAACATATTAGGACCAGATCCAGACAAACAATCAGATGACGATATAGGATTGAAGCATAGAATAACGGTTTTACTAAAGAACAAATTCTATATTAATATAATTTTAAATTATTGGTTGCACAAGCATAATTTATTCTACTAATAATCGAGTCAATTGAGGAAGAACTTGCACAAAAAATATCGGGTACTACAATCAATTTCCTATTGAAATTCATGACAAAATTGTTTACAAATGCCAGAAAATATTTCTTATAAACAGAAAAATAGACCTATGTATCGATTCTAATTTGTTTTTGTAAAGTGCAGCATGTGTAATTTGTTTCGCGACAAATAGAAATTGATTAAACAGTTTTCACATATAATAATTTTGTAATGGTTAAGTCCTCATGTATACATATATACAAAACGCAAAGCTTTGAACATGTATTTTAAAAAAATATTAGAAATATATTTTTATTTTCATTTAAGGTAGAATAAATCTAATTTCATACTAATTTGTTTTTTAACATATAAATTAGACTCGGGACTGAGGAGAATAATAAATTAATATTAATGAATTTTTTTTATGATTATGAATTATGAAATAATTGAAGTAAATAAGCAAACATGTACCTAAAACAAAGCTATTTTCCTACAACTGTCAAGTGGCAACTGCATAACTGTCAACTGAGTTCATCAATGTGCCGAAGGCAGCGCTGTTTCAATTTCAAGGAGTATCGCGCGATATTTGATTTATTCGAATGTTCGCCATTGATGTAAATATTCAAAGACAGACAATCTCGAATATCGAAAACTTTCAATATTCGAGTATACGCGGGTGGTATTTGTCTATCTCAAGTAATAAGGACTGATTTATTAGTAATATTAATATTAATTTATTTGTTGGTTATTGATAAAATAGTAATTAACAAGTCATAACTTCAGATAAATACACAATTTTAAGGATTGATAATTACATTGTAAACTGTAAAATAAGCATTTACAAAACTTGTTTCTTTTTATTGTAATTATTTGCCTCTTTGATATTCTTTATCTGAAAATCAATTTACAAATTAAATATTCAGTCATCCATCTCTAAGGGAATTGAGGTCATTCCTTCTGCTGGAAAACAAATGGCACTCATATTGTAAAGTATCTCTAACCTTGTAAACAGATGCTGCTCTTTTTCAATCTCGAGAAAAAGAATAAATTGATTTAAATGTACATGTTTACGAAAGTATCATGTTTTCGAATGAAAAATTTACTATTATATAATTATACATTTCATCAACATTAATTCATTCTATCTCTTATATTTATTAAAATTATAATAAGATTATAATTATTGGATTATGCATTAAAATATAATGTTAACTTTAATATATTTACTAAGAACCGTTTTTCCATTT
The DNA here is from genome assembly GCA_911728475.2 of Pterostichus madidus. Classification (NCBI taxonomy): domain Eukaryota; kingdom Metazoa; phylum Arthropoda; class Insecta; order Coleoptera; family Carabidae; genus Pterostichus; species Pterostichus madidus. The sequence continues at coordinate 24,422,304 of OU452303.1, read as the reverse complement.
CCGGATAAGTTCCCCATAACAATCGGCAGGATAATTAAAAAATTATCGCAACAGAAAATGACATTGATGCTGGTTGCATGAAAGTATAATAAGTTTCAGAAAATCGCTGTTGTTAAAAAAAATATAATAGTTCATTCGCTAGTTTTTTTTAGCCGGTTTCAATACTTTTTACAGTTCAAGTTTGACCGTAAATTATTGAAACAATTTTTTTTTTTAAATATCAATTTTATTTTCGCTGTACTCAGAATTTGTTTTTTTTAAGTTGTTAATAATTATTTTTGTCTTGTTTTTTAATCTATTTGCAAGATCACATGAATCCTAACTATCTACTTTTATTTTTAACTTTTAAATTTATATATAAAGTATTTTATGTAGAATTTATTGCAATATGTTAATTGAAATGAAAACATTTTCCTCAAAATTAGGATACCTGCAGTTGCCTTACTAAATAAAAAGGAAGAAACAAATGAATGTTTACTTAACTTAATATTAATTTTCTTCGTCTAAGACGAATGACTTCCAGAACGGTGTAATATGCACGTGTCACGAGCAATCAGCTGAGGCCAATAGCAGCAGTGAGCCTGAGCGCCTGAACTCGGATTCGAGTCGTGTCAGGCGTCATGTCCCGCAGGACAACGTGACTCCGGTGCTCCAGACACCGTGTAATACCACGGTCCATCGCGCCACGACTACATGTGTCCGACCATACCATCCCATTGTCCTTCGTCTTTCAATTCAAATCTTAACTTTATGTTACTAGACACTTATCTAGAAGCGATTCTTTTATACACAGGTTGAAAATTTTCTATAGATATAATAATAACAGGATGGTGTGTATTTACGAACAATATGATGCAGAATAATTTTTCATGTTATAAGGTGCTGGAAGTCATTCATCTTAGACAAAGTAAATTAATATTAAATTAAGTAAACATTTACTTGTTTGTTCCTGTTTATTTAGAAAGCCAACTGCAGGTAACCTAATTTTGAGGAAAATGTTTTCAATTTCAATTAACACATTGTTCTAAATTCTACATAAAATACTTTATAAATAAATTTAAAAGTTAAAGATAAAAGTAGATGTGATCTTGTATGTCGCAAGTAAATTAAATAACAAGATAATAGTTATTTGTGTATCAAGAGTGTAAAGTGAATCTTTATTGCTCGTGCTCGGTAAATGAAGCGCGAGTGAAGCGAGTGCTGCAATAGAGCGAGAGAAACACACATATTTTTTTCTATGACTATACTTACAAAAAAATTTTTTAATATAATATGGAGCTAGTTCAATTCACGTTCCACCAATTTCTGTATTGTATGTAACCATGACGATATCAGTATCCATTCTGTTATCAACAAGCATTGTTTGTGATAAATTTTGACACATAAATAAAAAATGTGCTCAATAATCTCAGAAAATAGTGATAAAAGTGATTTTCCCTGCACTCCTCCAGATATATTTGAAACAGCGCAAAATGCTACCTTGAGTTTATTACCTGCAAAATCAAGAGCATTATATGAAAAAAATTATAACCTCTTCATCGCATGGTGTAAGTTAAAAAAAATCAAGAATTATAGCGAAAATGTTATACTGGCTTACTTTTTGGAAAAATCTAAAGTAATGAAATCGTCTTCTCTTTGGTCCATTTATTCAATGATAATATCAACATTAGCAGTTAAAAATTATATTGATATTAGTAAAGTTCATGTTCAACTTCAAATCATAGCGCAGCAAACTTCATGTATAATATTCTAAAAAATCAAAGTATTGGCGTACTAACTGAAAATTCTAATGACAATATCATAGAATCTAATTTATCCTCAAATTTATCAAACACCATTTCAAGTTCCGAAATAAATATACAAAACTGTCAAAATTGCACTTTTAATTTTAACATACCTCATCCTCATGAAGTTGGCACTGCTGCCCAGCTGCGTTCAGGTTCAACTTCAAATCATAGCGCAGCAAACTTCATGTATAATATGTATAAAAGTATCAAAATGAATCTAACCTATATTTTAGATTTTGTAATAAATTAAGATTTCGGCAACAATTTATATTTTTCTAGGCGAGCGGTAAAGTATTTTACCGCTTGTTGCCATGGGAGACGCGCGGTAAATTATTTTATTATTCGTTACTCGGTAACCATCAACTTTACGATGACAACAGAAAGCATAAATGTCAACTTTTCATAGCAGTCGTAGAAAAAAGTAATTATTAACAATTTTTTTAAAAACTAATTATGAGTACTACGAAAATAAAGCTGATATATAAAAAAAATTGTTTCAATAATTTACGGTTAAACTTGAACTGTAAAAAATATTGAAACCGGCTAGAAAAAAACTAGCGAGTGAACTATTATATTTTTTTTAGCAACAGTATCAACAGCGATTTTCTGAAACTTATTATACTTTCCTGCAATCCAGCATCAATGTCATTTTCTTTTTCATATATATATATATATATATATATATATATATATATATATATATATATATATTATATATATATATCCAAACCTCGGATAGAATATCCGATCCGAATATCGGATAAAAGATCCGATCCGAAAGTCGGATAAAAGATCCGATTCGAAAGTCGGATATAATATCCGATCCGAAAGTCAGATAAAAGATCCGATCCGAAAGTCGGATAAAAGATCCGATCCGAAAGTAGGATAAAAGATCCGATCCGAAAGTCGGATAAAAAATACTGTCCGAAATTTACATACATAAGTTTAGGTATCCACTCTTAGTAAAAATATAAATTCCAATTTGATAGAGAGTTGGCATTGTGTCCATTGTGTCTACGAAAAGATCAGTTTTTATGAACAATTTTGGCAAAATAATTGTGTAGTGTATATAATCAAGAATATAGGCAGTTTATTGCAATTGTGACAAGTATCAAAGTGTATTTTCATATACATTCTATGCTTTTTAGAATTTGCATCAATGTGTGAAAGCATAACCTCATAAAACAAGTTGATTTTGATATTCAGCTTAGAAGAAACTTATACTGAAGTCAATGTTTCTGAGTATCTCAGTAACTTGAAACAGAAAAAAGAAGCCGTATCCTTTGAAAAACAACTAGTGACATCTATTGTCAATAAGGAAGAAATACGAACGATTAGAGAGTACGCAACCATATTAACACTCAAGAGTACCAAGTTGCGAAAGTCAGATCGCCAAGACAAGGAAGAAAGCAGAAGTCGAACTTCAAGTGTAGGCAGCGTAGGTGAAGCAGGCAATTTTAATAAAAGCAGGAAGACAACGAGATCACCAATTCCAAAAAGAAAAGTCACAGAAGATGGAAATGAAGTGATGTATATGTTCCAGGAAATAATGGAAGAAATGAGATCTATGAAGGAGGAGAATAAACAACACAGAAAAGAGACACAAGATTCACATAAAGAAATATGCGAGGAAATACAAGAAATGCGTAAAGATTATGAGGAGGTAATCAATATACTAAAGGAAGAAGTTAATAACTTAAAAATAAAGGAAAAACAAATGGATGAGGAAATACATATATTAAAAGAAAAAGTAACAGTCCTAGAACAACTAGAAGAAAAGAGAGAAAAAAATGAAAAGCGTAACAATATTGTAATTAAAGGAAGACAGGATATAAACACCAATCAGGACGTTGAAAATTTTGCAAAGGAGAAGTTAGAAATACAGATCAAAGTTAAAGAAACCTATAAGAAAGGAAAAGAAGACAAACAAGTTACCATAGCTAAGATAGAGAATTGGGAAGATAAAATGAAAATAATAATGAACAAAAATAAACTTATAGGTACAAGAACATACATTGAAAGTGAACTGACTAGGAAAGAAATGCAAATACAAACAGTCATCTCAAAACGAGCGAAAGAAGAAAAAAACAAGGATAACAGAGTAAAAATAGGGTACCAAAAATTACAAATAAATGGATCATGGTACATATGGGATAAAGAAAATGAAAGGTTAGAAAAAAAGGAGCAACAAACTCCAAAAAACTCATAAATACAAATAAAAAAGATGGCAACATAGACGACGGAAAGCGAAAAAATGGAAATAGCGATAAAGGAAATAAATCAAAAACTATAAACAAGAAAAAGAATAGAAAACTTAAAATGTGTACTTGGAATGTAAGAACGATGTTGAAAGCAGGAAAAATGCAAGAAATAGCATTAGAACTACAAAGATATAAAATCAAACTTGCTGCGATACAAGAAACGAGATGGAGCGGAGAAGGATCAATTAATAACAAATATTATACGGTGTTACACTCAGGAGGTAAAAAACAGGGACAATACGGTGTAGCCTTTATAATCCTACACGAGCTTAGAGACAAAATACTGGAATTTAGAGCAATAAACGAACGTCTGGCTTATATAAGATTAGAAAGCTCTCCCTTCAATCTATCAATAATAAATGTTTATGCACCGACACAAAATGCTAAGGATGAAGAAAAAGACATTTTCGTTTATGAATTCGAATATGAATTTTTGTAAAAAAATTTGTAATGTGAGGGCATTAAACTTTGTAATCGTTGAATTCAGAAAAAAAAAACTCTGTCGAATAAGCAAATAAAAAAATAGGTTCCTATTTAGAATAAGAAATTTGGACCACTGGTAAAAAAATTTTTTTTTACTCATTGCAATATTAAATTGACATTAATTTAATTAAAAACGCTTAGGTATCAGCGTGCTATGACAGGAACAAACGAACAAATCGTAATATTTTTGTTTGTTTGATTCATTATTATATATTTATACAACTATTTTGTGAAATAATAGATAAATACATTTTATTAGTTATTCATTTCTCTTATAGCGCGCAGATATATATGCAATTTGAATTAAATTATTGTGAATTTAATTTTTTTTTGTCTAAAATTTTGCATTGTGAGGATACTGAACTTTGTACTCGTTGAATTCCGAAAATACTGAATCGAATAAGCAAATCAAAAATGATTTATTTAGGAATGAAATGCAGCGGCGATACTTATAATTAATCTATATAACCGTACTTACTTAAAATGCAGCCCATTAAACTGAAAGAATACCTGTCCAAAGAAAGATCTAAGATATCTATTCACGGTTTAGCATCTGGAAAGAATATCCGATCCGAAATGACGTGTCATTAGATCAGTACAGTTTTTCCTATTTATACTAAACCAATTTTAACGTTGCATATTCGAAAGAAAAATAAGTTATAGGTGAAATTTAATAAATAATTTTGTGTTGAAAAACTAAAGAGACATATTTTGTTGTAACGTTATTTAATCATTTTTATCACATACATTCTTATAAATATAACGTAGCGTTATATTTTTTAGAGAGGAATTGGAATTTATATTTTTACTAAGAGTGGATACCTAAACTTATGTATGTAAATTTCGGATAGGATTTTTTATCCGACTTTCGGATCGGATTTTTTATCCGACTTTCGGATCGGATCTTTTATCCGACTTTCGGATCGGATCTTTTATCTGACTTTCGGATCGGATATTATATCCGACTTTCGAATCGGATCTTTTATCCGACTTTCGGATCGGATCTTTTATCCGACTTTCGGATCGGATCTTTTATCCGATATTCGGATCGGATATTTTATCCGAGGTTTGGATCGGATCGGATTCGGATATCGGATATTTTTGCCGACCTCTAACTATTACGAATACGCAATAAAAATATAACCAGATAAAGAGAAGTAGAATGAATTAAAATTTAATATTTTAACAATAATATTGTAAAATAAAATAAATAAATATATCATCACGCCTTCTACCCATTACTGGGTGTAGCACTCTGCCGAAGCAGATCTCGGTAAGTGATATATTTTGCGCGTGACGTGCGGTTACCAGTCGTCAAATCACGGCCCGCAAAGATGTTAGTGGTGGAGGAGCCACAGGGGAAGCTTTTAAAATTATGAAAATTGTTTGTCACCTGTGGGAATCGAACCTGGGTTCTTAGGATCCACAGGCCGACTTCATACCACTGAGCTAGCCACCCCATAATTTTGTAACAAAAAAAAAATAATAATACAAAAATTGTCTAGTTACCCAAAAAAGTAACTAGATACAATTATAAAATTATACAAAAATAACTAAATAAGTAAATATCTAGTTACTAAAATGAGTATTCGTTTTAAATATTGGAATTTTAAATAAAATATATCTTGTTAGAGAACAAAAAATATATATATACTTCTTTTCCTTCATGTACATTATAATATTTTGATAGAATTAATTAGAATGACACCCGGATCAAACAATTTTTCGTACTTATGCGGTTGCCAGAGAAAAATTGCATTTCTCTGTTTCGGCATTAGAATAACATATTCTTGCATGCATATTGATGATGGAATAAACTTCATTCTTCAACGATTTTTAGTGGCATATTGTTATTATAGATTAGTATAACTATAAAAAATACACAAAATATCTAGGCAACGGACAAATTAAAAACCCAATTTATATAAATATCTAAGCAACGGACAAAACCAATTGCCAATCAATGTCACCAACTTAACTATTGTACAGAAAATGTGAAATATTTTAATAAAGAAATTATGTAAAGGAATGCTGAAACAGAGAAAATAATATAAAATACTCATTACAGAAGGAAATTCTAGCACTTGTTCATTCGTCCACTTCTGCTAGAATAGGTTGTCTTCTGTAACTTATATTTTAATATACTATTTTCATTCTTGTGTTATAAATAACTACAATTTATATTCAACATTATTTTATGTTTATATAATTTATTTTATATAAACGACTCTAATTAGAAACCTATCAGGTTGCAAAATATTTGAAACCTTTTCATATTTAAAGATTTAATTTAAATTTATTGTTAACTGATATATGTAACACTTAGCACCGGGACATGAAACACGCTTTCCGACCTTCAAGGAATCTATTTGAAATCTTCCGTTGAAGGAGACGAGGGCTAAAGGTGTTACCGAAACTGGAACGATGAGAGAATGAAGGGCATCTTTTGTAACATGCCGGTAGAAATCCATCCCGTGAAGGGATGCAAGGATACTTCTGTTGAGCCCCGCACGTCATAAGCGAGGCGAACATCAGTCACTGGGATCTTTTGAAAAATGGATGCTCGCGTCTGCCCGCCTCGGCGAGCCGCATACTGATCGGTCTGCAAATGCCCGCCACCGTCACCGCCGACGTCCACGCGCCATCTGGGAAAATAGTAAACGTGTTTGTCCGTTTGTCTGCTCACCATCAAACTTTGTCTTACGCCTACACTGACGTCCTGCTACAACTATTGATTTTATGATTTGTTTTTAAGTATTATATACTGTTTCAATAACAACACAATTTACATCAATGTTTTTTTTACATTTACATTTCCTAGACAACAGAATAAATACCACTCGCCCGTCAAGTGAGAAATTTATTTGGGTTTTTGCCTGGGTTTTTGGAGTTGGATTAAAATATACTGTTTGTCACCGGACTTTTTGAATATCGTTTTACTAAGATAAGTGTTATCTTTCATTTCTATAGTAGTTTAGTTTTTTTATAGTATATTTTCTTTCATACCGTTATTCGTTTATTTTGGTTACGTGCATAGAAACGCTGAGTTATGTTTTGTTTTTATGTGTGATTGACGTTTGACAGTTGTGTGAATGTACTGATTTCTATTTTCATTTATAGTTAAGGATAAGCCTGGTAAGCTACCTTTAACTTCTACTCTTCTACCGAGAGAACCCTTCTTTTATTTTTTTTTGGTTAAATGAAGAATAAATGGGTGAAATTTGATGAATGTAAGTTTAGTACGTGGAATTTTAGGGGTATAACTGGTAAACAAAATGAATTGATGAATGTAATGCGTGTGTAAAATGTTGATGTTTTGTGTGTCAGTAAGACTAAAAGGAAAGGATGTAGTGAGGAAGAGGTGGATGGAATGTTTTGCTTGTGGTCAGGTGTTGCTGAGAATGAACACGCGAAGCATGGTGTGGGTATACTTGTTAGTGAACGAATGAAACCGTTTGTGAGGTAATATGGTTGTGCTTCATCGAGAATTCTTTGGCTGACATTAAAGGTAGTCTTTCAAAAAATCTTCGTTGCGTCAGTTTATGACCCAACTGTATCCGAAAATGATCTTGTTAGATAATGTTATTGATTCATGTGGTTCAGGTGAGAAAGTTATTTTATGTGGTGATTTAAATGGCTGGGTGGGAGTTAAGAGAAGCATGTCTGAGAATGTATTGGGTAAGTTTGGTGATACGAGAGTGAATGAAAACGGTAGGAAAATGTGTAATTGATTAAATTTTGTATGATGAATGATTGAGAAGTTTAGTTGTAGATACGCGTGTGCAGGGGTGAAAGTAGATTAATTTTTTTACCGGTACGCTACTTTTAAATTGATGGGGAGAGGGTATGCTAGGAGAAAAAAAAAGGTTTTATATTTTATATACGTATATATAGAATATGGACTTATACAATTCAAATTTTTCGGTAACCATCTAGTGAGTAAAATAGAAATAATAATTTGTTATGTAGCGAACATAGTATAGTTTTACAGTTTTGACGTTTATCACGTGATCCAAGCGTTAAACGTCAAACAAATATTTGGGATCTGCGGGGAGCAGTACTGAAAGGAGAAAGCAGTTGATCGATTCGGCATGGTATCACCATACTCTTACTACAAATTTGTTGTTTTACGTAAAATTGTATGGAGGGGACGACAAAATTATATGTTGGCCAAACTAATTTACAACCATGAGATGTGTATCTTCGAACGTCGCTTCTATCATCGGTACATTCAGTGTCAAAAGTTGGTTTTATTTGAATTTGTGAACTAGTAAGACGCAGTGTAATTCTCGGAATTAAGCTCGTTCAGTTTACATGTCGTCGCACAGAAGTTGTGGCGCGCAATTTGAAATTTGAAAATTTTCAAATATAAAAATTATGTAATGTTAAATACAGCATTATTAATTATAAGTATCGTTCAAATAAACTTATTTGTCAAATTTTCTTGCCGGTACTGTGTACCGGACTGTACCGGCCTACTTTCACCACTGCGCGTGTGGAGCTGAAGCTGAATTGGGTACGAATGACCATTATTTGGTGGTATAGCGTATACGTCTAGATAATTGTTGGAGAATGAGGGTGAAAAATACGGAAAAAATGTTTCGTGTAAAATCCAATGCGCTGCAGAATGAAGATGTTAGAGATTTGTTTGTTGAGAAAAAAAAAAGAATCTTTGCCCGTATGTGAGCTTAATTTTGAATAAAGCATAAATGACGTTTGTTTGAGATTTAAGGAAGAATGCATGTTGGAATGAAGTAAAAGAAGCGATTGAGGTGAAAAATAGAGCATATTTTCGATTTCTATATGTGAAAGATGTGCCTGAAAATTACGTGATGAATTCTTGCTGGAATACAAGAGGTTAAATAAATGTGTTAAGAGTGCAGTGAGAGAAAACAAGGCGCGTTTTGATGATTTGATGAGTAAACGATTGACTATTGATTTTAGTATGAATAAAATAATGTTTCGGTTGAGAGTGAAGAGATTGAGAGGTGGCAATGTAAGGGCAGTGAAAGCGATTAAGAGTGCGGATGGTGAGTTATTATGTATTGAATCACTTGTTACGAATAGATGGTGTGAGTATTTTAGGGTTTTATATGGTAGTATTAATAGACCGAATGTTGTATTGAAAATGTTGGAGAAAATGTTAGTGGTGATGAATGGGATATAGATAGAATGATGTTAGTTTTGCATTGATACGTCTGAAGAATGGTAAGGCTCCCGGTTTGGATGGTATATCGAATAAGATGTTGAAGTATGGAGGCGGGAGGTTATTTGACATGTTAGTTTATTTGTTTAGATTTTGTTTAAAAGGGTATGTGGCTCCTGATGATTGGAAACGTGCTATCATTTGTCTTTTATTTAAAGGTGAAGGTAGTTCTAGTGAATGTACTAATTTTCTTGCGGTAAGTTTGCTAAGTGTGATAAAGAAGTTGTACGGGAAGATTCTCATTTATAAGGTACAATCTCCAAGTTAAGCGATATGCAAGGTGGTTTTTTGCCTGAGAGAGGGTGTGTGGATCAATTGTTTTCTCTTCGTATGATTGTTGAAAAGTCACTTGCTAAGAACAAAAAAGTGTTCTGTGGCTTTCTCGATCTTAAAAAAGCATATGATAGTATTCATCGCGTGACACTATGGAATGTACTGCTACAGTACGGTATAAATAGTAATTTGTTAGGGGAAATTTGTGCGCTGTATGAAGGTAGTGAGGTTGCGGTGAGAGTTAATGGTAGATCGAGTGATTGATTTTGTATAGATATTGACGTGAAACAAGGTTGTGTGATGTCTCAGTGGCTCTTTAATTTGTACATGGATGTGTTGTTACGAACGGCGTTGAATGGGGTAGATGGTGTACATATTGCTGGTAGTGTTGTACCTGCGTTAGCTTATGCGGATGATGTTGTTATGGGTGAATCTGAAGCGAAATTGAGACGAATGATTCTAAGTATAAATAAAGTAAGAAAAGATTTAAATCTGCTATTAAATATTGATAAATGTAAAGTGTTAATGTTTGAAAAGAGCGATTTGGTGACAGACTGAAATGTTTCGGAAATGGTGTAAGATTGGGTCAAGTGAATGAGTTTTTGTATTTGGGTAGTGTGTTTTCGAGGGATGGACGTATTGATTGTGAGATTGAAAGAAGAGTATTATACGAGATGCAAGGAATTGGGTGCTTGAAATGTGAATGTACCCAGAGATACTCGACTGAGTGTGTATAATGATGTTTCAGTGCCTACATTGATGTATGGTAGTTAATGTTGGGTGTGGATGAAGAAATATGAACGTCGTATAACTGTTGTGGAAATGAGGTATTTTCGGGGTGTGTGTGGTTATACTAGAAGAGATCGTGTCCGGAATACATTGGTGTATGATGAGTGCGAAATTGAGAAGAATGCAGTTAGAAAAGTAGGTACGTATAAGTCAGTTGAGATGGTGGCATGTAGAACGGCTGTCGAATGAGAGATTGGTGAACCTATGAATATATGGATAAATATGATTGAGGGATTGTTGTGTGAACGAAAGTTTCCGAGTATGAGGAACAAACGTGCTTATATGAAAGGAATTATGTATGTTGTTCAAGCTAAAGTGGTGTGTCAGGATAGAAACTTATGATTGAAGAAAAGTGCAGGATTTTTTTATTTTAGTATTGTTGCTTAGTAATTTCATTAAAATGTTTACCTGCAATTGTGTGGAATTCACTTTCAAAAATAAGCACAGTGCGACACTCCCTTCCTTTCTTGTCTTTTTGTTTCATTTTCAGTTACTGCATTGTGTGGATTTTTCTTTCATATACAAGTGCAGGCTATCGCTTTCATCTTTTCTAATCTTTGTAGATTCGTTGTTAGTTTCGTTATTAGATTCATTGTTAGGAGTAAGCATCAATAATTTGAGATGTTTTATGCATATGTTATGTACGTCGAAGAAAGAAGGTGAATGATAAGTCAATAGGAGTAATTGGATAGATGTGATTGAAGGTTTGTTGTGTGATAAATGATTTCGAGTGTAATAAATAAATGAGTTTATATGGAGTGATCTACGAGTGTGGTTAAAGTGAAGATGGTGTGTTGGGATGACAATGTTTGATGAGGGCTGATTATTTGATGAATGTAATGAGTGAATTTTTTATGAGTGATTTTAGGGTTCGTGCTACCCCATTTGATGGAATATAGCGTGAATATATGTATATGTATGTATGTTTTTTTTTTTACATTTTGTCATTTATCACTTAGTTCTGTATCAGAAATAGGTATTAACGAATTTAGCTAGTAATGCTGAGAATCGAGATTAGTCGAGATTTTAATAATCCTCGTCTCTCTTTCAAATATTTCCATGATACACAACTATTTAAAAAGGTATCTTTTATATTTATCTAATGTAATATTAGCTCACGAACAATAAATAATATATTTAATTTTAGAACGATAGAAAATTTTTTGCGTAAGTCTAAAACCATCTCTTTGATCGGCGACATAGGTCTATGGTCCAAGCTCTAAATTGTGCGTCTGCGGGCCATCTAGATAGGCATGAGTTCTCATTCGGTTCAAGATCGCTTCTTGAGGTTCTTTTACCTGATCTTAGTAAGCCATCTCAACAATTTTTTTTTAAATGGTGCAAATCAGTTGTTTTTCTAATTGTGAGTCGCTACCTCCGGGGAAGAAAGAATTTGTCTGTGGTTTTTATCTGCAAGGAGGCTCTAAAAAATATAAAAACTATTCAGCAAGTAATCATAAAATGTGATACAAAATAATGAATATATAGTTCTAAGGGTCGGTTTCTGAAAAAAATATTTAACGGGCATATTAACTAACTGTCGCTTAATTTATTGAAAGGTTAAAATTGCATCGGGTTTCTGAAAATAAACGTCAGTTAATTTATATGTTCCATAACTAACTCATGATTCTATCCTGAACTAACATTTATTCTTGACTCTAATAGATGGCGTCACTATCGTTGTCGGTAAATGTCGGTAATTTTTGACGTCAATTTCAAACTTCAAAATAGTTAATTTGACGTCAATTATTGTACTTCGTGTTTGTGGTTTGTGATTGTAATAAAATTATGGAAGAAAAGTGAATTCGTGGAAAAAAATTCACAGAAACTGAAAAGAATGTTCTTTTAGAGTTGGTGACGGGGAAATATAAAGCTATAATAGATTATAAAGAAAGTGATGCCGTCACAATCGCAAAAAAAAATTTAGCATGGTAACAAATCGCTAAAGAATTTAATTCGCAAAATCAGACAGGGCACAGAACTGCGAAGCAACTTCATGCACTGTACTGTATTTTTAAACCTTTTTCAATCACCAATAAAGCCAAACGAAACTAATACAGCGGCTTAACGAATTGGTTTTTAATAAAAGGTTAGGAAAGATGAGCACTGTTACTGTCAGCAGTTATTTTCAATTTATGCAACAACTGCGCATGCGTCATATAATTTAACTGAACCAATTTGCCGCGTTAACTTAACGGGGCAGTTAAATACCAATATGATGTTTCAGGAACCCATTTGACAGTTTATCGACGAGTTAAACTAACTGACCAGTTAAATTTGTTTTCAGAAACCGGCCCTAAGTTTTGCATAGCAAGTACCCATCAGTTGAACTTACCTTTTTTATTTTGATCAAAATACAGTATATGTATATAAAATTTGTTAAACGAACACCTATATAATTAATAAACTTTAGGTACCTATTTTACGTTATAAATTGTAAAAACCATCTGTTTTCAATATTGTTGCAAAAATTCACTTATAGCCGAATGTTTTCTTTTATTGAATAAACCTACTAATTCTCAAATTGTATTATCAAGTATTGACTGATATTTTGAGTAAATATCTATCATATATTCTTCAGAATTCTGTTTCTTCTGCCTAGATTATCAGAAATTATATCTTTTATTTTATTACTGTACTCGTTTACAAGGTTTATTTCATTTTATTATTCTTGATTTTTAATTTTAATTTTCCTACTTACATTATAACTTTTATTTAATTCTTTATTTTGAAGTTCTTTTATTCCTTGCGTAATTTTCTGACATTTTCGTATCATCATCAAAATTAAACAGATGTAGATTTTCATTGGCTTTTTCTGTTTTTTCTATTGCCAACATATTTAAATTATTTATTTCTGATTCCACTATTTTACATCTCAAGCTTTAATTATATTCTTCGTGCCATGTTTCTATAATCGATATGCTTTTGATTTTTCCGAGTATTCCACAAAAAGTACTCATTTGATTTGATGTCGAATTTATCTTCCTTCGTTTTGTTCAGAGCGTATATTTTGCTGCCGATTATTTGAAAATATTTGATAGTTGGTTTCTTTCCGGTCCGTACTTCTTGAGGTGTTTTGGTTTTCCTAACTTTTGTCGCAAATCTGTTTTTAATATATACAGCAGTTGACAATATTTTAGCCCATAAACTCGCTGGTAGTTTAGTTTGCAGTAATATACATCTTATCATTTCACACACAGTTCTATTCATCCTCCCTGCAATTCCATTTTGCTGTGTTGTATATTGTACAGATATTGTTTTCAGATTCCATATTCGTATAAAAATATGTTAAAATTATTATTACAATATTCAAGATCGTTGTCACTGCATAAAGTTTTAATTAGATTTCTTCTTCAGAATATACAGGTGTTCAATTTAGTTGTGACACCATTGCTATCTCGAGAACTATAAGACCTACAACGTTGGTTAAATTAGAAAAGAAATACCATTTTCTAAACGTTTTGCGAAACTATTAACAGAATTTTTTTTGACTAGTGGTTCTCAAAATACGGGATGCAACTTTCTTATTTTAAATGGGAACCTACTTTTTTTATTTGCTTATTCGATTCAGTATTTTTTTCTGAATTCAACGACTACAAGGTTTATGAGTCTCACATTACAAAATTTTTGACAAAAGTGCAAATTAAATTCACATCAATGTAACTGAAATGGCATTGGAATCAGTGTGGTATGACAGAAGCAAATAAGCAAATTATAATATTTTTGTTTGCTTGATTCATTATTATATGTCAATACAGCTATTTTATGAAAACAGTAAATAAATATTTTTTTTAGTTATTTGTTTCTTTCATAACACGCTGATTCCTATGTGATTTGAATTAAATTAATGTCAATTTAATATGAATTTTTGTCAAACATTTTCTAATGTGAGGGTACTCAACTTTGTAGTCGTTGATTTCAGAAAAAAATACTAAATCGAATAAGCAAGTAAAAGATAATTGGTTTCCATTTAAAATAAGAAGGTTGCACCCTGTATTTTGAGAACCACTGGTTGAAAAAAAAATCCTTAATAGTTTTGTAATACACTAAGAATACCTAGTAGCTATTATAGTTCTCGAGACAGCAATGGAGGCACAACTAAATTGAACATCTTGTATACTTATATGTTTCTTGATTTGACAACATTAAAAGTGCAGAAAAAATGTTGCACCACTCAAATGTAGGTCCACATATGAGGAGTTGTCTTGTAAAACTAGACAAATCCAGATTTGTTCAAAATTTAGTTACACATCATTTTGCGCTGAAAATAGGAAACCATATATGTTTTTTCATGATATTTTGTACCAAAACTTCACGAAACGTGTCCAAATGAATACGTTGAAACGTATGTGTTGTGCAAAAAGAACAAATTCACTTTTCATAAATTTATTATATACTTGTTTCTGATAGTTTACATGCCTGACTCTCGACTGGAAAATCAAAGTTTTTGTAGGTTATATCCGGTATCAAGACAGGCGGTAGTTGTCGACGCCAAGATCAAGCAGCCTACGGCCGGCGACACTGACTGTCTATATTACAGTAACGAAGACTTTGAGCCAATATTCGAAAATTGTAATTCCATTTATCTTTTTATTAGCCGATAAATTAGTCACGTTAAACATATGATAATTTACTACATAACACCCTTGTTTGTATTAGATACAATTTTTGTATTAATTATTACTTTACAAGCTATTATTTCCCTATATAAGATTTTTTTCAATCAATTTTTCGTTCCTCCCGACCCATTTTGTTTTGCTTTTCGCGACTTGTTCGACTAGCGGCAGCACCTTACGCTCAGTTCGACAACTTCGGCTCTCGAGCTCGCATCGTTGTCGATCGGAAACTGATACAAAACCAGAAGTACAAAACTAAAATTTATTGACTTTTGACATTGCGAGTTACCAAATTTGTGTAAAATATATGTTTAAAGTTCATATGCAAGTATTTCTGTATTCAAAAATATATAATCAAGACAGGCGTTAGTTGTCGTCGCCAAGATTAAGCAGAAAACGGCGACACTGACTGTCTATATTACAGTAAAATAAACTTTGAGCCAATATTCGAAAATTGCAATTCCATTTATCGTTTTATTTTTTAGAAATAGAATTTTTTCGATCGGAAATTGTTTTACCGAAAGTATACCAACACCTATCGTGTTTGATATCAAATGAAAAGTCTTTTTAAGGGCTTGCATGCAGAATTAGAATTTTTTCGATCGGCAATTGTTTTAGCGAAAGTGTTCCAAAAGCTATCGTGTTTGGTATCAAATGAAAAGTCTTTTTAAGGGCTTGCATGCAGAATTAGAATTTTTTCGATCGGCAATTGTTTCAGCGAAAGTGTTCCAAAACCTATCGTGTTTGGTATCAAATGAAAGGTCTTTTTAAAGGCTTGCATGCAAAATTGGATTTTTTTCGATCGGCAATTGTTTTAACGAAAGTCTTCCAAAACCTATCGTGTTTCGTATCAAATGAAAGATCTTTTGAAGGGCTCGCGAGCAAAATTTAATACTTTTCGATTGTCAATTGTTTTAGTGAAAGTGCTTCAAAACCCATCGTCTTTGGTATCAATCGAAAGGTCTTTTGCAGGGCTTACATGTAAAATTGGAATTTTATCGATTAGCAATTGTTTTAATGAAAGTACTTGGAAACCTATCGTGTTTGGTAACAAATGAAAGGTCTTTTCAAGGGCTTGCATGCAGAATTATAATTTTTTTGATCGGCAATTGTTTTACCGCAACTATTCCAAAACCTATCGTGTTTGGTATCAAATGAAAGGTCTTTTTAAGGGCTTGCATGCAGAATTAGAATTTTTTCGATCGGCAATTGTTTCAGCGAAAGTGTTCCAAAACCTATCGTGTTTGGCATCCAATGAAAGGTCTTTTTGAGGGCTTGCATGCAGAATTTATTTTTTTTCGATCGGCTATTGTTTTAGCGAAAATTTTCCAAAACCTATCTTGTTTGGTATCAAATGAAAGGTCTTTTTAAGGGCTTGCATGCAAAATTGTATTTTTTTCGATCGGCAATTTTTTTAACGAAAGTGTTTCAAAACCTATCGTGTTTGGTATCAAATGAAAGATCTTTTGAAGGGCTCGCGAGCAAAATTTAATACTTTTCGATTGTCAATTTTTTTAGTGAAAGTGCTTCAAAACCCATCTTCTTTGGTATCAATCGAAAGGTCTTTTGAAGGGCTTACATGCAAAATTGGAATTTTATCGATTGGCATTTGTTTTAATGAAAGTGCTTCGAAACCTATCGTGTTTGGCATTAAATGAAAGGTCTTTTTAAGGGCTTGTATGCAGAATTAGAATTTTTTCGATCGGCAATTGTTTTAGCGAAAGTGTTCCAAAACCTATCGTGTTTGGCATCAAATAAAAGGTCTTTTTAAGGACTTGCATGCAGAATTTAATTTTTTTCGATCGGCTATTGTTTTAGCGAAAATTTTCCAAAGCCTATCTTGTTTGGTATCAAATGAAAGGTCTTTTTAAGGGCTTGCATGCAAAATTGGATTTTTTTCGATCGGCAATTGTTTTAACGAAAGTGTTTCAAAACCTATCGTGTTTGGTATCAAATGAAAGATCTTTTGAAGGGCTCGCGAGCAAAATTTAATACTTTTCGATTGTCAATTGTTTTAGTGAAAGTGCTTCAAAACCCATCGTCTTTGGTTTCAATCGAAAGGTCTTTTGAAGGGCTTACATGCAAAATTGGAATTTTATCGATTGGCATTTGTTTTAATGAAAGTGCTTCGAAACCTATCGTGTTTGGTATCAAATGAAAGATCTTTTGAAGAGCTCGCGTACAAAATTTAATACTTTTCGATTATCAATTGTTTTAGTGAAAGTACTCCAAAACCTATCGTATTTGGTATCAAATAAAAGATCTTTGGAAGGGCTCGCGTATAAAATTCATACTTTTCGATCGTCTATTGTTTTAATGAAAGGACATCAAAATCCATCATTTTTGGTATCAATTTAAAGGTCTTTTGAAGAGCTTTCTTGCAGAATTGGATTTATATTGATCGTCAATTGTTTTAGTGATAGTGATTCAAAACCTATCATATTTAGTATATATTAAAAGATTTTTAGATGGACAGCCGTGTAGAATTTAAAAGTCTTAGATTCGTAATAATTCAATTTATATTGTGTCTATTGTCTTACTGAAGTTAATTCTATATCAGTGTCCGCGGAGATTAGCGTGTGGCCTAGCGAAGCCAGGCCGACCGCTAGTATTTATTATTATTCCAATACGTGATTGTAGTAATAAGAGCATTACTATACAAGAGCTTATTAATAAACAATTGGTTGTGAAAGAAAATGTAGAAGCTCAATGTTCAGAATGCTTGCACTCACATAAATTACATAAAACCGAATTAGTTTCTTTTGACACAGTATTAATTTTCCAAATTCTGTTATTTGAAAATGAAAATGGATATATTCGGAAACTAACTGATACACGTAATATTTAAAACGTTTCAATGGGAACTTATTTGATTCAAGGATATAAATACAAAGTGCTATATTTCACCATTTTACTTCAATGGCTGAGGGACACTGCACAATATGATTAAAAAAGGAAAATCAAGGATGCTTGCAAATGATTCTCACGTTGGAAAACAAACTTCGCCAAGAAACTCTGAACATGCTTATATATTTATTTTAGAACGAATTTAGATTTTTATAGAAAGATGTAATAACAATATACCAATACCAAATATCATTTATAATATAGGGTCAAACTATTGTATAAAAAAAAGTGATATCTTCCAAAAAAACAATTACATTGTTAAAGGTACGCCAAGATTGCGCAGATTCCTTCCCCAAAAATTGTAATATCTATATATTACAGATTAAAAAAAAAGTTATATCTAATTAAGCCAAGAAAAATATTCGAATTTAAAAAACCTTATCGAACAGTTTTATTTGACCCGATATTTTTAAAACTGTTCGATAAGGTTTTTTAAATTCGAATATTTTTCTTGGCTTAATTAGATATCACTTTTTTTTAAATCTGTAATATATAGATATTACAATTTTTGGGGAAGGAATCTGCGCAATCTTGGCGTATCTTTAACAATGTAATTGTTTTTTTGGAAGATTAATAATAGTAAAATAAATAAAGTGCAATGGATAAACCTGTTGAGGACATAAATGCTAGGTGAAGAGAAGAAAAACAATACGTACGGATATCTAAAAATCGCGAGAATCACCAGAAAAGTAAGTTAATACAGAATATTAGGTTACGTTTTTGTAATTATTATTTTAGTCTAAAACGTTAATGAAAGCGAAGAAGAAACTCTTCTCTTCTCAGAAGAGTGCAATTGCTTTCCAGCAGAACATGCATTACATTTGTAATGTATTTGTGTGTTATTAATATATATATTTTTTATTCAGTATCCAAAATACGTGGTAAGTTGGTATCTATAATATTTTTATTTTAATATCTGAATTTATTTACCATCATAACGAAAAAATGTAACGCAATGATTTTCAAAACTAAACTTATCAGTTCTGTCAAATCAAAACTCAACAAATACAAAATTTTGCATTTAAAATAACAATGAAGGAGATTGTTTCTATTTTTATTTTATTTTATTATTATTAAATTACACTACTATAATCACTGATGTAAATATTATAACTAATATATAAATAAACTGAGTTGAGTTTTTACCAATTATGTCTAAATTTATTAAAGTGGATTTGACTAGTTTTGCAAAACAGCTCCTCGTATATCTCAATGCACTAATTGAAATATTTCTTCACTTCTTGTTGCATAATTCTTTAGATATTTTGGTCTTACTTATTTTATTTTCAAACAAACTTCACAATTTAGTTTTTTGACATATAAGGTTTCACTTAATCCATGCACCATTTCCTTATCTTGTAACATTTTCAGATGGTGTATATTCAAATGTCCGAACCAATTATAAACGGAAATTAAACCTTTTTTTTTTCAACTGAATTTGCAGTAGGTATCGCAAAAACGGCTTTTGGAAAAATAGTGATACAAAATATCTGTATCAATTATATAAATTAAATTATATATTTGTCGACACAAAAATTAAATTAATGGCGCTATACTGAAACTCTCTGTAGTCTCTATAGGTAATGTAACTGTTATGGTTTTCATGGTTATGCATTGTGCTAGGAAATAGATATTCTATATAGTACTGTTAGAAATGTAAGCTCTGTAGAGCTGCAGAAATTACTGTAAATTTTACAGTCATGAAAAGATGACTATTAAATTACATAGTGTTGATACTTTTTATCATTAAATATTTGTTATAGTGATGCAAAGTCGTTAAATATATTCAAATACGATGAATAATAATAATATATTACTGGTATTATATTTATTGATAAACAAAAATAACCAGAAATAAAATTTAAACAAAAAATTACCCCTGTGGCCCCTCCACCACTACTATCTTTGGGGGCCGTGATTTTATGGCTGGTATATCACTTACCGGGATCTGTTTCGGTAGAGTGCCATACTCAGTAATGGGTAAAAAGAGTAATGATATAATTCGGTTCCCAGGTTACCGAAAATCAATAAATATAAATGAAGTTAGTTGCTCTGTACAACAAGTACTGTAGATGAGTCCTCTACTAAACGAGTTACAGAATAACAAATACTATTGTTCTGCAAGTATCGAAATTACAAAGAACTGTAGCTTAAAGAACCTAATTCGAATCCGGAGATCCCGAGTTCGATTCCCACTCAAGCTAGAAATTATAATTATAACCACTCTGCGGCTCGGTGAGTCCGGGCCCTGTACTGTAATTGGGAATCAATTCCTGTTATACAGAGTAACATAAATAAATAAATAAATAAATAAATAAATAATTATAGAATAGACAAACATACACCACTTTGAATTTGACATCTTGAAGTAATAATATGTATCTGTTCGTATTTTAATATTCATGTTGTTCGTATTTTAATATTCATGTTCATGGGATTAGTTATATACGTTATGAGGCCGGTAAATGAGTCAAATTTCAAACTTGCCTCCTTCGTACTGTTTCGTATTTATTATTTTCATATTTTACTGTAAATCTATCTATACAGTTTTATATATTGATTTTCTATATCTAGATATTTATCTATGTAAAAACAATTTGTTTGAATTAATGAGCTGATATGCTTTAGACTTATCTACACTGTGTCACAAATTATTTACATATTTATTTGAAAATTAAAAATCAATTTGTATTATTGTACCATATAATATGATACAACAATACAAACTGATTATATAATAATTTAATAATAATATGATGCATATTTTGATACGATAATCAAATGATTATAATTTTACCGCGGAGTATATGTGCTATGTATATTAATTAAGTGCCTACATATTATTGTATTCACAATCAAGCTAGCTAGAAGAATACTAAAAAAAAAGAAAATTGAAGCATTTTTTTTCTAAGTCGAGGTTGTTGTCCTGTTAAGCTGTTAAGTGGATGCGCTTCATGCTGTAATATTAAATTCATCCGATTATTTTTAATAAATGTCAAACAATATAAAGTTGACAATTTTATAATGAAGTGCTTTAGTAGAAATTATATTTGTCATAAAACAAATTAAATAAGCTTTATGTGCGATGGCAAGAAAAATTATATACGAACATGAATATTCTTCTGCGAATTAACTCTTTTAAATTAATCAAATTAAAATCTTCTATACTAAATACGCACGTTCTATCCAGTTCCACTTTCTTCTCCTGATTGTTATCTCTACTGGTTCAGCATTACATATTTTCCACAAATTCTCGTTACTAATAGTTTCCGGGTAGCATATTTTTAATATTCTGCGAAGGCACTTGTTTATGAAAGTCTGTATTATTTTTATACTTTTTCCATTTAATGTCCATGACTCTGCTGCATACAGTAGTGTGCTTTTGACATTACTATTGAATATTCTGATTTTTGTTTTATTTGATATTTCCTTGGATCTCCATACTTTCCACAACATGTTAAATGTTTCTTGTCCTTTTTTTATTCGCTGTTTTATGTCATCTTCACTTCCTCCTTTTTCAGTTATTGTACTTCCTAGGTATGTAAAATTGTTTGTTGATTCTATTTCTGCGTCTCCCATCTTTATGGTAATACCTTTTTTTCCGTTTATGTTTATTTTTAATCCCACTTTCGCTGCTTGTTCCCTTAGTTTTAATGTCTTTGTTTGCAGATTCTTTAAATTTTGTTCAATGAGGCAGACGTCATCTGCGAATTCTAGGTCTTCAAACCGGGTGCCGAACTTCCACAATATGCCTGTTTTGTTGTTCGATACATTCGACATTACGTAGTCAATAATTATCAGAAAAAGCATTGGCGATAGTATGCATCCTTGTCTAAACCCGCTTTTTATTTTTGTATCTCTGGTTATTTCTCCATTTATTTCTATTTTTGCCGAGTAGTTATCGTATAGTAACTTTATCATTCTTATTATTTTTATGGGTAATTCATATTTCTCTAGTGTTCTCCACATCATATCCCTGTTCACCTTATCGAATGCTTTTTCGAAGTCTATAAAATTTATATTAAGTTCCTTTTGCCATTCTATAGTGTTTTCTATAATTATACGTAGTATACAGATATTGTCAATGCATGAATTTCGAGCTCTAAAGCCAGCTTGATTTTTTAGAATGCGTTTTAATGTGCCTGTTCTCATTCTTTCAAGTAATATCCTGGTGAGTACTTTACTTGCTGTACATAATAGCGTGATTCCTCTCCAGTTCTCACATTGTGTTCTATCACCTTTTTTGGGCAATGTAATGATTACTCCTTTATTCCATTCGCTAGGTATTATTTCTGTGGTCCATATTCTGTTAATTAGGTCGTGCATTATCTCTATTATTACTTCTCCACCTGCCTTAAGTATTTCTGCTGGTATGCCGTCTATTCCTGCTGCTTTTCGATTTTTTAGCTTAGTTATGACTTCCGCAATTTCTTCTTTAGATATTTCATCTTCGTTGATATCTATCGTTCCCTTCTGTATTATGTTTTCGTTTTCATTTTCTTCTGTTTCTGTTCTCTTGTATATGTCTTCAAAGAACTCTATTCATCTATCCATTTCTTCTTTTTTTCCTAGTATTGTCTTTCCATTTTTAGCTTTGATATGCTTATTTAGTTTTCTCTTGTTGCCAGAGAATGTTTTGGTTACCTCGTAAAGTGTTTTAACATCATTTTTATTTGCTGCTTCCTCTGCTTGCGTGAGTAATTTTTCTGTTAATTCTCTCTTATCCTTTCTATTGTTTATTTTTATTTCTTTAACTATTTATTTGTACTTAAGTTCTAGTGGGGCTCTTTTTTGTATATTCGTGCATGACATAATTTTTTGTTTGATTTGCTTTCTTTCTGATACTTTTTCCCAAGTTTCCTTTGACATCCATATTTTGTGGTTTTTTGTTTTCCGTCCTACTACTTCACTAGTGGTCTCTTTTAGTACATTTTTATATTTTGTCCATGTTTGTTCGATGTTGTCCTCTGATGTATGTGTTCCATCTAATTTTTTCCTTAGAGTATTCTGGAAAATTTCTTTCGTTGCTTCATCTTCTATCAGCCATTGTACATTATACGTTTCTCTTCTACTATTGATCATATTATTTGCCATAAGTTTGATTTTTAATTTTGCTCTCACTAAAATGTGATCCGTGTCTCCATCTGCCCCTCTCATTGCTCTTACATTTGATATCATACTTTTCCATCTATTATCTATTACCACGTGGTCAATTTGGTTCATCGTATTTTTGTCTGGTGATATCCATGTTGCCTTGTGTATCGCTTTATGATTGAATAAACTACCCCCTATTACCATATTATTGTGTGCACACAATAAATAATTCACCATTTTCATTCGTCGTTCCTAATCCTTCTTTGCCCATGGTTCTTTCTTTGCTAGTATTTTGTTTCCAATTTTTGCATTTACGTCTCCTATTAAGATATGAATATCTTTTTTATATGTGTTTCTAAAATAATCTTGAGTTCCTTGTAGGTGCTCATAGAAACATTCTTTTTCTTCTATCGGTTTCGTATTTGTTGGCGCATATACATTAAATATGCATAGGTTAAAAAATTTAGCTCTGAATCTGGCGACTATTATTCTTTCAGATATTGCACATTAAGAAAAGACAATACAGAAATCACAAAAGAGGCATTAGAGTACAACATAAAAGGGAAAAGGAAAACAGGACGACCAATAAACACATGGCAAAAACAAATGCATAAAGAACACGAATCAATCAATAAAACATGGCATGAAATTAAACGAGAAGCAAAAGATAAAGATAAATGAAAGAAAACAGTAGAAAATATATCATCGAAAACAAAATAAGGCTGACAACCTTAACAAAAAATTGCTTCGAATCACCTAGCGGTGCCCTAACAGGAATAATAATAATAATAATAATGAATACGCACGTTAATATTAAAGACAATAACATTTAATCACATGCATATTACTATACGTACATGGGCGAGGCAGTGAGGATTTGGCTTTAGGTAACATGTAATATTATATTTTATTTTTTCTATTGTGTTTTCCTTTTTATTGTAGCTTTTTTTTTGTTTGGTATATGTAAATAATTAGAAGAAAATAAATAAACTGCTATAGGCTTTCCCTTTTTTTTTAAATTATAGCACATTCTTTTGCTCGATATATTTAACTTTCGATGGAGAATAAATAAACTTCAATGAATACAGGATTTTCCAGTAATAAAAATATGAGAGCTTTAATAACACATCCGATATGATTTGAACATGGAAAACCCAAAGAATTGTGTATTCTATAAACATAATTTATAATGTTTCAAATAAATTAAAGAAATGTATCATCACGCCTTTTACCCTATAGGGTGTGGCACTCTGAAGTAGCAGATCTCGGTAAGTGATATATTTATGCGCGTAAATTGTGGCAACCAGTCTTCAAATCACGGCTACAAAGTGTTAGTGGAGAGGGAAACACAGGGATAATTTGAATGAAGATTGTTTGTGGGTTGTGGGAATCGAACTCGGATTCTCAAATTCATAGTCTGACTCGATACCACAAATATGTTTAAAAACAAAAACTGTCGAGAAATAAATGTATAACAATTTTAAAAATCTGGTTTTAATCAAAAATGGGTGTATTCTGTAATTGCTCTATTAATTTATAACGATTTGTTAATTTTTAACGGTCAGCTAAAAATTTTATCAGTAAAATTATATGTCAAATGAAATTTGCATTTTTTATTAAACCGTATGTTTTTATCAGTTAAAAATTTTAACGGGTTGTTAAAATTTAACAGGTACTCGTGTGTTACATAATACATCTAAATATGAATCATTTTAGTTATTATGAATTTTGTAATAAATTACCATTTGCGAAATAAATGTGCATACAGATATATGACCAACTTTTTTTTAAGCTATATTTTTATATTCAGTAGGGCCGACATATAAAGATTTACCAAAATCCCGATATCAACAAAAATTATCATAACAATAGTTTTCCTTTTTCCTATTATTAAAGTCGGAAAAGTGTAAAATGTAATTTCTGAAAACTATCTATTTATTGATAAGTAATTATAAATAGTAAATCATTTATATAGGACAAATATAATATTTCTGCAGGAAAGCGCAGAACAATTATTCGTAAAATAATCCGTTTGGGTGGAATATCGTAATTAAATAATACTGTTCAAAAGGTTTTTAATATTAAATCAAATGACATTTTGAACTACCTGTTCTTTTTACAATTTGACCTAATGTATTTTAATGCAAAATTACATAAGCAAATTAATATGCTGTAAAAATTACATTATCCTTATTTCTCAGGCATTAAAGCTTAATAAGGTTGAATATTTAAATTTTAGATTATTATTCTTATTTTTTTAAATAATTTTGACTTCGTAATAACAACAATTTAATAAATTCTAATACCTTTCTTTTTTTTCACGATAATAATTAAATTTTATTCTTAATATATTTGTCATTCAATTTGTTTATAATTTTTTAATAGTTGTAGAAGATGAATTTTAAATAATGTAAATTGCTATACAGAGTTATGTAAGTAATTAACAGAATATTGAGATGACTGCTTGAAACCCAAATCTGCAGTAATTCGATGTTTAACTCTTATCATAAAGTAACAGAAGAAGTTTAAGGTGGACCAATGTAAATAATTACAAATTAATTCAAATCGAAGTTGTCTACGCAACTGTCACAATTGACATGAAAGATCATTGGCGTCGCAATGAATGATCATGTTTATCAATAACGATTTTTGTAAATAATATCTGTCTATAAGTAATTAGATTACCAAGTGAGTAAAATACGAGTAGATGACTACAAAATCAATCCGATAATTGATTGGTGAAGATAGTTGACATTTTAATATTCAATAAACCGAATATTAAATTGTACGCCAATGCAAAAAAAACATTCACTGCAGTTTTGACAATCAATATATTTTTACAGAGAACACACTAATTTTTTTTTGTACAATTTTGAATATTATCCTTATTGGGCAGTTTTAAGAGGCTTGAGTTCTTATATAAAGAATGCCAGTAAATCACTTAATGCACTAATTTTGGAATTTTAATAATTTATGTTACATAAGACGGGATAGTGTTCAGAATACGTTCATAAATGATGAATGTATTGTCGGTTTAAATAATTTTGGTACATGAATTTTTTAACGATCTAGAAATTAATTAATATGATTGAAAATTTGATGTGCGAATGAAATATTTCGAGTGATAGGAATAACCGAGCTCATGATATAAATTATGAATGTGTAAATGGAATGCAATGTTATATATATATATATATATATATATATATATATATATATATATATATATATATATATATATATATATATATATATATATATATTAATTATATTGCATGAAAATACCTTTAAATTCGTAACAAAATAAAAACAAAAGTTTCAAAAAACTCAGGTAACAGTTACAAAGAGACCTGTCAAGTCTTTGTCCCCAAAAACGTAATCCCGATTCATCATTTAGTCGTTGGATTTGGTGCGGACTGACATGGGACACGGGCAGAAAAATCAGCAACAGTAACTCCAATGCCTAGTTTCGGTTTCCCCTTCTGACTGAGGTGATGCTGCGACCCCTACTGTGTCAGGTACGATTGATGACCAACCCTTATTAAATGACAAATATTTCGTTCGTACCGTGACAAGCTTACACTGCCGTGATTGTATTATAAAGTTTATTCTCTTTTTAATTCTTCAACCTATATGAATAAAAGAATATGGTATCTAATCCATAATCTGATAAACATAAAGAAAGAGGAATTTGTACCAAAATTACGACGTATAAAAATCAATTATTTCAAAAATCTTTTAAGAATAAAAATTTAAAACTAAACTTTTATAAACATATCCTACTAGTAAAAAGAAATTGAAATAAAGATTTATTCTAAAAATGTGTAAAAGCCCTCAATACTCAAAATTGAAAATACACTTTTGGTTTATAGTTTCGCAATTTTTGTTCATTTGAATTTAAAATATTAATACTTTGATGCACTACATGTTCACCTTCGTCAGAATAGGTAATATAAACACAAGCAGTAATACAAAAGAAACATAATAGTTATTTTAATAATAGTGAAAACAGGCGTTTCTGACCCGTGGCATGATTATTAGCACGAAGCGCAAATCGCCGACGGTTAATAACATGCTTATGGTCAGAAACGCTAATTTCACCTGTGGTACATATAATATTTTATACACAACAAAATTTAATTATATGTTCAAAAGATTAAAATATGTAAATAGGTTATATATCAAAATGATATTTTGCAGAATAAAGTATTCACAATAAACTAAAATTGTCTTTTTATTTATGTATCCATAGGAATTATTTCGTTTTAGCCCATGGGCCAAAGAGAAGTATTTAAGCTCGCTTTTTATGGCTAAAACACATGCTTTTCGGTCCGGTTGTGTATAAAGTATATTCTCAAAAATTTATTATATTTTAAATTAAGTTCAATTTGTAATCGTTGTTAGTAGTAAACTTCAAAGTATCAATAAAATATTAAAATTAAAATTAGAAAAAATAAATAGATATCTATGTACAGTTATTTCAGCATTGAGGGTATTAAGTGCTTCCTACCGGTTGAGGATTATTTTAGTCATCGAAACGAAGTCGAAATCTTCAATACACCCGATATCATTAGAACACTTAATAACCGCAATGCATATTTTATTTTTTGCACGATCGACGCAATAACGAATTAAAAACGAAGAAAATTTTGACATGTTAAAAATTTGTAATTGTCAAAGTTGTTTCTTTTAAGGTATGTTTTGTTCGTTGCCATGCTACAACGGAGGAATGTTTAATTTTTATTTACTTTCCGCTTCCCGAACGGTAAGTAATTACTTATCGATCAGTAATTTGTAAACATTATTTTCTGCGATATAACCATTAAAAAACAGACCGTGCAAAAAAGTGATTACATACTATTATAAAATAAATTTATTATTTCTATCGGAAAATGGAAAGTCCTTACTTTACTCATTTGCGTGTGGAACATGATTATTTTCTGCACTCAAATGTCCATAAAATGACAATATTTTTTTCGGTCATCATAAATATAAAAAATGACAGTGAGAAAATGAATCCACAACAACCTTTGATACTATATGGAAAAATAAAAAAGGATCTAAAAAATAAATATTTTCTTATAGAGTAAAATATTAAATTGTCGTAGGAAAAACAAAACAGGTCATTTCAACATTTGTATTACAATATACTAATCATCGAATTTTAGAAATAAAATCCTGAAACACAGTGCTCATTAGAAATCATAATACCAGCTACGGACTACAGTATGTCCCACTTCAACTATAGACAACTGCATATTTTTTTAAATTTATGGACCGATATAAATTCTAATATTTTCTGATATATCTAAATAATCTTATTTAATGCGTGTATAAGATATTTTCTAGATGAATGTCATGACCAATTACAATAGTTTCTTACACCACAAATATTGAGGTATATTATTAAAGATTGTTTTTGTCAGGACAAAAATAAGACCGAATTTTTATTTGGGACCATCTGACACACAGATAAACTTATTTTCATGTTGGTAAAGCACAGAATATTCCCGAAAATATAGAATATTTTAATCAGTAATCATACATACATACATAACTTCACGCTATATCCCATCAAATGGGGTAGCACGAACCCTAAAATCACTCATAAAATATTCACTCATAACATTCATCAAATAATCAGCCCCCGTCAAACATTATCATCCAAACACACCACCCTCACTTCAACCACATTCATAGATCCCTCCATATAAACTCATTTATTTATCACACTCGAACGAATTAAAAGATAAGAAAGGAAGGGAGTGTCGCTCTACGCTTGTTTTTGAAAGTAAATTCCACACAATTGCAGTTAAACACGCAATTTAAGATCAGAACACGAATAAAAAAGATCAGAAACGAAGGGAGTGTCGTCCCTGCGCTTGGTTTTGAAGGGAATTTCACACAATTGCAGATAAACACTCTAATGAAATTACTAATTACTAAACAACAAAACTAAAATCTAAATTCCTGCACTTCTGAAACCATCAGATTCATTCAGTAATTAATCTTCGCCAAACGTTCCTATCTTGATACACCACTTCATAATACCTTTCATACAAGCACGTTTGTTTCTCGTACTCGGAAACTTTCGTTCACGCAACAATCCTTCAATCATGTTCATCCATTTGTTCATAGGTCGCCCACGCAATCTTTCACCCTCAATTTCACCAACATACGATATACTTGTTGCACTAATTGCTCTTCAGATTCACCTATAATAACAACATCATCGTCATACGCTAACGCAGGAACAACAGTACCACCAATATGTATACCATCCATCCCATTCAACGCCGTTCGTAGCAACACATCCATACACTAATTAAACAGCCACGGAGATATACCACAACCTTGTTTCACACCAACATCTATACAAAACCAATCACTAAATCTACCATCAACTCTCACCGTAGCCTCGCTACCTTCATACAACGCACGAATTGCCCCCAACAAATTCCCGTTTAAACCGTACTGTAGAAGTACATCCCACAAAGTCTCGCGTTGAACACTATCATATGCTTTTTTAAGATCGAGAAAGCCACAGAACACCTTTTTGTTCTTAGTAAGTGACTTGTCAACAATCATACGAAGAGAAAATAATTAATCCACACACCCTCTCTCGGGCAAAAAACCATCTTGCATATCGCTTATCTTGGAAATGGTTAAGGTTCCTACCTTATGAATAAGAATTTTCCCGTACAACTTCCCTACCACACTCAGCAAACTTACCGCAAGAAAATTAGTACATTCACTCGAACTACCTTTGCCTTAAAATAAAGGACAAATGACGGCACGTTTCCAATCATCAGGAGCCACACACCGTTTTAAACAAAATCTAAACAAATAAACTAACCAGTCAAATAACTTCTCACCTCCATATTTCAACATCTCATTCGATATACCATCCAAACCAAGAGCCTTACCATTCTTCAACCGAATCAATGCAAAACTAACATCACTCTCATCTATATCCCAATTATCACCACTAACATTTTCACTAATACCATTCCCTTCATTTACGCTACCATATAAAGCCCTAAAGTACGCACACCATCTATTCCTAACATCTGACTCATTCCACAATAACTCACCATCAGCACTTTTAATCGCTTTCACTGCCCTTAAATTACCACCTCTCAATCTCTTCACACTCAATCAAAACATTCATTTATTCATACTAAAATCATTTGTCAATTTTTCACTCATCAAGTCATCAAAACGCGCCTTACTTTCTCTCACAACTCACTTAACACATTTATTTAACCTCTTGTATTCTAGTAAGCATTCATCTCGTAAACTTCCAGGTAGATCTTTCACATTTAGAAAACGCAAATATGCTCTCTTTTTCTCCTCAATCGCTTCTTTTACTTCATCGTTCCACCATGCATTCTATGGACAAGTGCCTAATCTACATTCACCACAATCTTCTTTTGCATAATTAAGAACTGTATCCTTAAATTTCAACCAAACATAATTTAAGCTGCATTCAAAATTAAGCTCACATACAGACAAAGAATCATTAATTTTCTCAACAAACCTATCTCTAACATATTCATTTTGCAGTACACTGGATTTCACACGAAATATTTTTTCGGTATTTTTCACCCTCATCCGCCAACATTTACCCAGACGTATACGCGATACCACCAAATAATGGTCATTCGTACCCAATTCAGCACCACGCTTTACACGCGTCTCTATAACTAAACTTCTCAATCGTTCATCATACAAAATAAAATCAATTACACTTCGTCTATTCTCACGCATATTCTCCCATGTATGCAAATGAGCTAATTTATGTTTAAAAATAGAGTTGTAAACAAAGAGATTACGCTCCAAACAGAAAGATACTATTTTCCAACCGTTTTCATTCTCTCTCACATCACCAAACTTACCTAAAACATTCCCAGACATGCTTCTCTTTACTCCCACCCAACCATTTAAATCACCACATACGATAACTTTCTCACCTGGATCACACAAATCAATCACACTATCTAACAAATTCCAAAACCGATCTTTTTCGAGATCATTTTCAGATTCAGTTGGGCCATAAACTGACTCAACGAAGATTCTATGAAAGCCTACATTTAATCTCAGCCAAAGAATTCTAGATGAAATACAATCATAATCCCTTACAAACGGTTTCATTCATTCGCTAACAAGCACACCTACTCAATGCTTTGCACGTTCATTCTCAGCTACACCCAACCACAAGCAAAACATTCCATCCACCTCTTCCTCACTACAGCCTTTCCTCTTAGTCTCACTTACACATGAAACATCTACATTATACACACGCATTACATTCAACAATTCATTTTCTTTACCAGTTATACCCCGAACATTCCACGTACCAAACTTACATTCATCAATTTTTTTTTCATTTATTCCTCATTTAAACAAAATATAGTAAAAGAAGGGTTCTCTCGGTAATAGAGTAGAAGTTAAGGTAGCTTACCAAACTTATCTTTAACTATAAAGGAAAATAGAAATAAAAACAAATAAATAAATTACATTGACACCTGTCAACCGTCAATCATACAAGAACAAAACATAACTTAGCGTTTCTAAGTACGTAACTAATATAAACAAATAACGAAATGAAAAGAAAATATACTACAAAAAATCTAAACTATTATAAAAAGAAAAGATAATACTTATCTTAGTAAAATGATATGCTAGCTGTCCGGTGGCAAACAATCTATATAAATTCAACTCCAAATAACCAGTCGAAAGACGAAATGAAACACAAATTTGATGGACGAGTGTTGTTTATTCTGTTGCTAACGTTATTATTATTATTAATCAGTAATCAATTTTATTAAACTCTGCACTTTCACGTAACGAGCCTTTTCCGGCATGTAATATAAAAATAACAATTTTTGTAGCTATACGTGATAAATTTTTAATGTCATAAAAATATAACTGCTGCATATTATCCTATTAGTTACAGTATAGCATTAACGTTTCAGGCATTATTTACACTACAAAAGAAAATTGTGTAAAAACTAGTTTTTTGCGTAAACTAAATATCACCAGGGCCAACTCTAAAGTAGGGCGCTAGCCCAGTTCCGGTCGCCGCCAACAATAATGCATCATTAATTATTGTATCAATGGCAAGTTTTTGAAAAGCAGGCCATGAAGAGACGTATCGTGGGCGGCCGTGGCGCTGACAAGTGACGAGCGCCGGTGACAAAAATTAAATCCAGTGGTGACGGGATCAGAGCATGCTGTGCAGTAAATTAATTAATCTAGAAGTCAGCAACAGGAGCAAGAGAGACAGAATATGTTCATCAGTCGGATCTCGTGTCTGAGACCGAGATCGATGCTTGGAGGCTCTTCGTGAAGCGCACGACACATGAAAAAACCGTCAAGTTGCGGAAAAAACGACAAGTTCGTGAAGCGATACTGAGGGACAGCGTGACAGTTACCAATCAGAACAGAGGATTAGGTACGTTCTGCTTGGCCTTTCGGTAAATGAGAATTTTTAAAATAATATTATTTTATATCGTTTAAAAACAATAAACATTGTAAAAATATGACAATATCTTTTGAAATAATGTTGTTATTCATTTATGTATGTAACGTATGGTAAGTTGTCATTTGCCACGCAGCCTGCGGCATTAGTACAGAAATAGTATATTGTATAAATAGTAGGAAAAGTGATATATTTCCGGACAATGGCAATTGAGGGATGAGGCTTTAGTTGCATCTTGCAACCACATGAGTCAAGTAAGTAAATTTTTTTGTATCTGTTACTCATATTATTTTTTTAATAGATCGCATTGTACTAAAATACACGACAATTTTCATTTATAAATATCAGAATTAAATATTTTTGTCTGTAGAATATAGTCTTTGATAGAAAGTAAGATGTAACACTATGGGAAAGTATTCTTGGCCTAGGCAGGAAAAGTGATTTTCGTACTATTATTTCTTGTTCATCGTTTACCGTTCCCCGACAACTTATATTTTGTACAAGGTATTTCGCGCATGCTACTATGGGTAACGTATGTTATTTTTATGGAACGTATACGAAGAAAAATATCCTGTTTCTCGTACTGATATTTTTTGACAAATAATAATAACAATAAAATACCTACTTTATTGGAAAAATTTCAGCCGAAGCTGTTTTGACACTTAACCTTTTCGTTACATAAAACTGTTACAATATTAATTAATATCTTATTCATAATGAACATTTTAAAAATTATTTTTATGGAGTAATGGCTCAGTGGTATCGAGTCGGCCTGTGGATCCTGAGAACCCTGGTTCGATCTTCACAGCCGACAAATTTCTTCACAAAATTAAAATTACCCCTATGGGTCTCCTGCCACTAATATCTTTGGCCGTGATTTGACGGCTGGAACCGCACTTCACGCGCATAAATATATCACTTACTGAGATCTGCTTTGGCAGGGTGCCACACCCAGTAATGGGTAAAAGGCGTGATATATTTATATTTATTTATTTATATTTTTTTTATTATTATTATTTAGTTTTATTTAATTTATAACTGGCCAATGGTGGCCAACCAGTAATTGAGATATAATAATAGTATTAGAAACGGTACTCCTTCATTTCGTTTGTCTTTGTTGGTTTTTTTATATTCCCAGTTTCAGGAGTTTGGTTTGGTGCAGTCCTCTTACTTCGTTTTCATTATTTAGTATTCCAGCGCGAGGTGATCTGGGTGGTTATACAGTCGAGATTCGTAGCTTTTGCTAATTCTTTTATCTGTTCCTTGACTAATTTGATTTTTAAGTCGTAGCGTAGTGTTTTTTTTTTGTCACGTACCAAGGGTTTTTAGCTATGATTCTGAGACGTTTGTTTTGTTTTATCTGGATAATGTTTATATTTGATGATTTGGCGCATCCGCACAGCTGGATGCCATTTATCCAGGATGGGATGATAGTGGCTTTATAAATTAGCAGTTTGTTGTCTAAGCTTAGCTTTGATTTTCTGCAGATTAGCCAGTACAATTTCTTTATTTAAGGTGGTCTTTTTTTGGTAATGTGTGGTTATTGATGCTTACCTCTGGGCACTGTACTTTCGTAATGGTGAATGTTACGCGAGTAGATTTGCTCTCGTTTACTTTTATTTTCTATTTTTTTGCCCAATTATGGATGTTGTTCAATGCGTCTTATAATGTTTCCGTAGCAGTGATGTGGTTACAGTTGTAGGAGAGTACTGCCGTGTTATCTGCGTAAGTTGCAATTTTGGCATTATTATGGTAGAGTGTTGGGCCCAAGACACTGCTTTGTGGGACGCCTGCTGGTATTAGATTGTTTTGAGATAGAGTGCTTTCATAGTCTACTCGAAACTGTCTGTCGATGAGGTAGAATTGTATTAAGAGGTAAATTTGGTGTGGTAGTTGTTGTTTTATCTTATACAATAATCCTAAGTGTCACACTCTATCGAATGCCTGTCTGATATCGAGAAATTCCGCTGAACATAGTGTGGAATGTTGTTCCCTGAATCCAAACTGATGTCTGAGATTATATTGTTTTCTTCAATAGTTGGCTTTATTCTCTTTAGGATTAGTTTCTTTAGTATTTTAGATAGGATGGTTAAAGGATATTGGTCGATATGATGAGGGTTTCTGGACTGGTTTTCCTGATTTTAGTATTAGAATAATATTAGTAATTTTTCACTGTTTTGGAAAATACTGGAGTCTTAATGTGGTATTAAATATTTGAGTAACGGCGACTATTCTTTTTAGGCTAGTTTTTTAGGATTGTTCCAAATATTAGGTCGTGCCTAGGGGCTTTTTTATTATTAAGGTATTGTATCTCCTTACATATTTCTGCTGGGGTGAAATGCTTGATTGGTAGAGAGAGTTAAGTTTGTTTTATTTCAAAATACCGCAGATTAGAATAAGATCTCATCATGTATTTAATATCAATTTTAGTCGTACTGTATATGGTCAGCAATCGTTAATTAATAGGTTGTCAAGAAATTTAAATGATATGTCCTCAAGTTTCAATATATTTAATATTACTCTGAATATGTTATTAACAACATTACGATAAAATGTTAGCTATGTACTTTATTGGGCAAAATATTGGTTTTTGATTTATATATCTTTTTTCTATTTTGCATTATGTTATAATTAAATTCTAATTTGTTATCTTTAGTTATAAGTTCTAATTTACATTTAATTTTTAATTTTCAATTATGTTTAGCGAAATATATAATTTAATGTACTATTTGGGCTTTGCCTGTAATGTACTTTAAGAAATAAATAAATAAATAAATAAATAAATATTCAATGAGTTTGAGATTTCTTTGTCATCGGTTTGGTCCATGTTGTGCGGTTGGAAAACAACAAATAATTATTTTCCGAAGATTTCTGTCTTTTCATAGTCTGGTTTTGCCCATTTGTTGTTATTTTTGTGTATAGGAAGTGTGTGTTTATAATATTTGCTATAAGTCTATTGAGTTTTGTGCTGAAGTTATTGAGAATATTTTTATCTTGCGGATGTCGAGTGTTTTGGCACGTTTTTTTGGCTTTCCTTTTTTCGCAAATTAGATCACGATATCACGAATATGTTTCGGACAGTTAAAGATGTTATCATTGTGATTTGTTTTTGTTGGTTTAGACGTCTTGGCGGCTTCCCGAATGTAGTTGTTCTTCGGCTTTGTCTATATCATCCTGTGATTTGAGGGGAATTTGTAAGATTAATTCCTCGTTTAGGATTTTCTTGAATGTTTCCCAGTTGGTAGATTTGTTGTATAAGGACTTTTTTTCTTGTTTTTGTATGACGGTTGGACTAATTGTGGTTAAGACTAGTGAGTGATTAGTGTTTGGCTCAAAGCGTTGTTCTATCATAATGTAGTTCGAGGAGATTCATTTTGTAATAAAAATGTCTAGCAGGTCTGGAATTTTGTTAGTGTCAAATGATTAGTACGTTTTCGTGTGCTTAATGGGACGTAGTTTTTCAAGTCGATCGCAGTTTTCAGTTCTCTTCCTTTCCGGTTTGTTAGTCTGGAATCCTCGTGGGTATGTTTCGCATTAATCTCCTCCCCTGATAAATCTATTTTCTAGGGCGTTGAAGTAGTTTTCGAATTGGTCTCGCTTGACTGCGTGCTTTGGAGGACAATACACAGTTGTTATAGTGATTATTCCGTGTGTGTCATTCTAGTTCGTGGTGTTTTTTTTCTTTTATGATAATTGCTGTTCCTCCGTGAGCTTTACAGTCTGGGTAGTTGGTGGAGTAAGTTTTGTATTGATATATATTGAAGTAGTTTCTTTGAGTAAAGTGCGTTTCGGATACTAATAAAATATCAATTATTTCTTGTTTGCTGAATGCTTCGACTTCTAGTCGTTGTTAAGATACTCTATAGGTATTCCATAATGCTATGCGTAGTGAATTATACATTGGTTAGGTGGTTAATTAGCTTGGACAACTATTTATAATATTAGTGATTTAGTTCATGGGTTGACTAAACATTTTTTTCGAATCGGATTAAGAATTGTTGAAGCGAAATGTATCTATTTGCATATTCTTTGTTGTCTTGGTGGTGTTCGCATAGGTATTATTATGTGGCTTTTTGTTATCATAAGTTTGTGAGTATTCGCTATTTTTTGTTGTTCTGCATTGGTCCTCTGTTCTTGAATGAAAGGGTTGTAATTTTTACGTTCATATTGGTGGTTGCTGCGTCATTGTTGGATTTCCCTATATTTAGGGCATCCTTTACAATTCGTGGGATGAGGTCCTTCACAGAGTGTACATGTTGAAGCGTTATCTTTGCTTTTGGGACAATTGTTTGTAGGGTGGTAATCTGGGCATTTTACGCAGCGATATGGTTTTGTGCAGTACGTTTTTGTGAACCCATAATATTGGCATCTTTGGTATTGCGGAATGTTTCTTTTCTTTTTTGGTACCTTAACTTCAATTTCTGTGCCTAGAACATTTGTTACTTTGTATATTTCTTTGTTGTTTTCTTTGGGCTCTAGATCTACAAAGAACATAGGCAGAGACTGTTTGGTATGCCAGCTTTTTATGTTTGATATGTTCCTTGTAATGAATGCTTTTTCTTCTAAGGCTTCTTTAATGTCCTCTGTAGACATTTTTTGGTGCAGATTTTTAATTACGACCCTATACGCGGTGTAGTACGCTACTTTACTTTGTTTTAGCAAATTGAGTTATTTTCGATACGCGGTTGCAGTTTTTGTATTTACTTTAACTTTGTTTTCCTTTAGACTTTTACATAAGAATTCATCTGTATTGAGCGTGGTTTTGATGCGGGCAAACATTTCTGAATAGTTTATCACGCTTTGAATGAATACAGGGGGTAGTTTATGTTCATTAGTTTCACCTAAATTTGAGTGCCTTTGTGGTGCGTCATCGTTATTTAACGCCGAGAATTTATTTGTTGTGTTTATGTTTCCATTGATTTTGCTAGGATGTAGTTTCTTTACTTTTGATGGGGAGTTGTGATTGGCGTCTGTCCTAGTGCGCTTAGTGGGTCTTTTGTTTATAATAACTTTCCATAGGCATTGTGATTCTTGATCACTGTTTTCTGATTATAGCATGTCAGATTGTGGTGTGTTTTGTGATAATGGTCAATTTATGACTTGTACGTCAGGTGAAAGTAGTATTGGTTATGAATTTCTAGCTGGTAATATGCCTGGATTGACTGGGAGAGATAGAGCTGTAAATATACTCCTCTGAATAGAGCGGCAAGGAGAACATATGGAAGATGTAAATAATGGTGTAACTATATAGGTTGTAATTGAAGTAGTTATTACTGTGTTTATTACTTGTGTGTTTGAAAAGTTCGTTCTTCCGCTGGTTTCAGACATCTTTTGTTGGCCACGTATTGTTTTAACTAGTTTTGTGATCTGGTTCACGCTTTTGTCACTGGTTCACGTCAATTTATGAAATTGTATTGAAGAATTGAACAAACTAGGTTAAATAACATATTTAACTAATTGTATAACTGTTTTATAACTATCACTATCACTATTTTTTCACTGCTTGAGACTACTCTATAACACATCCGTTCACTTCAGTGGTTACAGCAAGACTATGATAATGAACATGAATGTACCCACAATTTTAACAAATTTTACATGCAACATGCAAAACGTTATAAAGATCGACTGACGTCAATCAACCTGATAAAACTTAATAAAATCATAAGAAACTAGTGCAATATTTAAATGACAATTTAAAAAAGGCAATGAAACACAAATCTTGTATAAGAATATTGAATAATAGGTATATCTACTATCGATTCATGTATTAAAAATAATTATTTATACTGGACGCACTAAAAGTCTCTAAAATATCTGCGAAGTCATCTTGTCATCTCCAAAGAAACAATGCGCAATACAATTTAAAATTGGTTACATAGAAACGTAGCAACACCCTACGTCATCCATCTAGTTATATTTTTTAATGACGTCAGTCGATCTTTATAACGTTTTTAGTAAAGTAATAAATACGAGTATGTTTTGAAATGGTTAAAATATGATAATGATGGTGAGCGATTTGAAGTTATTAGGTATTATATTATGCGAGGTGCTACTCAAAAGTTCTCGAACTCATTTTTTTTAAAAAGCAGTATTTATGAAAACTTCAAACCAACAAAATATCTCCTTCAAAATTATTCCCCACCTACAGTTATACACTTGTCCCATCTTTTTGCCACTGTTCAAAACACTTTCTATAGTAATTTTTTTCAATAGCGCTTAGGACCTCCTACGATATAGTTTGAATCTCTTCAACAGTCTCAAATCTCTTACCTTTCAGCTTGGTTTTCATTTTTCGGAAGTTCTCGTCATTTTCGGCACGTGTTTTAAGTTTCTGGCAATGAGAATACGATTTTGCTTTTACTCGTAATCATGTATAACAAACGGGGAACAAATTATGCAGCAATTCTGCGCATCCCAAGTTCGTCCGCCAAAATTCTTTGGACTGTGCCATAGGGCATACCAACTTTATTACAGATGTCTCGGAGAATTCGGACGCCGTTTTTGCGAGCTTGAAACAAAATTTGATGCAAATGCGTTGCTCTTTCAAATCTCTCATCACGCTATCACAGAACACAACAAACAGTAACACAAATATCACTACACTGATACGACAAAGAACGCAAAATGTTTTGAAAAAGAAAGGAAGGAGATATACTAGTGCTGAAATCTAGCGGCAAATCAGTGTACTACAGTAGTTAGAAGAGTTACGCACAGAGTTCGGAAACTTTTGGGTAGCACCTCGTATATGAGGATAATTATAACTGAAACTGCGCTCAAATAATGATGAGCGATGAGCTGAAATATGTGTTAAAATGGGTCCTGAAATTACGTTTGTGTAAAGATGAGCGAAATGAGTTTTTATTAAAAGATAAGATGGAGATTTAGTTGTTCATATACGCGATGAAAAATAAAAGAAAAATGGTGTATTATACGTTGCTGCATATTTAGTCATCCAAATTGTGAAATAAATGCACACAGATTCACGCTTTCTCAACCCCAATACAAATCTTACATACATATTTGTATTCGCTGTGTGTCACGTAATGTAATATAGTGACCATAAATGACGTCACAGTAATTAAACACAGAGAGTATAAGCGAATCCGCAAGTATCAATTTGTGTTTGACAGTACAACAGATTTTTCAGTGCTAAATATGCCTTTTTAAGTAATGAATTTACGTACTCAGCAAATCTAAATTCACAGTCAATTTGTAAACAAAGATTTTTTTCTGTCGTTGTTTTACTGAATTTTGATCTTATTTCTAACTTTTAAATCTTTCCTCGCCTTATTATTACCGAACAGCAATACAGCACATTTTTTTTTTCATTTATGATTAAACAATTATTCTTTGAGTAGATTACATGTAGATCATTATTAATGAAGACCATGGCCTACTCGTAAACAGCTGGCAAGAAAGGTAAATAAATTGTATTGTTATCAGCATATACGAGTATATGCATATTACAATGTGAGATAGCTTTAAAAAGATCAAAAATATAAAGAGGACAAGTGAATGGCCCGCAAATTGATCCTAGTGCAACACCCTATTAAATATTTAATGATTCAGATGTATTGAACCCACGCACTGACAAAATAACTGGCTATTAATTGCCTATTACTAATATCGAATCCAAGATATTTTAGTTTCGCAATAATAATACATAATTGATTGTGTCAAATGATCTACTGAAATCTAGAAGAAGTAGGAATACGATTTCTCTATTATCAATTTGTTGTATAATTTCATCAATAATTGTGGTAAGCACAGTTATTTACTAAATCCTGCTCTGAACCAAGATTTAATTTCAGGGAGGTAATTTATTTTCTTAAAGTAATCTTCGATTTGTTTAGACATTACTCTTTCAAAAATTTTCGATAATGTAGGAAGAATACTGATAGAATGTCGTTGTAAGAGGTCGCCATAACTATAGCAGTCTTCCATAAATCAGGAACAAGATGCATGAATTAATTAAATATATTATCTGAGATAGAAGTGAAAGTACAATAAGCTTAAGCATTTTTAAATTGATGCCATCTGCCCTTTATAATATTGGAATGAAAAATTTAATAATATAATGTAATTTTTCTACACCTATGACGTGAACTGAAAAGATAATAATCGTATGAATGTCATATAAATGGCTGTTATAGTAATGTAGAGTTTGTTGATTAGGATGAATGCATACTGGAGAAATCAAGAAAATGCTCATTCACTGCGTTTACATCAGAAGTGATATGAGAAAGTTCCGGATTTTAGTAAATTCCAAAATCAGATTTACAAGTATTAATTTTATGCTCTGAATATGCATTCTTTTCAATTCGAACAGATTTAGTAATTAAATTTCATAACGATTTTATAGTACTCCCAGTGTGCAAGAGTTCTAGTTCTTTTGAAGTCAGATAAAGCACTCTTTCTAAGGCTAATCATAAGTTTTTAGATGTTAGTAATCCAGAGTTTTAGTGGATTACGTTGAAAAATACGTTTTTCAGTCATAAAAAAGTCAAAAATGTAGATCAAATTTATATTAACATCACTGCATATGTAAAAATTATGCCAGTCAATATTGCTAAGATCGACGAAAACTTCGGAATAATTTGTGTTTTTAAAGTCACGAATTACAATTTCATTTGCTTTTTTAATATTATATTTAAAATTAAGATTGAGGCGATTGAGGAGGTGATCAGATAGGTATATCATGGGTATCAATATTCACAACGTGCGAGCATATTTCAGTATTTGAAGTTAAAATTAAATCAATCAGAGTTTTTGCAATATTTGTTAGCACACTGAATATTTGTACAGTCAAATTGTTTATATTCAAATAGTTAATATTTATGTCCCATAGACAAAATAAAAAATCAACTTGAGGAAAGATATGACCAAACTTCAGTTCAAGATTAGTAATAAAATCATTGACATTAGCAGACTGTGGTCTATATATCGTACCAAACGCGAATTTTCTACTATTAAGTTTTAGAACTATCCAACATTGCTCAAGTGATGGTACGATATATTAATATTTATCTCATTATCATATGGGATCACATATTTTACGACAAATAATTTTAAATACTCTCAAATACCACCACCTCTACCAACTCTAAAAAGCGTATAATCTTGTATAGCAAAATTGTTACTGTCATCAATATCATTCAGCCATGTTTCGCTAATACATAAAGTACCAATATCATTATTCAGCAAAGCGAGATGACAAACTTCTTACATTTAAATGTCATTTCATCATTAAAGTTCGGATTTATAGGCAAATATTTTGCGTAAAATATGTGCATATATATGCAGGCTTTTTAAACAAAAAATGTAGCAAGGTATATAAAATAGGCAATAATATAGGCAAAATATGCTAAAAAAACTACAGTTTTAAGTCGACATTTATTATTCACAAAATTATTATATATTAGTAATATGCATTACATTATTACAAATGAAACTAAACTGGTTAACTATAACCAACAATGTTACCACTGACATTAATAATTACGTTTTTTTCTAAATTAGTAAGAGTAAATGATTGCCTTCTATCACTTAAAATATGTTTGTAAATTGAAAAACTACGCTCTACATAGACAGATGTAACAGATGCATATTTTAAAAATGAAAATATTTTAAGGTTAATATTAATAGGACTTCATCTGAAAATTCTCCATTCAATACATTCGATATATTACGCAACAAGCTCATTTTTATTGAGCACGTCCTCTATATTTTTTTTAAATTGTTTGAGCAATAGCACCCTTTGTTCCATTAACATTTAACTTATTATCTATCAATTTTACTGATTCTGCTGAAGATGCTTCTTGTTTTTCTAGTTTTAATAAAGTTTCAGGAATTAATCGGTAATTGTTATTTATAAAAATCACGTTTTGACGTAGCCTTATGTTAATTAAAATCAGTTTTACCTCTTCAATCGCCGCAGATGAATTTTCGGCAAATTGTGACATTACGTTTTGTATTTGTTCAAAATATTTAAAATGATATATAGCCGCGTCGAGCCATGTACCCCATCGTTTAATTACAGATTTAAGAGGAAATAGCATATCTGGTATAGTTTTTCTGTATATTTGAACTCTTAACGGAGCTTTGATAAAAACTTTCTTCATGTTATTAATTAAATCGTTAACAAGTGGAAACTGATTTCGTACTTCTTGCGCGACTCTTAAGTGCAATGTATTAAATTGGGGTAAAAAACTTTTAAATGTATTCCAGCCTTGACCCTGTATGACGCAGCATCAGTAAGCATTAATACAATTTTATTTCATGGTACAGAATTTGGCTAAAATATGTTTATTAAACTTACTATCTATTGATACAATGTTCGTTTTTTCCAAATCTTATACTGCAATGAAATAAGGTTTACTTGGAGACTTTTTAGATAAAATGTCAATTAGCAAGTTTGCTATATATCGCCCGCATACATCTGTTGTTGCATCGACATCAAAACAAATAAAATTATTTTCAAATTGTGCCTTCATTTTACGTATTGTTTCTACATACATTTGTCATTTGTGGATTTTCTTAATGTGCTCTCATTCGGAATAACTTTTTTACAATACAAGAAATGATTTAAAATTTGAATTACTTAACTTAGTTAGCGATATATTCGATGCAAGTATAGCCTGACATAAATCAAACTTGAATGTATCTTCGATTTTTTTTTAATATCATGTAGCCTGTCTCGTATAAATATCTGCGATGCATTCGTTGAACTTCTTTTCTCGCAGTTTCTTTTGTGAAGAGGAGCTTTGTTCACCATTCAC
Organism: Pterostichus madidus; assembly: GCA_911728475.2. Taxonomy (NCBI): domain Eukaryota; kingdom Metazoa; phylum Arthropoda; class Insecta; order Coleoptera; family Carabidae; genus Pterostichus; species Pterostichus madidus. Next base: position 24,378,623 of record OU452303.1, on the reverse strand, counting down.
TAGTGTCACAAAAAATAATTAATTTACAAAATAAGAGAAAGAGAAAAAATATGAAATATATGAAATTTTAATTAACAAAGCAACGAACCAAATAAAAAAACTATTCGAAGCCTACGCTGTATAGTTTCAATAAGCACTCAACATGCGTGCATCGTAGACAATAATCATACAAGGTTAATTCTGTTAATAAATTAATTAATCTGGACGATTATACAAATAAAGTCAGCAAGAAATAATTTAGATGTTAAAGTCATTGACTTTTTTAAACTATAGACTTTACAAGTATGATTATCCACTTTTATGTGGATAGTACCATGACAAGACCAAGTGTTATTTAGACCAAAATGCTTTTTAACCGTATTTTAAACCTCAAGTCTTGTTCTTGTAAGAACTTCAAGAAACTACAATACCCGTTCCTTTTAGTTTTTCTTATTATTAAAAATATGCACACGGTCGTTGTATCTTACGTACTTAATTAATTAAAGGATGGCACTTACCTTTTTGGTAGACTCCCAACCAGTGACATCTATGTATAGATGAGTTGTCCAAATTTATGTGCAACTTCTCCCTGCAAATCTCCTTATCACGACATCAGGAATCTCGTTGATCGTCTCGGGTCTTCCAAAAAAACGAAGACAGTTTCTATGGTTCTATTGCTAAACTTTGTCGATCTCTTCAGTAAGCACCTCAAGCTTACTGATTCTGCTAAAGATGCTCTAGTATTTGTTTCTGAATTCAACGAATACAAAGTTCTGTACCTTCAAATTACATTTTTTTAAGGAAAATTCTAATTAAATTGGCATTCATTTAATTCAAATCACATAGGAATCAGCGAGCTATGAAAGAAACAAATGAGTCTCAAAATTTATTTATATATTTTTCCGGAAAATAGTTGCATTGATATTTAGTATTATTTAAAGAAACAAACAAAAATATTACAAGTTGTTCATTTATTTCTTTCATATCAAGCTAATTCCTATGTGATTTGAATTAAATTAATGTTAATTGAATATGCATTTTTCTAAAAAAAACATTGTAATGTAAGGGTATTGAACTTTTTATTCGTTAAATTGGAATAAAATATTGAATCGAATAAGCAAATAAAAAAAAATAGATTCCCATTTAAAATACGTAAGTTGCATTAGCTATTATAGTTCTTAAGTTATATACGAGTAACTATAGTAACTAAAAATTGTAATATATCTAATGGATAAAAGAGGCCGGAATTTTGCGAAAATCTTAGTATCCTATCTAAGTCGAAATCTGAATCAAAATCCGATTTGATTTCTGATCCGACATCCGATCTAAGATCCGATCCGAAATTCAATCCGAACTCCCATCCGATCCAAAATTTGATGCGATATCCGATCTGAAATCCGATCCGAAATCTGATCCGAAATCCAATCCGAGATTCGATTTCAAATCCGAACCAAAATCCGATCCGAGATCTGATCCAACATCGCCACCGATTTGAGATTCGATCCGTAATTCATCCGAGCTCTCATCCGATTCAAAGTTTATAGTATATTCCGAAAATGAACCGGTTAGTTTTTTCAGTAACCGGTTTCATTACGGAACACGGTTTTTGAAAATTGTGGTTACTTCACAGCTGTTGTTGACAAGTTTGAAACGTGTTTGGCGGCTTTTGCAGTGTTTGTGGATTTTTGTCTTATAAAACTATATTTTTATGATGACTGATAAATAAACATGTGATACAAAATTTATTTTTATTATTTAACAGTATATATTCATATTAGATGAATTTATTATTTGTTCTGAAGCTCGTATTTACTTTTTTCTTTGTGTTATTTTTTTATCCTTATATTTAAGTTAAAACAGGTGTAATTCAGAATACAATATTTTTATAACATAAACATTTTTCTATATTAAATAAATTTCACATTTCGAAACTCATCTGTCAAGTGACAACTGTCATCGTGAAAGTGTTCCGTTATGACGTCATTCTAACCGTAACCGTGGTAAAATTAAACCGCACCGTGGTTCATTTTCGGAATATACTATTAATGCGACATCCGGTCAGTCCGTGATTAGATCTAAATTTCGACGAGGTATACCACATACCAGTAGATCCGTACAATTTTTCCTATTTATATTTATTATAATGTAGTACATTCGAAAGAAAAATAATCCTTATAGACAATACTTAATTAATAATTTTATTGTTATAACTAAAGAGACATATTTTGTTCTAACATTATTTAATTATTTTGTATCATAGTACATAAGTACTTATAAAATTTACGTAGCGTTATAATTTTTCTAGATTAGAATTGTAATTCATATGTTTTTTTACTAATAGTGGCTACCTAAAACCTGTGAATGTAAATTTCGGATCGAATGGTTTATCAGTTCTGTGGATCGGATGTTGTATCCGACTTTCGGATTGGATATTTTATCCGAATTCACATCGGATATTTTATCTGATTTTCGGTTTGGATATTTTATCCGACTTTCGGAGAGAACGTTTTATCTTCCTTTCGGAACAGATATTTTATCCGATATTTGGATTCAAATGGCGGGTATTTTTGCCGATCTCTAATAAATACTGTGATATGTGTTCGTAAAATTTATACATTTTATTATTTCTTATTTACATTTGTTAGTTGTTATGAAATATATAACCTTATTTATCATAATGTAAGTTGAACATCAAACAGTTTTTGGTAGTGACAAATCTGTACCTGAAAAAAAAATGTATTGAGAGCAATACAACCATTCAAATTAGAATTGGTGTCAATTCATTTACAAAATTTGACAAACAAAATATGTTTGATCTAGTCACAGTGCAATCGTGCTCCTAATCCAGTAACCTGAACATCACCACATGAACCACAACATAACCACAACCACGATCGTGGTTAATTTACGGAATATATAATGAGTAACAGTTAATAGTATAGTATTAAAGTGAATTTAACACGGAAACCATCATGTAATTTTATTTTTTTTGATAAAGATATAAATATTATTATAATGTGTCTACTTGACAATGACACCAGACCAAGTACATCAAGATGCCTGGTATGAAAACTTAATTGTTATATCCTTATGTTCCCATTTGCCAGAGTAATATGTATATATTAATTTCAACTGATTTTTTTTAAATTGTGAAGATAATATAATTTTATACGAAGCCTTGCAGAATAGAATATGAAATATGTATTTTTATATACACTTAAAGTGCTTCCATACGATCTATGAATGTAGGACGAGATGAAGCTAAATTATATAAGCATGCAAATATAGAAAACGTATTTTGCGAATGATATTATAAACAGTATTTTTATATTTCAATGTTCTACTCTTTATAGTTATTAATATTTCACTTCCCTAATAAAGAATATAATTAAAGATTACTTATTTTATATACTGATATACGAAAACTAATGAACTGTGCGTGGATATATTTATATATTAGATTATATGGCTTCAATTTGTTTTATGATTGAAAACTAATGACGCTTCGGACTTATATTTTAGTCCATTGTCAAGGCGATTTAATTTTTTTAAATTTTTTGATTAGCTTAAAGTAGTGAAAAAACTTTAAGAAGTAAACATTTCTTGAGTTGAACAGTGACTGAAAGTTCAGTCCAAGAAAGTATTTCATATATTAAATATTAAATTAAGGGCCGAGATATCTACCTCCTAATAAAGTACCTAATAAATTTATTTAGTTAATAAATATTTTTTACAGATATCCACTACCTTATAAATTGTATTTACCTAATAAATATATTTATTAGCTACATATTTTATTAACTACTCAAACCTCCTAATAAAAAAAAAAGATTCAATTGTCATGTCAAAATATGTTTAATATAAAAATATATATTTTAATACTCTATCAATTTCTTATTAAAAAGGTATGTCTGGAAATAATATATTTATATATTTATCATAAATATTCTAAATACATTCTGATGAATTGGATTAAATTATAGAGAGAGAGACATTAAGTGAGGTAGCTGGCCTGTGAATTTGAAAACCTCGAATCGATTCCCACAGCCAACAAATAATTCTTACCATATTAAAATTACCCCTGTGGCTTCTCCAACACTATCATCTTTGGGGGCCGTATGTAGCAGGCTGGTAACTCCACTTCACGTGCATAAATATATCACTTATCTAGATCTGCTACGGCAGAGTGCTACACCCAGTAATGAATAAAAGGCGTGATGATATATTTATTTTTATTTATTTTATGAAATGGAATTTGGAAATAATTAATATTAGACACCCTCACACTCTTACATTTTGGAAATAAAATTGACAATTTTGATAAAAGGCATGATATCTAGTTTTAATAGATTTCAAATGTGAAAAGATACAGATATTTCCAACTTATTCGCAGAATTCTTATTTTTAATATAACGTTTATCACAATCATATTTCGGACGCAGGGTTTTTGAATCACGATGAATTGTACAAGAACGTGTATTAAATATTTTAAGCTTCTGATTCACTGCGTCTGTTTATTTTCTGTCATATTTTTATATTCGATAGCTACTTCATTTAATAATGTGACTTCATGTATTAAAAAAAAATACAAATCTTGCACGTTTTCCTGTCTTTTTGACAGTTATAACAAAATCAAGGAGATAGAAACAAAATTACAATTATATATTTATTAAATGTCATAAACAAGTTTTGTATTTCTTTCTAATTAATTATTTTCATAATGTTCTTTTTCTCTAAAAGACGAACAGTGTTGCAATTTGGTTTATTTATTTATAAAGTACCTAATAACAAAAATACGAATAAATTGAACTGGACATCTGAAAAATAAATATTTTCGTAATAAATAATTTATTTTGTTAATAACTATTAGCTAGTTTAATAAGAGGTGGATATCTCGGCCCTAAAAATATTAATTTATTTACTTATACTTTCATAAGTATGTAGAATAACTTCACAAAAGGATCAAGATGATGAAAGTTAAAATTAAATATCTAGATATATTCACGTTACACATTTTATTTTGTCCTGTAATATTCATCTCTTCTGTAATATTTTTTTTTCTTTAAATATGTTAATTATTCTACCTGTTTTCGTTTAAATTAAATCTTTATTCCTTGTAATCATTTAATTATCCACAACAATAATTGTCATAGCTCGAGGCTGAGACGTGAATACTGAAAATAACAAATAACAATAAAGCATAATTCGGTCGTAGACGAATAAGAGAACAAAACAAAAACGTGGATAAGATGCCGACACTAATTAAGATGGCGTCGTCTAATAAAACGGTTAATGTAAAGAATGTGTCGGTACGATTTAGGAGGTGGAATGCTGGAACGGGGGATGAAAAACAAGAGACAAGGAAAACGGCTCACGGAAGAATTTTCCTGCACACTGCGACATCTACAGCGGCGGCGCGTCGTTTAACAATTAGGGGAACCATAATCTTAAAAATTGATAATTTATAACAGAATACGATATACAATATAAATACTTGAGAAATGATGCAATTGAATTGCATCATACTAGGATATGACAATCGTAGCTTATTTGGTTGAAAGCATATGACCATTATAATTCAATTTTATTTTACTAATTTTTAAATATTTATTTACTAATTAAATTTCAATTGGTAAATATTCTCCTCAAATAATAGTGGCACTGCACACGACTCTCATGTCAAGTCTTTTGGTAAGTATTTAGCTTAATTGGTTAAAAGCAGTGTTTTTCAAACTCTTTTTCTACCGCGAACCCAAAATAACTCGAAGTTTCCAACTTCGTCTTAATAAATGCGAAGTTTACATTTTTTATTTATTAAATAAATAATGAAGGTAAGTATTTCTACGAGCAGTGATAGCAGTGGCGGCTCGTGACTTTACCGAGCAGTGAGGCGACTTGGCCCAACCTATTAATCGGAAAAGAAAAAAAAGAATAATAATAAAATTAAATTGTTATTTTTGTAAGAATGTTTTTTTTTGTTGCTCGTGAGATTGTCACTTTTGGTCGAGACAAAAAAAGTAATTTGAACGCGACAAAAATCACGAATTTCGTCTACGAAATACAATCAACTTTTCTTCTACAACTGTCAAAAAAACATTTGTGCATCGCTATGGGTACGTGAAATTAGTGATTTTTTTTTCATTCGTATGACAAATTTCAAAATTGATGATACTTTTTCATTTATTTATCAAACATTAACACATTCCCTTGGTTACAACACATCAAATTCATATTATTTTTGTTGTTTTTCCTTCAATAGGCGTATTCCATTTCTCATTTGGATCAGATCTAACTTACATTTAATGAACCGGATCATTTATTTGTTTCGCTAAATTATGTCACTAATTTTATTTCCAGTACTAGAAGTCATCACAATAAGTGCATCAGTTTGCATAATTCAGTTATTTTATTCATGTTATCTAATTTATCTGAACTGATTTAAATGAACCAAATGGCAAATGGAATACAACAAATTTAGTTGAATAAATCAATTATTATTGCATTATTATTTTTTTACAGTTGCAGAAAAAATTAAATTATTGTCAAAAAAATTTAAAATGTATAAAATAAAATTCTAACAAAATTAAAGCTTATTTTTTTATAAATTAGGTCTATTGTTCTGACTATTAAATTAGCAAATTTATTAAATTACATATATAAAGTCTAGCTGAGCGACGCATACAATCTAAAATGCAACGAATGACACGACCCGCGTCATAATATGCGTTTAGCTCAGATCGCTAATATGGAACATACCGGAGAGGCAACAAAAGTATCAGCCTCACATTATAATCAGAATATAGGAAGAATCCAGGAATGCGCATGCGCCAGACAGCTCGAGCTATCCAATTCAGCATAGAGAAATGAGTCTGGTGAAGCGGAGATTGTAGTCGTCTCATCAGTCAGCAGACAGATGATACAAAAGTACAGCGTTTGGTCTGCACGCTGTCGCCACACAAATCTTAGGCATTTTATTTACAATAAATTTGAATATTGTTAAAACAACTTATTTATTTTATTTATTTCAATATATTTTAAGATTCTGTAACCAGTCTTAAAGACTGTTATCCAGAACCTTATATAACAGTATACTTAATTTATTTGTACTTACAAAATTAAAAATATTTTTATTATTGTTTCAAACGCATGAGGCAGCGATTCAGTTGCTTCATCTGACAAGCCGCCACTGAGTGATAGTGAAATATTTCCCGGTCATTACGATGAAATGAGATGGGTGATGCGCGGGTAGTTATTTACGCTGACGAACGACGACAATACCGACAGAAATACAAATGAGTATATACCTTTCTAATTATTAACTGCAATACGAACGGACATAACTGTTACAAAATCCAACACTGAAGCACCCGCGGCTAGGTCTGGGCAATCTTTGAATTTAGAAATCAATCTTTGATCATAAAATGGAATCAATCTGAACAATTATATCAAATGTGACGTACCTATCTGGCTGGATACGTCACTAAACATTACAACGTTACTTACAATATTTCGCGACCGAAAATATTATTGCAAATTTTTAAATCGAATGCTATGAGAAAGATCAAGAATTGAAAAAAAATAGGAGGCGCGACCCACACTTTGAAAAACACTGAATTTAAATATATGACCGGAGTTCATAGGCCCCAGGTTCAAATTCTGACGGTATCCCAATTTTTCTCTTAATAATTCAATTTGATTTTAGAAATATTGTATAGTAAATTATTGCGCTAACTTATAATATTTATTTAAATAGCAATGGTAATATTATTTGCGCGATAAATCAAATGTCCGATCGACTATTATTTACTTATACAACATAACAGTTACCAAATTATAATAAGATGCATTGTCTACTTTACAAATTTGTCAAATAAATGAAAAAAATTAAATAAAATAAGAAAATATACCATCATGCATTTTACCCATTACTGGATATAGCAGTCTGCCGTAGCATATTTCAGTAAGTGATATATTTATGCGGGTGAAGTGCGGTTACCAGCCAACTATTTAATCACGGCCTCCAAAGAAGTTATTGGAGAGAAAACCACTGGGATAATTTGTGAAAATTGTTTGTTAGCGGTGAAAATGAAAAGTTACAAATGAAACTAACTTTTTAAAAAGTTTATTAAATCTCAAAATATTAATAGATGCAATCTCTTTCATTTCTTAAATCTCATATTGTCAACTCTATTAGAATTCTACGGTGATTGTGAATAAAACAAAATATAGTCGTTAGATTGAGGAGAATCTAAATTTGTCTCAATTGTATACAGCACAAATTGCATTGTATACATAAGAGAAAGCCACATATTGATATCCCACGAAAACTGTTCCATAGGCGAATAACATTGAAAATCAGTTTTTCTTTAACATTTCTCCTAGATTACTTTACAGAAAAAATATTCCAATGAATGTTTAGAAAATTGAAGTCTGCTTCTAATTTAGAAGATCTAAATCAATCTAGATATTATATTTAACTTATTTACTTAGGTCGAATACAGTTATAATCACGTTTAAAATTTGTGTGTGACAGTTGATTATGACACATTTGCTTGTACTCGTAATTTCATTAGTAACTACTAATCTTGGAAATTTTAATTTATAATTTTTTTTGCATATTAATCATGAAATTTAAATGTTTAGATAAAAACTTGTTTAGAAAATGACTCACTTTTATGAAATTATTTCTCCTGGTCTGCAAAATAGCCATTACCAGCATGAACCACTTCATTGTTGTTGGAGCCATCTTTTGAAGTTCGGGAAGAAATGGAAGTCAGATGTGGCTAAATCTAGTGAGTAGGGCGAATGATCCAACAATTCGAATGAGTTTATAAATTTTTGGCCATGGAAACTGCCAACATGTAAACAGGCGAATTTTCCTGATAAAAATGAGTTTTTTTAATTTCTTCTCTCAAATTTTGTAGCAAACCTGTGATTATCCATCTTTTCCCCAGGTTTTCAATAAAGATCATATCTTATGGATCCCAAAAACCTTCTTTAGAGCATTGGAGCATTTCTTTCATCTCCAGCATGTAATAGTGTTTCATCGATGGTCACGAAACACCTGAAAAAGTAATTAATGTTACGCTTGAAACGATCCAAGCAACCAGACGAAATGACCAATCGAACACGATTTTGATCCAAGGTAGACAAACGCGGTATCTATCCCGCACAAAGATTTTGCATGACAAATATTCATGTAAAATATTATGAATTCTTTCGATTGAGATCCCTATCGTGTCTACTAATTCCTTGATCTTCAATCTTCGGTCACTTAAAATTATTTTGTAGATTTTAGCAACCATATCTGCGTGGTTCATCTTCGGTACTTATACGACCACGTTTAAAGTCGGCAATCCAGAAATATACGATTTAAAATGAAGAGAAAGTCTCACTTAAAACACTAAGATAAAATAGATACAAACACTAATATAGTTAAAAATATTTATTCGTTTTACGTACAGACCATTCCAAATAGGAAAACAAAAACAACTAGGTTCTTAATATATAGAACCATAACAACAAACTAAATAATTATTTTGAAAATGAAATAAATCTGTAATAGATGTCTTATATTTAAAATATCCCAAAACATTACATTTTTACAAGTGTAGGTATCCAAATCTGCAAAGTATATTAAATAATACTAGTTTTATAATCTGCATATTTCATATTTTCCCTTTTCCTTTGAGTGATGCTGAAGTACAAAGCAACCAGTATTTGTCTTGAGAAACAACACAGTAAAAAATTGGGAAAATACAAAAGCAGGAGAAAGAAGGATGGATAAATTGTTACCGTGTAACGAGTATGCATTTTTATAAGAAATCCAGAAGATACAACGCTAAGCAGATGCATTATTCATGAAGCGGCGGGTCGCGGTCGCCGGTCGCCGCGATGTCGCGAGCCCGCCGAACCACATTCCTCACTTTATTAATCGTAAAAAGCGTGCGTCGCCTGCGCGTCAGTAATTCAATTTTACTTCCGGTTTGGCCGTCGCCGACGGGCTTTGATAGCGGGGCGCCACCTTCGCAAAATAATTTTGTTCCGTATAACCATTGTTTTATGCTGAGTGGTTTTGCCTAAAAAGCACTGATTTAGAAAGCACCTACTTTTTACTTTTTTTAGGGCAGTTTAAATTTTATAGTTAATTTTAATATTAAATTTTGTTTCAAAAATAATTTTTTTACTTAAATAAATATATTATTTTGCCATTTGTACGTATTTCTGTCGAACTCATTATATTATTAATTAGTATACAATCGTTATTATATACAACAACATTTTTGTGAAATTCAAGAATATTTGCTTAAACACTGAACAAAAATTGTCTAGTTATTCAGGCCCGCTGAGTAGTGGGGATTCGAGGCTCTTAGTATTAAAAGTTGTATTAAAAGTTGTACTAAAAGTTGTATTTCAATAATGAAACATTTACATTTTTTTATGGGATGAAGTCGGTATGAATTCGGTCTGTGGATCCTGAGGTCCCTGGTTCGATTCCCACAGGCGACAAATTTTCATAATTTGAAAAAGCTATCCCTGTGGCTCCTCCACCACTAACATGTTTGGGGGCCGTGATTTGACGACTGGTAACCGCACTTCACGCGCAAAATATATCACTTACCGAGATCTGCTTCAGCAGAGTGCCACACCCAGTAATGGGTAGAAGGCGTGATGATATATTTATTTATTTTTTTGTTCAGTTTTATACAAATTTTTCAATATTATTGATAAAGTGACATTTAAGATTTTCCATTTGAATTTTAATAAAACCTATTTTTATTGTCGCTATACTTAAGCAAATTATAAAATTTGTTTGTAACATTTTGAGGATCCCCAAGGCCATTTGTCAAATTTCACAAGAATTTTTGGATCCAATTTAACCTCACTATTGTAACATTTTATAAACAAAATATTTAATTTTTTTCTAACAAATATTAAAATTGGAAGAATGGTTTTATGTTTGCAGTGAGGCATCTTAATGCATTTGGTTTGATATAGCAAGGATTTTCTTCAGAAAATTAATAAAATGTACATATTATTAATTATGATTACTCCTAAATATTTTATAAATGTATCGAAAATAATTTTTATCCACAACTCATATAATATAAAGACATAATTACACTGATTTCTGTTGTAAACAACTTTTTACTTAGCAACCACTTCATGATCTACCGTATTTTCAGAAACTATATACCTGAATCAGCGTTACACATTACGACCCATCTTTTTTGGTACCTATAATTATGAGTTTTGGATAAAATTTTGTATTAGACTTGTGTTTTATTGGTATATAAACTACGCAAGAAAAGTTTAAACATGAGGCCGAAGATCGAGTGCTTAATTTTTCTTAAGTTTAATAAATAACTATTCCTTTACTAATTAAATGGAAACGTCACGAATCTCCTTTCTCATTTTAGCGTATACAGTTTATATCAGAAAATTAATAGAACTCAATTACTCTGATTAATTTTACCCAGTATTGAAAATTTATCTGCATGTTTCAGAAGTTCGGCTATTTTTTGAAATTTTTATTTCTGTCACATTTGTCAGCTCGTAACTCAACCAATATTTTTTCTACATTTTTCGTTCGCCATGTATAGCAATCTGTATGATGAATACCTCGCTTCCAAATGCAAAGTCATTTATATACCAGCCCGCTTTTCAAGTTTTTATTTGTTGGGTTTTATTATTTTTCTTTTCCGTGGGAAATATAAAATTGGCCAGTCAAAGAGGCGCAATTTTCATAAAATTTGCCGACGTTAACAGCAAGCAAAGGGCACCATATGCGTATAAAATATGCATAGAATTTTAAGCGGTTCGCATTACAAATTACTCGAGCTTCGCGCTTGCGTGCGCGAACAACGTACTTGTGTTCCCCTCTCGCTCTTGCCACGTACTCATCGTGTTTACTATTCAACTTACCGGGTTGGTGCCGAAGTTTTATGATCTATCCATCTGTCGCACTGATAGTACAATAACACTTACATCAATTGGAAACTTAGCTCAGGTTTTATTTTGAAAATGTTTACTATAATTTATTTTTAATGTATCATTACATCACTTGTAGTGATATGTTCATAAGAATTAAAAGAATAATTTTAAAATTTATTTTTATTTCTTATTGACATGGTGAAGCAACTGAAAGAAACAGTTGATTTAATACAATGATACTTTTAAATAATTTGCACAACAACCAAACCACTAAGCATGGTGGTTAAATTTTAGCCCTTTCTCTTTCCCTTTCTACAATCATATTCTCTTGCAAATATTTTATCTCATACAATATCCATTGTTAGCGTTCAAACTTGTCAATTAAATAGACGTATATTAATTAAAAACTTTCTCATTGCCTTGATGCTCTTCATTAAACAGATGATACACATAACATGAATCCTCGATTTTATTAACTCAAACATCGATTCAGGGAATTTATTACATAAAGTTTTCCAAGAACTTTACTATTTTTATTTTGTATGAAATTTTATGTAAATCTGCGACGATAATTGAAAATGCAGTATTAAGTTATAATATACAGAATTCAATTATGAAATCGTCATATTTAGATTTAGGTCATGGTCGATAAATCTGACGTGAATCTGTCTGACTATTGTTCCACATTATTTGTAAAAGTTATTTTAAACCAGGGGTGGAAAACGTAGTTTATTATGTAATGTTAACGTAACAAATAACGGTTCATCAGAACGATATACTTGTTTAAAAATTTAATATTTTTCTCATTTTGGTGTTGAAAATATGATTTCCTAATTTACCAATCATGTTGCATAGATGTCACTATGCAAAATAATTTATTAAAATATTAATAATAAAAAAAGTCTTGATTCGAATTTTTTTTTTATATAAATGATACAACATTAACGTAATATTGTTTCTTTTTAATTTATTTATAACGTTATGTAACGAATTTATTATATTTATACAGAGTGTTCAAAAATTCGTTATACAAATTTTTAGGGTAAGTAGAAAAGATCCAAATAAGAAGTTTTTGTTATTTAATATAGGATGGGTTATATTTTTATAACCCCAGGTGATTATTTCGGGTATATTCATTAAACTTAATAAATCTGGTATGTGAAAATCTAATAATTTACTTAATTTTTAGAAAACCGGAAAAATAAAGTGAATGAATTTTCACATACTACATAGATTTGTTGAGTTTAACAAAAATACATACATACATACATATCTTCACGCTATATCCCAACAAATGGGGTAGCACGAACCCTAAAATCACTCATAAAACATTCACTCATCATACCTATCAAACAACCAGCCATCACCAAACATTTTCATCCAAACACACCACCCTCACTTCAACCACATTTATAGATCACTCCATATAAACTCATTCATTTATTACACTCGAAAACATTATCACACAACAAACCTTCAATCACATCATTCCTATTCTCTTACCATTCATTTTCCTTCCTCAACGTACATAACATATGCATAAAAAAAATCTCAAATTACTCACATTTACTCTTAACAACGAATCTAATAACGAAACTAACAGCGAATCTACAAGATTAGAAAAGATGAAAGCGATAGTCTACACTTGTATATGAAAGAAAAGACCACACAATGCAGTCATAGAAAATGAAACAAAAAGATAAGAAAGGGAGGGAGCGTCGCCCTGCGCATGTTTTTGAAAGTGAATTTCACACAATTGCAGTTAAACACTCTACGTAATAACTGAAAACGAATTAAAAGATAAGAAAGGAAGGGAGTGTCGCTCAACGCTTGTTTTTGGAAGTGAATTCCACACAATTGCAGTTAAACACTCAATGTAAGATCAGAAAACGAATAAAAAAGATAAGAAGCGAAGGGAGTGTCGTCACTGAGCTTGTTTTTGAAAGTGAATTTCACACAATTACAGGTAAACACTCTAATGAAATTACTAAACAACGAAACTAGAATCTAAAACCCTGCGCTTTTCTGAAATTATCAGATTCATTCCGCAATTAATCTTCGCCAAACGTTCCTATCCTGACACACCACTTTTGCTTCATCCACATTCATAATTCCTTTCATACAAGCACGTTTGTTCCTCGTACTCGGAAACTATCGTTCACGCAACAATTTTTCTATCATATTCATCCATTTATTCATAGGTCGCCCACGCAATCGTTCACCCTCAATTTCACCAACATATACCTGTTTCACTAATCTCTCATTCGACATACGTTCAACATGCCCAAACCATCTCAACTGACTTATACCTACTTTTCTAACTACATTCTTCTCAATTTCACACTCTTCATACACCAATGTATTCCGGACACGATCTCTTCTAGTATAACTACACACACCCCGCAAATACCTCATTTCCACAGCAGTTATACGACTTTCATGTTTCTTCATCCACACCCAACATTCACTACCATACATCAATGAAGGCACTAAAACACCATTATACACACTCAATCGAGCATCTCTGGATACATTCACATTTCTAGCAAAGGTTCCCAGAGCACCCAATACCTTGCATTCCGCAGATACTCTTCTTTCAATCTCACAATCAATACGTCCATCCCTCGAAAACACACTACCCAAATATAAAAACTCATTCACTTGACCCAATCTCACACCATTCACCGAAACATTGCAGTTGGTCACCAAATCACTCTTCTCAAACACTAACACTTTACATTTATCAACATTTAATAACAGATTTACACCTTTTCCTACTTCATTTATACTTAGAATCATTCTTCTCAATTGCTCTTCAGATTCACCCATAACAACAACATCATCCGCATACGCTAACGCAGGCACTACACTACCACCAATATGTACACCATCCACCCCATTCAGCGCCGTTCGTAACAACACATCCATATACAAATTAAACAGCCACGGAGACATCCCACAACCTTGTTTCACACCAACATCTATACAAAACCAATCACTCAATCTACCATCAATTCTCACCGCAGCCTCGCTACCATCATACAACGCACGAATTGCGCCCAACAAATTCCCGTTTATACCGTACTGTAGAAGTACATCCCACAAAGTCTCGCGATGAACACTATCATATGCTTTTTTAAGATCGAGAAAGCCACAGAACACCTTTTTGTTCTTAGCAAGTGACTTCTCAACAATCATACGAAGAGAAAATAATTGAACCACACACCCTCTTTCAGGCAAAAAACCACCTTGCATATCGCTTATCTTGGAAATGGTTAAGGTTCGTACCTTATGAATAAGAATCTTCCCGTACAACTTCCCTACCACACTCAGCAAACTTATCGCACGAAAATTAGTACATTCACTCGAACTACCTTTGCCTTTAAATAAAGGACAAATGACAGCACGTTTCCAATCATCAGGAGCCACTCACCATTTTAAACAAAATCTAAACAAATAAACTAACCAGTCAAATAACCTCTCACCTCCATATTTCAACATCTCATTCGATATACCATCCAAACCAGGGGCCTTACCATTCTTCAGACAAAAATACCTGCAATAATTATCTAGCGTTTTCAGGCTATTAAAAAAATAACCAACTTTATGTTATATAAAAAAAGTTCTTATTTTGGTCTAGTCTCCTTGCCTTAAAAATTTGTAAAACGTATTACTACTAGATATTGCAAGCTAAGTATTAAATAATTCGAATTATACTTTAAACAAATGTTTAAATAATTAATAACAGGTTTTTTTTATGTATCAGGTGTGTAAAGTGACAATATTTAGCCCGCGTCATAAAAATTGTAGCACGAGCTAAGAGCCTAAAATCACGATAATTCACGTTCGTAGTATGCAGAACTGTTTTTTTAACAATAACGAAAAATAAATTAAAATGTCTTAAAAATTTGGTAATACATCAGTCAAATTTGATAATTGATGTATTGTTACCAAAACAATAATGTCAGTTTCAATGATTTGCGCAGTTTAATGTATTGTTGCCAGAACAATAACGTCAAATTTTGCTCACGACTCATTACACCTCCCTTACCAGGGATGAAATGATGTAATTGCTGTTCTAGTACTAGAAGAAATACTTTTAGTCCTAGAATGTAAGATATATACTTTCCGCAAATTTATTCGTTTTTTGGCAACCAATGTACTTCTTTGATCGCTCGGGGCAAAACTTATGTTATCCAACACTGACTCATAATAACCCTATTACTATAGTAATTTGTAATAACTAATATCAATCATTAGACAATAATAGAGAAGTCACGGTACTATAACAACTATTTCATGGCTTCTTTGTAATGTTTTGTTAGAATCATATAAAATGCCTTGTCGGTATCAAACAATAAACGAAGATATAAAAATGATTATCATGTTTTAAGAGAGGTGTTGCATAATAGTTATTTTTATAACAAATGTCGAAAAAGGCATGTTGCGTGCAAGTGCAGAAATTAACGTATAAGGCTTGCGTAAACTTAATCCAGCGACCAAAACATTACAGAAAAACTTTATTTATATAAATTTTCTTAGAGCTAAAAAAACAGCATGTATAAATTTACTATATATAAGGCTCTCTTACTCATTCTCACGGCACTCGAAGCCGGATATCGCGAGTTAGAACCATGTACTGTAATGGAAATTAAGCTCCTATTGTACAGAGTAGAGTAAATAAATAAATAACAGCATATATTTTTATGTGTTTTATATGTATTTTATATTGACGATATCCATAATTTCTTGTAAATTCACAGGAAGAAAAATAAATAATAATATCTTTGTTTCTTTTATAAACAGAGAGCATCCGCACAACTCTGTTTCTAAATAATCATCTATTTCATTTTAACTTAATCTGTTTTAATTCCTCTTAAAAACCAATAACTATCAAATACATAGCATCTCGCAAAATTCCCTAAGACAAAAAAAACCGCTGTCCATATTAAAAAAAATAATAATAGTTGAAAATTCCAGATCAAATAATAAAAACTCCAAAGTGGCAACACTGATTGTCACATGTTCGTAAACAATTTACATTTTCATGTCATAATGGAATACTTAATACATGCAATTAATCTGATGATTATCTAATTAATATGAATCAAAATCTATAAATAAATTGCGTAGAGTCACAATCAGTTAGTGACACAATTTAAATCCAGGTAAACTCATAAATCCGACTGAAAATGAAATAAACAGTAAACGATGTACCCCGCACAATTCGTGCGTAATTACAAACTCAATCCATGAGGGATTTAGCCCTTTGAACTACGTGTGTATGTGGGCAATAACTCAGTGTTATTAGTAAAATCGAAATCCACTCTCTGTCGTATCGTATGTCTCATAAATTACATATTAATTTCACAAAGTATTTAATAATATATCCACGCTGGAGATCGTGGCTTGATGAGGCAGAGCGGACAGAGACGGGAGCAGGAACGTTAATCTGTTGTTTGAGTGAAAACCAGGAGGCGTTCACTTGAACCTTAAATGGCTACAGCAAATTAGATAAATATTATACGAACTCATATTGTGTATGACTCTTGCGTACTGTTATATTTTCATTCTATATTACATTTTACCACTTAGTGTTTACTGCTTGTTACCTGTTTTATATAGATATTGGAATATACCTCCCTATTTTGTAACTGGATCATTATCTGCTAATAATCGGTAAGTTAATGACAACTTTTATTTTTCATAATTACTGTATAGATTATTATAAAATTAATTTCTTTTTATTTTATGCAGGCTTGAAGCATAATAGGTTATTGTGAACTGCTTCTTTCTAACTTTTTTGAACATCGTTGATACTGATTTTGCCGTACAACAAAATTATTAATCTCAATACATGCAGATTTATACAACTCATACTATTTTTATTTCATTTTTAACTCTTTTTCCAATAGACGAAACAAGATTATTGTAATATGGGTTATAATGTGTTAATTAAAATTAAGTTACAGATAATACTAAATACAATCGAACTAATCCATTTATAAATCTGCTTCTTAATGGTTTTTAATACATCTTGTAGTTTTGGGATATCTTTAGAGACATTAGAAATAGCTAGAACGCATAAGTCAGTTCAAGCAGAACCTTCCATGTGGCCTAGAGCTTCTTACCATGGTCAGCGAAGCTAGGCACCGAATCGCATACGGTTAGCGCATAAAACATAGGAAGGTCTAAACTGTGAGCTATTTCGTGAATTGTCAAATATCACAGGTTTGGGCTGTATCAAACTCAATCTGAAATTTGCCTTCGACTGAGGTATTTGTGATACAAATACAGCCAGCATTACGTCAGTGTCTACAGAAGAAGACCTGGGCTACATCGAAGCTTCTGTTTGAACTAACTGATGCTCATCTAATTATTTGTCCCTAAAGTAGTGATTTAAATCATCTGTGATCACGTTTATTTTTTTTTTTAAATTTTATAGGAGTCAATTTCCACTATATTATTCAAATCCAGCGTTCTCCCTGATATATCATAAAATAAATAATATATTTTCATATCACAGCTATTGTATTTGGAAAATACTTAAAGCGATTTAATTAGATACGCATTTTATATTTCAATTGTAATATTTTTATGTGTAATATAATTCAAAATAAATAAAAATTGTTAAGCAAAAAAATATACATTTGCTGCCTTCGACTAGTAACGAACTAATTTGTTACCTTTATGAAGATTATATCTCACTGTTCTAAATATATTAAAAATATCCCTGAGCTACCTTCATTAAACAGCTTGGGATATAAGAAAACAGAAGATAGGATGTGTAAACTCTATTAGAGAGATCTACAAGATGCTCATTCAACATGCTTTTAGTTTATATGCAAATATACCAACAACTGTCCGCCTGAAAAACATTGATGCAACTTGAAAAAAATTTAATTTCCCTGCACTAAACTGTGCCGAGGACAGGTAAAAATTACTTGTTTAACTCTGAAGTTCATTACTTTAAAACTTGTGTGCAGATGAAGTCTAGTTTTATTTGAATTAGGCATGGCTGTCATTGACAATTAAATAAACTGAATGAAAAAACAATGATTTTTTGTAAGTTTCATTATAGTAAATTTATAAAAAATGTAAAATCTTTTTATAACCTTGTATAAGTGTATAAAAATAATCAATCTAATCAAATATTTTTTAATGTGATTTTTTTATCGGTCTCTTACTATGTTATGGACTTTCAAATGCAAAATATCAAGTTTAACACAAATTAGTATAAAAAATATTTTTTGAAAAAGCTATGAGCATTCGCTAGTATTCGAACCCAGAGCCTTTCATATGCTAGATGACTGCTCTAGAACTCTAGCTTGTTAGTTGTAGCGAACTGACGTAACCAATTTCACCTGACAATTCTTCAAATAAAATTGCACGAAAAAATATGAGTACTTCGCCGAGTGTTTATAACTCATCGGGATAGAGAAATCATTTAGCATATGGCGAATGATCATAGCTTTTTCAAAAATTAATTCTAATATCTGTGGATCCTGAGGTCCCTGGTTCGATTCCCACAGGCGACAAATTTTCATAATTTGAAAAAGCGATCCCTGTGGCTCCTCCACCACTAACATGTTTGGGGGCCGTGGTTTGACGACTGGTAACCGCACTTCACGCGCAAAATATATCACTTACCGAGATCTGTTTCAGCAGAGTGCCACACCCAGTAATGGGTAGAAGGCGTGATGATATATTTATTTATTTTTTTATCTACAATCAGACAATTCTGTCAATAAAATAATTCTTACAAATTAGTGTTCATCACTATAAAATATATGTCTAAATTAAAAGTCAATCAAATCAGACTATAAAATAAATATATAATTACGCCTTTTACCCATTACTGAGTACGGCACGATGCCGTATTAAATCTCGTTAGATGAAATATAGCGCGTGAAGTACAGTTACCAGCCGTTATATCTGCCCCCCTCCCCCCCTCGAAGATGTTAGTCAAGGAGAAATTTTAATATGGAATAAAGTTTATCAGCTGTGGAAATCAAACTCGGGTTCTCAAATTTACAGGGCGACGCTATTCCTCTGAGCTATCTAATAATTCGATAAACACACTATCATTCTATTTTTACTAACTTGACAATGACGAAATAAAGAAACAAGAGATTATAAATAGTATTCAGCGTAAATGTTGGTACCAACTTATAATATAAATTTCTTCAAAGTATGGACCTAAAGAATGAGGAATTTTATATTTATTTCATAGCCACGCCTCACATCCACGAAATAGTATATTATAATACTAAAGTAAATTTTAAAGAACGTGTGGCGAGTTTAAGAGTACGACGTGAAATGGAATGCTTTTAACGGCACTAGTGCTTTAAAGGCACACATGGATTATACGCTATTTTTTATTGTACCTGCATTATAATATGGAAAATAGAGTTGAAAAGCAGCATTTTCATTTTGATTCATCTCATAATTGTGTGTATGTGTATGTGTGATTTGACGTAATATCGTTCTCATTGAGACATGGTAGCATTTGTTGTTAACGGTACTATGTAGATTCATTGTTTTGCAATTTGTTGTGATAAATATGGATGAATTTAAAGAGCAAAATAGTTATGTTGTTGCTTAGGAACTTTTAAACACAGGCTGTATTAATGTTGTGTTTTCGAATGCTTTTTACTTTGCTAAATAAGGATTATATAATAAACAATATGTACATGTATTACATAGTAGTTTGTTCTATATTAATTTCGTAATTCTTTATTACCAAAAAATTCACATATAAGTATTTTAATTTTCCAGAAAATTTAGTTTTATTTATTATGTGAAATTATATATTACATCATTAGTTTCTATTTCATGATTGTAGGTAATTATTGAAAATATCGTGTTGTTATAACGTAAATTTTACCCAAAGCTAATTTATTTCAAATTTAATTTCGACTGAAATCATCGTATTCTATAAATCGATACAATAGCGCGATCAGGATAATGAGTACCTAATTTAATTTTGTAGTCCTGCAAATGTGCGAGCTCTTGAACAACATAGGAATTATAATAACACCTCCAGGTGCCATTACTCGGTATATGTATGGATAACCAGTGAATTTACAGGATAACCACTGGCACTGCATATAAGCTGTAGGTACTGTCACCCGTCTATCATGCCGAATGCTTCTCTATCAATTCAGTAACAATATCATGGACGCGCCGCGAACCGCATGCCAGATTATACGTGTTATAATCAATTACATATTACCCGTGCGTACGGATTTATAGCTGCTCTATTTGTATACATACATACGCGTGCTGTTGCCTGCGTTACCCCAACTGTTTGATTGTGTTCGTTCTGTGAATGTGCGCTCCGTATTGACATACTTACGGTCAATATTGATGTGAGTTGTGTTAATTTTCAGTATATTGTTGAAAGGTCACTTCGGGTTTCCTTTGTTACGCTGATCAATTCTTGATGAATGATTGATATTTCTGATGGATTTGCGTTAATCTGAGTTTATGAGAATAATTTAGTTTCGTTTTATTTGATTATTTTGTTACCCACTTGGCAATTTATTTATTAAGTAGTAATATTTTTACGTGAAATATTGCGGAACTGTGTCTAATAAAATGTTGACTCTAATTTCAATTAATTTTAATAAAAACGTATAAATGACTGAAAACAAGTATATTTTATTGTAGAATTTTA
Organism: Pterostichus madidus; assembly: GCA_911728475.2. Classification (NCBI taxonomy): domain Eukaryota; kingdom Metazoa; phylum Arthropoda; class Insecta; order Coleoptera; family Carabidae; genus Pterostichus; species Pterostichus madidus. The sequence continues at coordinate 24,357,031 of OU452303.1, read as the reverse complement.
TGACTAAAAACCTTAAATATGAAACATATATAGCTAGCGATGTACGTCAAGTAATTATAAATATTTTGAAAATCGCTTATCATCAACCGGTACTAGGGATGTTGCGATGCTATCGATACCAGTAAAGTATCGATACCTTTCTTTCGATACCAATTATTTCAGTACTCAATAGCTTTGTTATGATTTTTTTATCTATTTCAATATTCGTTTCTAGGTATCGGTATCGATAGAATTTCACATCTATCTAACGATAATAAATAATAAGTGATAATTCTTCTAGTCTCAATTTATGCTACTTCATGGATTTTTATTCATTTTTGCGCTTAACTCATTTCATTTGAAATTAAGAGAAATGAATATATTGCCAAATTAAAATTTTACCGTTGCATTCTTTTTACCGAATGGTGGCGGTTAGGGGTGAACATAGAGATTTAGTTATTAGTTTTATGAAATTTCCTTCTCTCCTATTCAAAAACTGGAAAGTGTCCAGAATTAAAAGTTGCATATAAAATTATTTTTGCGTTGTGGTTCCTCTACAATTTTAAAAGGATATTGGTAATTTTTTGTTAAAAGTAAGCAATAGCTAAGTCATAAGAAAACACTAGTATATACGAAAAGTGTTAACTTTTTCAATCGAATTTTAATGGCACTACAGATGAAAAACTATTGATAGTGCCAACAATATATCGATAGTTTCTAAAAACAATTAGTATGGATGGTGTAAAAAAAAACTATCCATAGTGCTATCGTTATGGAATATCGATACTACTCGGAATACAATATACGTATTTATTTAATGAGTATTATTTTTCTGTTGAATAGTATTTGTTGTTTATGGCTATGTTATAAAATGTATAAATAACTCCACTCTTCATTTACTTTGTTTGTATATACTCGTAACTAACTCGGACTAGTTTTTCAATCACTGATTAACATTAATCTGGAATAAACCGGCGATTGAAAAATTGGCCCTAATTAAATTTAGTTATGTATTTTAACGTATGTTTATAAATAATGTTTACAAATAATTTTCTGATTAGTGCAGAACTCGGAATAATAATTATTATTCCCTCTGTGGGACTTATACATGGCATTTTGTAACAAATCTCACACATTTAATGTACATATAATATATTAAACGTAGATAAAATATTTTATTTAGGTTTTATATTAGTCGTAGATAAACAAATTTAGAAAAATCAGTAACACTCTAACACTGTATTTGACCTTATTTACTAATTTGAAACCCTATATTCTTAACTGTCAGATTATATGAATAAAATTTATAAGGTTAATATTAGTGTTATGTTGTTATTACTATTACATAATAATATTGTTTTTCTGAAACCGGCATTTTAGTATAGAAAGTAGATTTTTACCAAAACAGTCAAGTAAAGTATGTATTCAATAACAGTCTGGTAAAGTACAAAACAGTGTGGTAAAGATTTTACTTGACTGTTTTGTATTTTACCTGACTGTATTTTTTTGTTATAACCTTGGATACGTAGTCTGCTGTCAATAACAAATCATATCAAAAAAAGTTAAACATTTTGAATTATTTATGATTAAATTCTGATTAAATTAAACGGTTTCAGAAAAAATAGTATACATAATATGTCAGGAAAATGTTATTACTTTACGGATTAAAATACTCGGTCTACAGCCTCGTATTTCAAACAACCACTTTCAAACAATCACTTTCCTGACTTATTATGTAATATACTATTATACTGTATAAATGTTAGCTGATGATGCTAAAAAAAATTATGATATATTTGCGAAAGACAGAGAAAAATATTATAATAAAATTTGAACATTCGCTCTCAATAAAATATCTTCAGAAATATCAAATTATTTCTCCATCGTCTCCAAAAATAAAGAATAAAATAGTCAAAAAGATTTAGTCCTGAATTTTGATATTGTCTTATTAAGCTAGATCAAATTCCCAATTAAACTTGAATACAATCTTCTTGCCATTTAATTTTTCGACTAAACTTTTTTAAATCGGACTAGCATAAGATTAGCTAACCCAAAATTCAGGATTAGTTAAAATTTTTGTGAGAATCCGGCTGATAATTATTTTAAATTAAAACTAATTCTAGATATTCTAGTGAAAAATAAAATTTTGTATGCACTAGATGATGATAATGCCCTTGGTACATAAATAACTATTCTGTAAATGATAATATTGTGTTCAATTTATATATTTTTTAAACATATACCTCTCATTGTCTGTTTTCGCAATACACATTTTTCAGGATATTTTATTGTCGATTGGTTTCGGATATGCAAATACCTGTCTTCACATCCGGTTAAAGAACAAAAGTATAGCTAAGCTGCATAATTTAATAACAATATTTAGTAACATATATTGCAAATAAAAAAATATCGCAATAAAATAGAGATAAATTTATTCATTGCAAATTACAAAGCATTCTTGTATTGTTTATTTATTTTTATTTATTTGTTTTTTATTTTTTAATAAATAAATAGATAAGTATTTTTCATTTAATCGACAGGATTACCATTTACGAACTATCTACAAACCTATTGTCAAAACTATAATAAAAGTTATTTAATCTTGAAACTATTATTAATACTATTTAAAATTACTACCAAAACTAACTATCGTTAAAACTATCAATAATTTTCAATTAGTTGGTAGTATACTACCAACGCGAGTATCAAACTTTCGAAACTACCGATTACTCGAGGAGTTAGAGTTGCTACGCTCGGTCTCTATTTTCATAATAGTGCAGATAAACAAATTGTCTTCTAAAATTTAAAATTATTTTTAAAAATATATACCTTTTTAGATCGTTTTAAATTTGTTTTAAAAATTTTGTCAATTTTTGTGTATGCCGAATTACAATGCCTTTTTTCTATATATTAAATAAGTGCAGAAAAGCCTACTTTTTGCTACTTTTTCAGTCACATTGTTATGGGAGCCATATGGTAATTCAAGAAAATAACCTATTTTGCGCTTTTTTTGCTTGAGTGTGCAAAAGCAGTAGCGTTCGCGGGCATGGGAAAATGCAAGCGATAGAACTATGAAAATAAATTATTTAGACAAATATTGTGAAAAATATACGGAATAAGCTAAAAGAATAACATGTTTTAGAATTTCATATTCTGTATTTTCTTAGTATTTTTTAAAGCGGACTCTACTGTTTTCATCTGTGCAGTTATAATGCTATACTTCGCTGTTGGCGAAATCAAATTTACCGTTCTAAGTTACTTATAAATGAAAATTTAAGGCATAAATAATGTTTAACAATTAATTGAATCGACAAAATAATACATGATGTGTTCAGAACCAAGTCCAAAAATGAAAATATGAGAAGTAATTAAAATACAGGTGTCTAAATTACATATTTTTCACAGGAACAGTCCCAGCCTCCCAACTTTGATTTTCTATGTATTGTTGAAAAATAAACAAATTTGTATAACCATAATAATAATAATTAATAATAAATATGTCAACAGCTATAGTACAACTCGTTGGTACTGATTCAAGCCTTAACTCAAGATACGCAACATTGCGCGCGGGCAGTACAGTCGTTGACACGAAAGTCTGCCAGTCTGTGGAATGTGAAATACTTGCAGGATCTGTAAAAAGCAGCACTGCCAACAAATACTAACTGCAATAGACCAGCGAAATAAATACAATTTCACTATTACTTTATGTGGAGAGTACAGTTGCACACTGTATCCCCACTTCTTTTGCAAATGGCGAGAAGCGCAGTAGGAATGAACACATAGTAGTAGTAAAATGAAATCTGTGGAGTATAATACAATTCATAGTGAAGCGCGGAGATATTTTTGCAAATATTATACAGATGTACGATAATGAAGCACAAAATAAAGCAATAAAGTTTTTATCAACGAAAACTCAAGAAAAATAATTAAAATAGTTAAATCGAGAGTAACAAATTGCACAGATGCGACGCACATGGTTTATTGTTCCGGCAGTATTTTTTGTCAATAACTTTACTTGAATGCATGACCGTCCAGAGAAACCTGCCTTGCTGTTGATGGAATAAGATCTAAAAATGCGGATTAGGTCGTAATGGCGGTATATGAACTTGATAAGGTCACACACACGCCAAATATAAATAAATAAATAATAATAATTAATAAAGTGATATTGGAGCTATTTGAAAATAGAACGGTTATATAAAATTATACAATAATTAAATCACTCTTTTAAATTCAATGGTGGTATTTCTTTAGTTCGACTGGCGCGAATGAAGTTTATTGAATAGAAGTTGAACGAAGCGAGCCCAGTAACAGATAAATAATTTTTGTTGGGGAAGAATTGTGGACTGCTGTTAGAATAGTAAACGAAGTTAATCGGTAATCAGTAACCAAAATGGGATCCACTACCATATATTTTAATACGAATACAAAGTCTCGACTTCGTTGGCCATACATTTTAGTACAGAATAAGTAAAATTATTTAATAAACAAAACTTAATAAATTTAGAAATAATACAATAAAAAATTTCAGACAGATTTATTGTGTAATGGACATATTATTGTACCTTAGCGATAGTTTGTTAACAGGTTAATTTATAGTTGATTGATTTTATAATTTAAAATTAAATAGAATTCAGAATTTCCGGTATTCTGTATATTAGTTTTAAAAGGAAATTTATTCAATAGTTCGGAAGTATAACATTGATTATTTTCTATTTGTTTTATAGAAATTAGATACCGTGGAGACTAACAGACACACCCAAATTTCCATTTCGACCGAATAAGCGTACAGTTCGTCCACCGACGAGGCGAGTAATAGTCTGTATTTAGTATAGTTCACAGCACTGAACAAGTAACCCTAGAAGAAGAGACAGCTATAACAAAAGATTGTTACGCAGTTACAGGTAACATCTCTTGTTGCCCCAAGTAATTATTATTAAAAATACCGATAATATAGGATACATATTTATCATTCTTGTGATCGTAATGACTAAAATATTTCAAAATAATAAAAATAAAAATATGTTACTAAACAGTAAAACAAACAATTAGCAAAAAACTAGTTTTATTGAATAATATTTACATAAAATATTAATTAAACACGTACTAGTATGCAATACAAATAAATATGAATAAAGTATATTTTTCGCCTTCTTATGCACTCTCATTTATCATTTCGCTACTTTCTTCAGTATCCGTAGGTATTCTTATATGTTGCTGTTACTGTTGTTATTGATAGAGATGTTATATTTTCTTCCAGAATTGTTGAAAATGAATTTATATTTACTATAAAAGAATTTTTATTATTATAAAATTTTCAAATATCACAATATTGTATTAATTACTTACATTGGTCAATATGTGGAACATCCCCAATGTTTTCTATTAATGTCTTCCAGCAATGTTTTCCGTAATAAATTATTCAGTGGTAAAACATGGAAAAAGACATTCTTATAATTTTTTGTTTCTCCTACAATGTGGTACCACACATCTAAAATTATACAATAGTTTAAGATCAAATATAAAATTATAAAAGATACCTACTCACGATTAAATATAGATTGCAATAATAACGACAGATATATTTGTTAATTACAAATTTTAATTGCCAAAATATAAAACACCGTTTGTCAAACATTTAAATATGTAATCTGTCATTTAAATATTACCTATTATATTACCTACTATGATTCCCGTTATTAATTTTAAATTGATTTAGTTCATTTGGGGCAGCAAGAATGGTATTAAAAATCGCGTAACAAGGTAACTAATGCAGCTGTCCAGGCCCTGGGTTCACAGTAAGACCCTAAGTAAAAACTCGATAAGACGGCCTTATTATTATTATAACCACTCTTTGCGGTATGTTACTACGGAAGCTTCGGTCTTCTAATTAAAAAAATTAAAAATGTGAATAAAAATATATTACATTCAACCAATGCAGTACAAATTGATTTATTTTACAATTAACTAAATAGAATAATCAAATTTTGTCCTATAATTTACTTGCCATTTTGTTTCGAAAGCGGAAAAGCCGATTTTTCTTGTCAAATGTAAAAATAATAATTTCCTTTAAAAACGTAGGTTCCTTACTTTTATTTTTAAAGTTAATTGTTATTTTTGCAGAAAAGTTATTAAAGGTTGAAAATTAATAGTTTCTAAATTCAGTTTGAAGGAAGGAATTATTATAATCCACAAAAACTCCATTAAAAGTTTCACTAATTTAGATAAAACGAGTGCACAGCGTAGGGACAACCGCGTGAAATAGATTTCCCTAATTATCAAAATGAAGAAAAGATTACCTGATATGATCAAATTTTCAGTACTAAGTAAGAGAATTGTATGTGATCACAGTATTTCAGTTCCAATTCTTTTTTCTTCATACCAAATACTAACTTGCTTCTTGTAAGTTATGAGCATTATTAACAAAACGCGACAAAGAAATATGCACAAGTTTTTTCCATTTTAATGATTTTTAATGTACCTACCAGTATGAACTGTGAGGGTGTAATATAATAACTATATTACGGAGCTGACCCTAAGGGCTCTCCATAACGCATTCACTTTGTCAGTGTTAGCGTTGAAGACCGTCGTCATCACTATTTATGACTTAATAGAAGTAATTATAGAAAATTCATCCTTGAACTTCTTTCTCTAAAGTACTCGTATATGATTGCTAAAATATGGATGTTGAGTGTCACTAAAATTAATATAATAACGATATATTTTATTTAAATTTTTAAAACGTTTCTTTAATAATTATGTAACAGATGGCAGATTAAGTAAGTTTAATTAATAAATTAAACACGTCTGTTGACTATGCCTTTTTCTAAATTGTGGCATTAAAATGAACTAATCTGAATTAAATAAGGTGTTTCGATAAGTCTAGTATTGCTGTTGTAGTATATTCAATACGGTACCATAATTTTACTGAACAATTTAAATATTATTTCTCATGTTAAATATAAAAATAAATAAATAAATATATCATCACGCCTTTTACCCATTACTGGATGTAGCACAGACGGTGCGTAATATTGTACTTTTGAATATAGTATCCATTAATAATTTTCGGAGATATGTCTTATATATAACAAATTAATAATTTCGTTATTTACTAATATTGTTGTTTTTACTTATTTTGTTATTGGCTAGGCAAAATATTGGAATAAAATATGATTTGATGACAGCATATGACCGGATATAAAGTAGTAATGTGTGCTAGGAATTGTAAAAATAATACATATTTCAATAAACGCTCTATGTCTGTCTCGCCATGTGGGAAACCGATCGCACTTACCGTAGCGCTGTGATGCTGAGGGTATCATATATGGATTGAGATGCACCTCAGCATATAGCGCGCTCAGCTGCCGATTTGAAAGTCACACAATGTGTGATGAAAATGCGTTAACTTTACTGTACTCAAATTAAATTAAATGAAGTCTGTGAAAAAAAGACCGGAGTTTACAAATCCTAATTTAAATACTAACGGTATCCCAATTTGTCTCTTTATAATTCAATTTGATATCATCAATTAATAAGTATTTACTTAAAATACTAATTAAATTTTAATTGGTAAATATTGTCCTTTAATAACAGTGACACTGCAGGCGACTCTTGTCAAATCTTTCAGTAAATGAAAGAGTCATGGGATTGGGACTGCATTCGCACATAACAAAATAGAGAGTAAAATTGAAATAAAAACAGATTTGAATTACACGGCAACCGTAGCTTCGTTGGTCAAAGAATACGAACAGAGTTCATAAGTCCTAGGTTCAAATCCTAACGGAATCCTAATTTTTTTCTTTATAATTTAATTCGATTTCATCAATTGTTGAGCAAATACTTAAAATACTAATTAAATGTTATTATCTTAATCTAAAGTAGGTATATATCAAAATTAAATATTTTTATGTAGATATGTTTTCGATACGACAAATTCGCATTTTTAACTTATAGTAACTTTTAAAAGAAATCTTCAACTTCTATTTCATGAGAATTTCAATAGATATCTTTTAATCTTTATCAAAATGAATACGCGAATTTTGGATTATAATTTCCTGTTCAATATTAAAAATTAAAATTAACCATGTTAATAAATTTAATTATTTCTCTTTCTAAAAGATTTTATTTTTGAATAAACTTGTTAACATCTTATTGAGTTCGTTATTAAACATCATAATTAATTAAGACGTATATGATACGATATCTGAATTATATGAATGTGTTCAGAAATGCGTGAGTCGCCTACATTCGCCGAAATATGTGGATGATTTACGAACATTCGCCTTGAAGGCGAACATCAAAGGGAATTACCAATGTTCGCTAATACGAGTATGTTCGGTCCATGTTCCATCTAGAATCAAAACGGTTCGTGTATCTAAACAATTTCTCAAATCTTAATTACATACTCGTATTATTTAAAAACTATTGAATGCTATATTGTATGAGTTTTCAAATTTCGTAAACCTAGAAACCGACTAGTAAAATAGTGGAAGAAGGATGAATAAAAATATCGCTGTATTTTTTTCAGTGTCTTTATTTAATATACGAGTATTTAATTAAGAAATATGAATTTAGCGACAAAATTTATAAATATCAAATATAGAATACATAAATGCCTTAAAATTTTCATATGAAATCACGGGGATCACCTCTGAAGAAGAATTTTTTAGTACTATGTCATACCAATTTAAAACGGCGGAACTGCAAACCGCTGACAAAATTAGTTCAGTTTTGATTCGCGGTTCATTATACTTTATCGATTCTTTTCTTGTTGCGGTTTAAAGTTATTATATTTTGGAACGATTCATGAACCTACGACATTATTGGTAGTTTATGATTTTAATTTTCGAGTACTAGTACCTATTAGAATTTACAAAAAATAGATTTTTTTGTTACATTTTTCAACTTCTTACACCTTGTAAATTAACCTCCTAAAATATTTTTGTGAAATTTGAAAGTTAAGTTAATATAGAACAACTTTAAGCACGTGCACACTTGCTGGTGTTCGTGCAGACGGTTGTATGGTGGACTTCTTCTCCATAATACCGGTTTCTTTTATACAATATTGTATTGTTGACTTTTTCACATGTTCTAAGCTTACTTTTCTATGGTCCAGAAATAGCGGATTAACCGAATTGTGAGTGATAAAACACGATTTTTTATAAAATATTTAACGAATAATACAGTTGATATCGGGATCTACTGAACCGATTGTAATAAATCTTGGCGCGTATTGTTTACTAAACTATTCTACACAATAATTTACCACAATTTAGCCAAAAAATAAAAAAATAAATTTTGGCGCAAGAAAAAAGAATGGAAAAAAGGGTCAAATGTTCACACTTTGTTTTAAAAGTTCGACAATTTTTTCTTTTACCGATTTTTCATTAACGGTGGTGAATTATTGTGTGAGACACCTTCCTCTTTAAAATGCTTTTTGAATATTTTGTTTCTGACTTGCCAATCCTGAGATTAACTGTCCGCCATGCGACAAGGATTTTTAAAGGATTCAATATCAATAAATTTGATAAAAAATATTTTAAAAAATTGCACTCTCGAAGGACTCACTTACAGTATAGAAAAAGTTGTATGGTTATATCAAAAAAAGAAGATGCAAAAAAATTCTTCAAAATTTGCTTTTTAGCTTTCTAATTGTACCATAAATTGGGAACCTACTTTTTGCAGTTAATATCTTACAGCCTGCAACAAATCATACTTTTTCGTAGATTGATACCAGTTCGCAAACTAGTTAAGCAACAAAAAGTAGTATTAAACAACAAAATGTAGTTTTCAGCTACAAAAAGTAGCCTCAATAGTAGTAAAGTAATTAAAAAAAAAAGAAAATGACAACAGTAGATGAAATTAAAACTTTATTATTATTACCTATTACAAATAAAGTAGATAAATTGCTAAATTCAATTAATTCTTTAAATACTAGAATAAATAATAGTAATGATGAAACTCAAAAGAAATTTCAAGAACTCGAAGAAAAACAATTGGAATAACTAGAGAAGAAAATGGGAGAGAGAAAAACAAGAACATTTAGCGCAAAAAAATAATTCAAATATTATATAAAACTAAGAATTTACAACAGGGACCCTCTATTACATAATAGAAATAGAATAGAAGAGAATTTGTAAATTTTATAAAAATAAAACTAGACCGATATATGTCGAATTTAACACAAACAAATTAAAATTATCATATAACAAAACTTAAACAAACTGAAAAAATCTAAAATATATATTGCAGAAGATTATTCCCCAAGCATACTCCAAGAAAGAAACATATTAAAATCTCATCTGTTAAAAGCAAAAAAAAAAGATAGTTACAAAGCGCATTTAAAACAAGATTTCTTATTTGTTAAAGACACAAAATACTCAGTAAATGATTTCAAAGACTGTGAAGAGAATGCAACTACAAAATTATTACTCCCACAAACAAGGAGACTTTCTCAATCACTCAAACTCACTTTGTAACTTAGAGCAAATAGTCGATACTGATAATGAAAACGACGCGTATATTGAATGTCAAGAACCGGAAATTTATGAACAGAATAAAATATCAAAACCTATAGAAGAGAATACTACTAAAGGTCGCGGTAAAAAAATCAAACAAAATTAATCAAATCAAACCTGGACCAGGACCCTTAGACAAACACTTCCAAATCAAACTCAGGTCACAATCAACTTAAAAAAACTACATTTAAATAATCAGCTAATTACTTTGTTTAAAAATTTTGATAGGTACCATATTATTTTGGAATGTTCAAGGATTAAAAAATTTGATTAGATTCATATCTAGTGAAGAAGAAATAATCAGAAATTGAATTAAAAGAAAATACTATCTAAAAGACTATGAGAAATATGAACAAAAAGAATCAAAACAGGTTAGCAGTGGTAGAACCATTGGGGGAATTCTTGTTTACAGAAAATTTCTATTTTCAAACATTTCTATTATTTAAAAAATAAACTTACTGGATGTTTCTTATCTTTAGTAACACTAGTCAAATTTTATTCTCGGTATGATTTATTTTTCTTATTCCTATGAGTACAGTACACTACTTCAATTATTTCCCGAAAGCCTGCATAACATAATAAAACAACATACATGTCATTCTGTAATATTATGTGGTGACTTTAATGCTCGAATGGGTGATTTAAAGATATAAGAAATGAAGTTGAAATTGAGTTGAGCATCCGTGTCGACGAAGAATAAAATAGAAGTGAGGAAATACCCAATAGAGAAACTTCAACACATGAAGATCTAGAGGAATTACCTAAAACCTTAGTCCAAGAAAGATTTGAACATAACTATTATATTATGGACTGAACACAAGTACTAGACCAATACTCCCAAAACTTAAGGGTAACAAACATACATCAGAATTAATGTCTGGTGTCAACGCTCTTATATGTAAAGAATTAATCAGCAACTCAAAGATTGAACATATAACAGATCTGATATATATATCGGAGCCCTGACAGTATAAAATTGTAACAAACAGCAAGCACTCGACAAGAAAATCACAATAAATATAACAAAATCCTCACCACACTGATAAAGAAGGACCAATAAAAATATTGAAAACCTGCGAGCTAAAATCGGTGTACTAAACCAAGCACTGAAACCAACACTGAGCAAAACAGTTCAACGCAAAGCATCGCACATAGCACAAGAACACAAAAACGAAAATAACAACACAATTAAAGATTTATTAGATCTTCTAACTCAAGGCCTAAAAATCATGGCGAATTGTATAAGAAGAAATCAAGAATCTAATGCACGAAGACATCAATATTAAATATTCACGACCAGCCAGAAAAACTTTAAACAGAACCTTCACTACAAATAAAGACAGTGCAGAGAATCCTAGCTACCCAAAACCTGAAGAAGAAATAATATTCTGGGAAAACATCTTGTCAAAACCAATAATACACAAACAGGTGAAGATACAATGGCAAATCCTGGAACAGAAAATAAAAACTGAAGACATCCAAGGAGCAATAAGTAAAACTGAAACCTGGAAAGCACCAGGACCAGACAATATTCATAACTTCTGGTTAAAGAAATTCACCGTTATATACTCACACCTAGCAAAAGCATACACACATATCATTGAGCACCCAGAAGACACGCCGCAAACACTTACTTACTTTCAAAAACTAATACGCCTATCCAAGATCCAGCTCTATACCGACCTATTACATGCCTATCCACAACTTATAAACACCTCACCAGTTCACATTAACGGCATCATGTCAGAAGAACAAAAAGGATGAAGGAAAGGCAGCCAAGGATGCAAAGAACAAATTATCATAGATAATATTGTCACAGAAGACGCCAGAAGGAACAAGAAACATGTTTCAACAAGTGCCAACAGCTTACTCAATTAATTATAAGATAGAACTCCATGTAGCATACATCGTCTATCGTAATGCCTTCGATAGCCTCCCACACAGCTGGCTCATTGAAATTCTGACAATTTACAAAGTCCACCCACACATCATAAGAATACTCACATCTCTGATGGACAACTGGAAAACAACACTAATTCACACACAAACTCAAAATTCATCAAAATTCATCAAAACCAAACCTATTAAAATAAAAAGAGAATGACTCATTTAGTGCACTTTGGTTTTGCATTGCCCTTAACCTCTTCTCAACGCTGCTAAATTTTACAAGTAGTGGTTTCAGAATAGGTACATCTAACTACAGATTATCCCATTTAATGTACATGAACGATATCAAATTCTTTGCAGACTCTAAGCAAAACCTACAAAAGCTTCTTCAACAAACAGAAACATACACAGAAGATATAAAAATGCAATTTGGCACAGAAAAATGCAAAACCAATGCGATGAAAAGAAGCAAACGGGAGAGAGCGGAAGACTTCAGCCTGAGTAACAATGAAGGTACAATAGAAAGTATGTCAGAAGATGAGACCTATAAATACTTGGAAGTAAAAAAGAACAACAAAATACTACAAAAGGAAATTAAAGAAACTTTAACTGAAAAAATGATGTGGAGAACCAAGGCAATAATGAAAAGCTTCTTATCAGGTGGAAATAAAATTAAAGCAATCAACACCTTTGCAATACCAGTAATTTCTTTTAACTTTGGAAAAAACGGAATTAGAAGACCTGAATAGAAAAATTAGAGTTGCATTCACAAAATATTAGTCATCCCACCCAGGCCTCCATGATACGGTTTCACCTTCCTAGATCGTTGAGAAAAAGAGGTAGTGAATGCACATTATAGACAAATATAAAATTTGAGAACATATTTCAACAAAAAGGAAATGGAAGATCCAAAACCAATTTTCCGGAAAACGAATAATGTCCATTGTGTTTTGCAAATCATTATTGTGAAGTATTTCTCAAACACTGAATGTTGATATAAAATAGCTTGTAGATACGGACTTTCAGTCTATTTTTCTTTGTGGTCGACGTGACAATAAAAAACGACGAAAATTTACTCCAGTTGGCCAAAAATCAGGTTATTAATTTGATCATGAAGATGGCCGGAAATCCAATTTTAAAGGATGCATACTCTCCCCTGGCTTATAATTGTTCACAATCAAACTTAATATTCGGAACAGATTTCTTAAAAAAGTTTAATACTTGATCAATTGTTGTATCCTTTTGTAATCTATATACATGTAACCATTTCATTTTTGGACTCGCTTTTAATACATAATTTTATTTTTGACCTACAATAGTTTTTCTACAATAATTCTTTTGGTTGTACTTTGGTAATACGAAATCGTCTCTGTATGATTCAGGTTTATTTATTAATTGTTTACCTTGTGTGTTTGACGACGACTTAGTGTCGGTTTGAATTGAATTGTTTGAGCGCGATTCATTACTATTAACCTTGTACACCTCGCTGGCGGATTGAGGTATTATTTTTGGAGAACTTGGTGTGGATTTATCTCCGCAAGTAATACATTCCCAAGATGTTTTCTCCGTTATTACTAATACATCAGCGGAAAGTACAACAAAAACATCATAAACAATATAAGCAAAGTGAGAAGAGTTACAGGTACTATAAAAAATACAATGCAACGTGCAAATATGTACTCCTGGAGTTCTAATATCAAATTATATTCATCAGTTTTTATGCAGCATAAATATGGAGTTTATCTCAATTTGAAAGCATGGAGAAAGGATCCACATTATACTTCAAATATTTTTATGGCAGAAGAGTACTTCTGGTTATATAGTTAGGCGAGAAACTGGTCTATAGAATAAAGAGTTGACTATTGTCAAAAAAACGCTACTTTTTGGTTACAAATACTGACTGAAGGAAGATATACATATTAAAATGTGTTATAATAAATTACTTACCCTAAACACAAAGTTACCTGCCGCGATTGCAGATGAGAAGCAAATAAAATATAACTGGGTTAGACTACTGCAACACATTCTGTACAAATCAAATTTTGAATGGGTATGGAAATCACACAGTTGCATTATAACAAAAGTGGAAATTAATAATATAATAGCAGCCTATAATGAAACTTTATTTGAAAGAGACACAATAAGAATAATCAATTCATCATATAATCCATTCTACTAAACATATAGTATAACCCACAACTACTTTTCTCTTGACACTCCTATTGTTGTCCATAAATTTGTTAGCCAACTGAGAGTATCCAGTTGCAATACATTCTTCTGTTACCAAGATGGACATCACCACAAATATCAAGAAGATGAGATTTGCAACATCTGCAACCTTAATGAAGATAACACTGTCTTTCATTTCCTTTTAGATGCTATGCACATAATTCCATACGAGGTTAGCTTACTTGCCGATCTATACAAAGAAAAAGTACTTGATATTTATAACTTTGTCAAAACCGCTTTAAGAATTAAAGGATTTATTCTGAATTTCTCAAATAATTATTAACACATATATTATAAATATTTATTATAAAGTAAAACAACTGTACCAACCAATTTGTATGAAGTTTTTTTTTTAAGCAAACAAATTATATTATTATTATTATTATTATTATGGAAATTAAACTGTTATATTTACAACTTTAAAATTTCTGGGCTGTACTTGCTCCACCTTATTTTACATATAATTTTTATTTGCAAAATACGTTTCTCAAACGTGTTCTCAATAGTTTGTAGACTGTCAGAAAGACGAGCTTAAAATGCGGTATTTTAATGACTCTAAGTAAAAAGTAACGGAAAACCCAACGCAGACACAAATCAACAAACTTTTGTATAATTTATAATAATAAAGTATTCATGAATACATGTAGCCAATCACAGAGCGCGTTTAGAACATGTAACGCTTCGTCAAGTTTCCTATTAGATTTGATATATTTGTAACACGAGTACACAAAAAGAGCATTATAGGTTATTTTCACTGTTACATATTTTTTTGTGATTTGTGAATATAATAACTAAGTTTACCACGTATAGTGGCGATGAAATGGCTGTTTTAATAGTATATTTATTAAAATTGACATTCGTAATTTATCATTCATAATCAAGACAGGTGTTAGTTGTCGACGCCAAGATTAAGCCGAAAACGGCGACACTAACTGTCTATATTAAGGTAATATAAACTTTGAGCCAATATTCGAAAATTGCAATTCAATTTATTTTTTTATTAGACGATAAATTAGTCACATTAAACATATGATAATTTACTTCACAACACCGTCGTTTTTATTAGATACAATTTTTGCAATACTTATTACTTCACAATGTATATTTTTCCATATAACAAATTAATTTTTCGTTCGTTCTAACCATTTCTGACTAGCTGGAAATATCGTGGTTTTTCGCGACTTGTCCGACTGAGGGCAGCACTTTACGCTCAGGTGACGCGGTTACAGGCGACGCCATACCAATAATAGAGAAACTTATAACTTTCCTGTCCACCAAAATGTAGTTGAATTTTTTACTCATCTTTGTAATTCGGTAGAAATTATACAAGATGTGGTTAAAAATAAATTAAAATATACAACCACATGTTTGAATAACGATTGTGTTTATACAAATGCACATAAATTTTGACAATGGACATGTCGCATATTTAATTATAAATTACTAAAATAATAAATTTTTGTAAGTCGTTTTGAAATATTTTACGTATATTGTGGGAATGAGGGGACGTTTTAATTATAATATTAAATTTAAAAAGTAAATTTTTGACAGTCCACAATGAAGTTGCTTTTAAAACAAAACGACAAGTTTTATAAAGTATACAGGTAAACCCAACCAAATTTGTTCTCGGTAATAATATACAGTAAAACCAAGCAAATTTTGTTAACGGCAATGTACCTACATTAAAAAATAAAAACAGACAACTATAATTGAAATAGCTAAAAATGCTTATATATTTATTTTAGAACGAATTTAGATTTTTATAGAAAGATATATATAATACCAAATATTATTTATAATATGGGGTCATAATAATGATGAAATCAAAATATTGTATTAAAAAAGTGATATCTACCAAAAAAACAATTACGTTGTTAAAAGTACGCCAAGATTGCATAGATTCACGCCCTTACAGAAATATTCTCAAAAAAGTCTCTCCCCCAAAAAGTTGACTGTTTTACAGATTTAAAAAAGGTAATATCTAATTAAGCCAAGAAAAATATTCGAAATTAAAAAAATCTTGTCGATTAGTTTTAAAAAGTAGGGTCAAATAAAAAAATAATTAAAAAAAATCTTGGCGACCCCAGTCTTTAAAAAGTTACCAGTTTAAGTTACCTTTAATTAAATTCGACGTTGAGTTGCTTCTACGTCACTGTGTTGTGTTTTATTATAAAGCAGTATATGCTGTTCCGTATTTTCCGTTATTTTACTTTAACCACATTTCTACTTACTTTCTTTCTTCATAAATACCGCTAGCGGAAACGATGTCTGTATGAGTTAAAAAAAATATATGAAAATCATGGATTACAAATTCGACTTTGGTGGTTATGAATGCATTTCACTCACTCGGTTGCTCTGTCGCTGGTCGTCGGTCGCTCGCTTTTTTGTCTCTTGGACTCCTGCAATTGTCAAACAGTTTGAAACAATATTTTTTATAGGTTTAGTTCGACCGTTAGATGACTGGGAATTTTTTTTTTAATTTCCAACTTTATGTAAAAAAATCATTTTCTTAATATCCAAAATTATTTATTACTTAGTTCATTGGCGAGCCTGAGATATGGATACTTCCATTACTTTTGAAGGTGCAGAAATACATTTTTCGATTAGCATTTGTTTTAGCTAAAATTGCTTTGAAATATGTGTTTTATATTAGGAATAAAATAAAATAAGTAAATAAATACATATATTATCATTCTTTTACCTATTACTGGGTATGGCACTCTACTGAGTTTTCATGTCTGCGCCACTCAATATCACTGAGCCACCTACCCATATTTTTTTTTTTAAATTCACTTGTAAATTGTCTTCGAATGTGAATCCTATATCACGACAAAATCATTTTCGCAATATCTAGAATTATGTACTACTTAGCCAATCAACGAACTCAGGATATGAGTACTTCCATCACAGGTTAATTTCTTTAGGTATTGCGAAACAAAATGCAAATTACTAATTTCTTTCTCTTGACTTCATTTATTAGTTAATTCAAAATATTTCCAATTATAATGTTTACACAATAAAAAATATTGTTTGATCAAACTTTCTCTGCATTCAGTACTTTCATTGGAATGTTTAACTATCTCTACGCAAAGATTAAAGATATATGAAGAGGGAAAGATAACATAGTAAACCCTGTAAAGGCAAACCTAGAGGGATGAAACACGATGTTCGACGTGTGAGCAAGTGGCCAAGTGCACCGAGTGAAGTTTAATTTGTCTGAAGTTGTGTAGTGAGCTTTCCAATAACTTTACCGTTATTTACTGCTTCAAGAGTTGAGAATTCCGTACTCGAGACGGTGAGGAAAACTACCACGGTTAATTAAACAATAAATACGGAGAGAAAATGCCCGACTCAACACAACAAATGAAAAATATTTTCTCCTCCTACTCAGCAGCCTACTGCGATGGGTCGGCAACGGCAGCCAGGTCGGATGCTCCCCTGGGCGCTGATTTAGGAACGCGTAATTAGGATTTGGTCGCGCGCTCGGAACATTCTCCTAAAGCGTGTTTAATTTGCTGTTTCGCACACCAAAAGTCTATTTTAAAATTCTTCACTTAACAAAAGCTAAAATATGTGCTGCTCGGTACTTAAATACTTTCAAACGTTCCATGAATTCTTATTCTTGTGTTGTACGTGAATAATTTGCAAAGTTATTCAATTCAAGTTAAACAACGAGAATGAAAATTTAAATTAATCAGTATTATGTGCGCATGCATTTCATGCATAAATAACAATAATTAGGAAACAAAAATAAAACTACTCGTACCATCTAAATAAGTGGAATCTAATTGCAAAGTGTACAATATACAGGATGTTTCAATACCCCTGTACAAATCTTTAATGATATATATAATTTGGTATATTGATTATAGACAAAAATATATTTTTTTGGTTTAATAGTACATTTATTTATTTATAATTATGTTAATTGGGTGACTAGCTCAGTGGTATGAAGTCGGCCTGTGGATCCTGAGAACCCTGGTTCGATTCCCACAGGCGACAAACAATTTTCATAATTTTAAAAGCTACCCCTGTGGCTCCTCCACCACTAACATATTTGGGGGCCGTGATTTGACGACTGGTAACCGCACTTCACGCGCAAAATATATCACTTACCGAGATCTGCTTCGGCAGAGTGCCACACCCAGTAATGGGTAGAAGGCGTGATGATATATTTATTATTTTTTTTTTATAATTATGTTACTAATGAAATAAAAACTGCCTACAAATAATCATTTATTAATTAGTTATTATATAGGTACCTAGTGTAATGCTTTATTTTAATTTTTATTTGAGTACCTAGTCTGATTTCGTATACGGTATTGAAAGGGTAAGTTGTTGTGGAAGAAGAGAGGGTGTGTGGATCAATTATTTTCTCTTCGTATGATTGTTGAGAAGTCACTTGCTAAGAACAAAAAGGTGTTCTGTGGCTTTCTCGATCTTAAAAAAGCATATGATAGTGTTCATCGCGAGACTTTGTGGGATGTACTTCTACAGTACGGTATAAACGGGAATTTGTTGGGGGCAATTCGTGCGTTGTATGATGGTAGCGAGGCTGCGGTGAGAGTTGATGGTAGATTGAGTGATTGGTTTTGTATAGATGTTGGTGTGAAACAAGGTTGTGGGATGTCTCCGTGGCTGTTTAATTTGTATATGGATGTGTTGTTACGAACGGCGTTGAATGGGGTGGATGGTGTACATATTGGTGGTAGTGTAGTGCCTGCGTTAGCGTATGCGGATGATGTTGTTGTTATGGGTGAATCTGAAGAGCAATTGAGAAGAATGATTCTAAGTATAAATGAAGTAGGAAAAGGTTTAAATCTGTTATTAAATGTTGATAAATGTAAAGTGTTAGTGTTTGAGAAGAGTGATTTGGTGACCAACTGCAATGTTTCGGTGAATGGTGTGAGATTGGGTCAAGTGAATGAGTTTTTATATTTGGGTAGTGTGTTTTCGAGGGATGGACGTATTGATTGTGAGATTGAAAGAAGAGTATCTGCGGGATGCAAGGTATTGGGTGCTCTGGGAATCTTTGCTAGAAATGTGAATGTATCCAGAGATGCTCGATTGAGTGTGTATAATGGTGTTTTAGTGCCTTCATTGATGTATGGTAGTGAATGTTGGGTGTGGATGAAGAAACATGAACGTCGTATAACTGCTGTGGAAATGAGGTATTTGCGGGGTGTGTGTAGTTATACTAGAAGAGATCGTGTCCGGAATACATTGGTGTATGATGAGTGTGAAATTGAGAAGAATGTAGTTAGAAAAGTAGGTATAAGTCAGTTGAGATGGTTTGGGCATGTTGAACGTATGTCGAATGAGAGATTAGTGAAACAGGTATATGTTGGTGAAATTGAGGGTGAACGATTGCGTGGGCGACCTATGAATAAATGGATGAATATGATAGAAAAATTGTTGCGTGAACGAAAGTTTCCGAGTACGAGGAACAAACGTGCTTGTATGAAAGGAATTATGAATGTGGATGAAGCAAAAGTGGTGTGTCAGGATAGGAACGTTTGGCGAAGATTAATTGCGGAATGAATCTGATGAAAAGCGCAGGGTTTTAGATTTTAGTTTCGTTGTTTAGTAATTTCATTAGAGTGTTTACCTGTAATTGTGTGAAATTCACTTTCAAAAACAAGCTCAGGGACGACACTCCCTTCGTTTCTTATCTTTTTTATTCGTTTTCTGATCTTACATTGAGTGTTTAACTGCAATTGTGTGGAATTCACTTCCAAAAACAAGCGTAGAGCGACACTCCCTTCCTTTCTTATCTTTTAATTCGTTTTCAGTTATTACGTAGAGTGTTTAACTGCAATTGTGTGAAATTAACTTTCAAAAACATGCGCAGGGCGACGCTCCCTCCCTTTCTTATCTTTTTGTTTCATTTTCTGTGACTGCATTGTGTGGTCTTTTCTTTCATATACAAGTGTAGACTATCGCTTTCATCTTTTCTAATCTTGTAGATTCGTTGTTAGTTTCGTTATTAGATTCGTTGTTAGGAGTATATGTGAGTAATTTGAGATTTTTTTTTTATGCATGTTGAGGAAGGAAAATGAATGGTAAGAGAATAGGAATGATTTGATTGAAGGTTTATTGTGTGATAATGTTTTCGAGTGTAATAAATGAATGAGTTTATATGGAGTGATCTATAAATGTGGTTGAAGTGAGGGTGGTGTGTTTGGATGAAAATGTTTGGTGATTGCTGGTTGTTTGATGGGTGTGATGAGTGAATGTTTTATGAGTGATTTTAGGGTTCGTGCTACCCCATTTGTTGGGATATAGCGTGAAGATATGTATGTATGTATGTATGTATATGTTACGGTAAAAGTACACTCTCGGGAAATGTACACTTTTACCGTAAAATGTGTACATTTCTCAAAAAGTTAGGTATATGTGAACTGAATATAATGTATATGTACATTTCCCGGCAAATGTGTACTCTTGCCTTCACGTTTAGGTAAATGTACACTCTTACCTTCATGTTTTAAGAAAAGTTGGAATACAAATAAATTAAAAATGTTGTTGCAGTAAAAAAATATGTATTTAAATAAACATAATACAAAAGGCTTTAATAACGAAAATTATTTTTATTAAAAAATGTAAATGACAAACAAAACATACTTTTCTTTGCATATTATATAATATGTCGTAGGTTATGATCCCAATATTCGTAAATACAGGTTTCGTCCTAGTTTTTCAGGACCTATACGATGGAAATCAAACAAATAATAATAATAACAAACTTTTCTATATTATAACAGTTAAATTTTATAAAACTATAAAGGAACATATAGAAATTTCATAATGAAAAAGGTTTTATTTATTTGAGCAAGAATTGCTATTGTGGCACTTGGAATTACATAATATTCCAGCATTTTTACCACTGCATTTTTTTGAGGAACATGTTCCTTTACAGATGCATCTTTTAAAACCTTGTCCACCAGTAAGGGACTGCATTCCTATAATTTCTCTTACCGATTTCTCAACATCTTGAGGAACATCTTCGTATGATATAAACTTTTGTTCGCAAATGGCGAATTCATGCCTAGAATAAGATTGTTTTAAAACTCCCTGTTTAGTTCCTAATTTATATAAATTTTTATCGTCATCTCTAGACAAAACAACGCAAATCAATTTTTTTGGATCCGTTTTACCACGATCAACGTCTGGAATGGAAACTCTAACATTGTCACCAATCACAGCAGCAGGAAATTTTTCTTTGCTTTCTTTCGAGCATTATCAATTAAAATTTTCTTCTCGTTTAAAACAGAATCTAACTCAAAAGTTCCATCTTTATCTTCAATTTGGTTGCATAATAAACCATCATCCAAAATTATGTCTAACGTTTCAATGGAAAATTCATCGTTTTCTGCGACTTTGCTATGTGATGAATTGGCTGTGTGTACTCCTTCTAGTAATTGCTCTAACTCTTCTTCTGTTTCCAGCTGTTCAACAGATTCCGTAGGTAAATTTGATGTTTTCAAACCCAATTTCATTCTTGTTCCGAATAAAGCTTCATAGGGAGTTTGCTTTATACCCTCATGAAAAGCTCTATTTTTCATCAGTTGAACATATTTTAAACCTTCTGACCACTTGGTTGTTTGGTTAGTGATAAGCCAGATTGTAAGCATATTTTGAACATCTTGATTCGCTCGCTCTATCGAGCCCTGGCTTTGGGAATGGCGAGGCTTCCCGTGTATTATTTTCACACCATCCCAAATATTTGCTAATTCTTGAATAATTTTATTTGCAAACTCCCTACCATTATCACATTGAAGAATGGATGGGGCACCCAAAAGAGTGAAAATGTCCATAAGTTGTTTTGCTACTTCTGACGCAGTTTTTGTTTTTATTGGGCGCAGTACAACAAATTTGGTTAAATGATCTTGATAATAATATTTTTTCATACTGATGTTGGTTTAAATAAATATTATTTTTGTTTTTTTGTGATACAATCTGTTCTAGTTGGTTTTTAAATTTTTCTTT
Source organism: Pterostichus madidus (assembly GCA_911728475.2). Classification (NCBI taxonomy): domain Eukaryota; kingdom Metazoa; phylum Arthropoda; class Insecta; order Coleoptera; family Carabidae; genus Pterostichus; species Pterostichus madidus. The sequence goes on along the minus strand of OU452303.1, from coordinate 24,334,427 downwards.
TTGTTCCATTGTTTTTCAAAAATTCTAACTAAAAAAATATTTTTTTTGTAGAAAAATTAAAATTTTAAATCTATAATTATGATAATTTTAACTTACCTGAGTTTTATTTCTCTAAATATCTTAAATTATATCCAGAAATCTTCAGTACTATGGCATTAATTTGTAATGTAGTTATTGTAGGGTACATAAACATAATAACATTAACATTATAGATAGAGCACTTGCACGAAATGTGTAACGTGAAATACCAGCGCCTACTGAACTAGCCGAAACGGTAGTTCGCGTACCACTACAAGTGCGCATGCGCACCACATTACTAGCACTTGTGATATCGTATTTTGTATCCTCACATTTACCAAAACGACAAGGTCATTGTGAATTCAATGTACATTTCCCATCTTTGAAATTGTAAATGTTAGTTGAATGCACATTACCCAAACGAGGAGGCAAATGTGCACATTTACCGGAAAATGTGTACATTTCCCGCAATATCTACTTTTACCGTAACATATATATATATATATATATTTTTATAACAATAATGAATTTATTTATTTACGTGTTTTACATATTATAGATAATTAGTTTTCTACAGATTTTTTTTTGTCGTTAAAACAGATTTTTCTAAAATTTTAGTGGCAACACTGGTGGAGTGTCTCATTGTTCAGTTTGGAGAATTCTTAGATATTATAATTTTCATCCCTTTCATTTCTAAAGAGTTCATGCACTAATTCCAAGAGATCATCCTCTCAGAGTAAAATTTTGTTAGTGGTTGTTAGAACAACAAGCTTTCATTTTACGTCAAAAATAATATTTAGTGATGAGGCAATTTTTACAAGAGCTGATATTCACAATATTCATAATGCTCATTATTGGTCTCAAGAAAATGCTTGTCAACATAGATTTTCTTTAAATGACTGGGCAGGAATAGTAAATGGTACGTTATTTGGACCCTACATACTATCAGAATGAACGGAAATAATAATTTACATTTTCTTCAAAATTATTTACCGGAATTATTGAAACATGTTCCTTTAAATGTGCGTCAACAAGCTTGGTTCATGCATGACGGTGCACCACTGCATTTTACAAGAAATGTTCGGCAACATTTGAATGAAGTGTTTGAAGGTAGATGGATAGGTCGCGGTGGACCTGTATCATGACCTCCTAGGTCACCAGATCTTAATCCATTGGATTTTTATTTATGGGGACATTTAAAATCTCTAGTCTATGACAATCAAAATGAACCAGAAACAGTGGCAGAATTGCAGTAACGTATTGAGAACTGTGCGGAAATAATAAGGCATCAAATTTCATTGTATCGGGTGTGTAGTTTGTGTTTGGTACAATGTGCTGCATTTTGTATAGCTGCAGGAGCAGATAATTTTGAACAATTTTTGTAGCAATGAGTTATTGCAGTTTATTCTGATGTGAAATTAAAAAAAATGATATCCTCATTTTTATATTTTTCTTGACCTACCTAAACAATCAAAACATTCACTTGCTACTTTAAATTACATAATACCTTTAATTTTATTAGTTTTGATACTTTATTTCATTAGTAACATAATTATAAATACTTACATGTACTGTTAAATCAGTGACACCAAAAATGTTTGCTAGGAATAAAATACCCTAAATTCTTTTTGTTCTATAATCACTATATCAAATTATATATGTCATTAAAATTACGTGCAGAGGTATAGAAACACCCTGTATACTTTTTGTATTTTCGAGTAAAATTAACATTGTTAAAATTAAAATACTGCAACAGAATACTTCAGAATTTAGGTAACGGGCGTACAATATTTTCTTACTATATTAGAAAACCCCATAAATATATGAATAATATCTCAATAACCTCAAAAATATTTCCAAATAAACTCGCCAAAACATTCACCTTCTCTGGCCTCAATTTCCATTTCCGGCAATCAGACCGTCACCGAAAAGAAGAAATAATCAAAACAGTAACGTTGATAAAAGGAAAGCACTGAAGAGTCTGAACTGGAACTATCATCGCTCCATAGCGAAATGGCTGGGTCTCCTTTTATCATGTAAATGGGATACGGCGGGTTCGGCTGCGCTGGTTCAGCGGCTCGGTCTCACTTCATTATTACTAGTTAGAATCGTCGTTCTGCGACGGGCCTGAGTTCGCACTCGAATTTACATACTAACTACACAGGATCTCGCGCCTCGCGCCCTTGGCGGGGATCAATAGCGGCCCCGTGAAGCCGTCACTGACACGCGTCTGACACGGGCGCCGGCCGCAGCTCTAGGGCAAGAGAACTGATTATCCTCGACCTAATAGTGTTATTATTTGTGATTTGGGGTTGGGCACAACATACAGTCAAATTCATGGTCTTGCACCGCACCGCCTACAACATTTGCTAAAATAATACTTATTACAAGAGAAAATTCATTTACATTTAATATGTTATTTAAAAATGACAATAAAGTAAATATTTAAAACAAGGAAGTAGTACAAATTAGAAATTAGAAAATAATTCAGATATCCAGTTATTTATTTATATTTTGCGAAGAAGATCACACGTTTTTTTTCTTCGCTGTGTACTTTACCGTTGTTTTTAATAGTAAATACCGATAATTTATTTTTGATTTTTATATCAAAGTGTGCTATTTTTTGCGGGTAATATTATAGTTTTCTTCATTTAAAGCTAAGTGTAACAACTAGTGCAATTTTTGTGTTTTTGGTATATTTATTGATACGATAAGTCAATCGCACAAGTAAACAAATTCCTACAAGTTTCCGACTCCGCTACGAGGTCAGTGACTTACAGTTGTCCAGTTCAATAAATAAAACTTATAAACAAGTGCCGTATCATCATGGTTCAAACGTGCGATACCTGCAATCAGAAGGTGAGCAGACAAGATAAATTTGTGACTTGCGTCGGTGGCTGTCTGACATGCTATCATATCAGCTGTTTGGATATCCTCCAAACAGAAAAAACCACCTTACTAACATCTAAAAACCTAGTATGGATGTGTGCTAATTGCAAAATACGACCATCTGTATCCCGACCTACCCCATCATCATCATCCAACTACACACTCGATGACGTCATGGCTTCAGTGATGGAATTGAAAAAGTCCGTCGAGTTTTGTTGCCATAAGCTTGACGAATTTGACAACAAAATTAAATTATGGTCTGATAAAATAAATCTAATTGAACCGTTAAAAAATGAATGCATGTTGTTACAAAATAAAGTTAATGATCTAGAGCAGCGGTCTCGTTTCAACAATTTGGAAATTGTGGGTGTACCTGAAAAAACTAATGAAAATTTATTAAATGTGATAACTAAATTAGGTACTGCCATACAATGTCCGGTTAATGAATCAGATATGGATGCCATACACAGAGTTTCTCATTTCAATAACAGTAACAAACCAAAAAATATTATTATTAGATTTGTGTCGCGACTTAGGAGAGACAATTTCATTGCTAATGCACGACAACACAAAAATATATTAAGCAACGACATCGGCTTCTCAGAAAATAATAGAATTTTTATTAATGATCACTTAAGCCCTTCAAATAAATTATTATTAAAAAAAACCAAGGACCTAACTCGGGATAAAGGTTTTAAATTTGCGTGGGTTAAAAATTGTAAAATTTTCGTTAGGAAAAATGAAAATTCTCCTATAATAATAATAAATAATGAGAAAGACTTAAACAAAATAAACTAATTATGAATTGTTAAACTGAATATCGTTTACGCTTTAAATGATTAGTTTTTACTATCAAAACGTTCGTGGGATTAAAACAAAATTGATAAACATTTATAACGAAATATGTGCATCTAATTATGACATCATTTGTTTTACGGAAACTTGGCTAAACGATACTGTTAACGACTGCGAAATTTGTGATACAAATAATTACTCGATCTACAGACGCGATCGTAGTGATCCTAACAAAAAACAAGGTGGTGGTGTCCTAGTTCTAGTATCAAAAAAATTCTACTCGCAACATCATCCAACTTGGTCATCTTCCGCCGAGGACATCTGGGTTTCCATTTCCAGCCGCGACCACCAAAAACTTTACGTTTGCTGCGTGTACATCCCGCCTCTAAGTGACCCCAACATTTATAGTGATCACTTTAATAACATCAGTGATGTGTCCCTACAAATTACTAATAACAAGATAATAATCATGGGTGATTATAATCTACCAAACCTGCAGTGGTCACGTGCTGCCAATAACCCTCATACACCGATCGTCCATCGAAGAACTGACACGCATACCGCCTTAATTAATACAATGTCCTTTTGTAACTTAACCCAACAAAATAACATTCTTAATCATCAGGGCATTATGTTGGATTTAATTTTCTGTACTTTTAATATTAACGTTTCTAAATGTAATGAACCTATCAGCAAATTAGATCCTTTTCACCCCGCTTTAGAAATTAACTGTGAATTTTTATGTTTTAAACCGCTTCTGCGTAACAATATTTCACGATATAATTTTAATAAATGTGATCATGAAAGTCTTATTTATAAATTATCCGCTGTCGATTGGGATTCTAAACTCATACATCAAAATGTTAATGATAATGTTAAAGTATTTTATAACATTATTTATGGCTTTCTAGATTCTTATTGTCCCACATACAATTGTAAAAACAAAAAATATCCGCAATGGTTTTCCAACTCTCTCATAAAAATTATTAAAGAAAAAGATAAACATCACAAGAAATGGAAAATTTATGGTAACTTTCATGACTACAACACCTTTTCAATACTCCGCAAAAGAATGAAAACCATAATATATCAAGACCACCGTAACTATCTCAAATTTATTGAAAATAATATTAAAAATAACGTTAAATACTTCTGGCAGCACACAAAAATTCATCGGAAGGATACTGGCCTACCCAATTCAATGTTTCTTAATAATGATACAGCTCTATCCGGAAATGAAATAAGTGATCTTTTCGCAACATATTTCGAATCAGTGTACACAACTCAACAAAATAATACTGACACGCCCCACATCTCTACAAATTTTAATATAGGGCATATAACAATTCAAGAAGAAGACATTTTACAATATCTAACCACAATAAACATTAATAAAGGATGTGGATCTGACAAAATACACCCTATTTTTATAAGAACATGTGCGTATTATCTGTCCTATCCATTATTTTTATTATTTAACAAATCGCTTCAGACGGGTATATTTCCCGAAATTTGGAAATTATCCCATATCACGCCTATTTATAAATCCGGCGATAAAAGAAATATAGCCAATTACAGGCCTATCTCCATATTGTCTGTTTTTGGTAAAATTTTGGAACACCTAGTCGTAAATAAAATTAAACCGGATTTTAATACAATAATAACTCCTAAACAAACAGGATTTTGTAGTAAAAAATCTATTCTAAACAATCTCATTCCGTTTAGTGAGTACGTAGGAAAGTGTTTAGACAACAAAAAACAAGTTGACGTTGTGTACACTGATTTCAGCAAAGCTTTTGATAGGGTTAATCACGTCCTACTTATAAAAAAGCTGGAATCCTACGGTGTTCATGGTTGTCTTTTGCGGTGGATTGATTCATACATAAAAAATCGTTCTCAGTTAGTGTATGTTAATGGCTTTAAATCTCGAATTATAAACGTCACTTCTGGTGTACCTCAAGGGTCACATTTAGGGCCATTACTTTTCAATATATATATTAACACTATATCGAATCACTTTCATGACTGCGAATTTCTACTGTATGCAGATGACTTAAAGATTTATAAATGTATAGAGTCCTTTAATGATTGTGATTTGTTACAGAAAGAACTTAATAAATTGGAACTATACTGTACTGAGAACGATTTAGCTCTTAATATTTCTAAATGTTACATTGTAAGTTATACTAGAAATAAAAATGTTACTCATTTTAATTATATGTTGCAAAATAATACTGTACAGCGTAAAACCACCATTAGAGATCTTGGTATTCTTTTCGATTGTAAATTATTATTGAATGAACATATTGATTCTACTGTTAATAGAGCATATAAAATATTAGGATTTGTCTTCAGATCATGTAAAAATTTCACTACAATTGAACCATTTTTATTATTGTACAAATCTTTAGTACGTCCTATTGTTGAATATGCTTCTCAGATATGGAATCCTACTTACACTAAAAATACCACTCTTCTGGAATCTGTGCAAAAAAAATTTGTAAATATGTTAAAATATAAATTCTTCACTACGAATGAAGATTACAAAACCATATTAAAAGAATTAAATTTGCAGTCTCTTGAACAGAGAAGACTAACAGCTGACATGCTCCTATTATTTAAAATTGTAAACAGTCATATAGACGGTCTTAATATTTTAAACAACTTTAATTTCCATGTTCCACAAACAAATACAAGGAATAAAAATCTGTTTAATGTTGCAAAATGCAATACTAATAATTACAAAAACTTGACAGTTAACAGGATTATGGAAACATACAATAGGAACTATCAGCAGTTAGATCTCTTCTCTTTAACTGTATCACAATTTAAAACAGCTTTAAACCGCTCTGATTCTAATTCAAACTTATAATTCTCTTGTTTATCATTATTGTAAATGAATTATCGTCTTTATTATTATATGTTGTAAAATTCTTATGTTGTGGAAGCCTATTATTGGGTTTTTCTGTTGGCTTCCCAAATATAAATAAATAAATAAATAAAATAAATAAATTCACATATACAGTATGTTCGTGAAATCTGAAGCCGTATAGGATTTTTTAAATATTATTATTAGAGAAAAACTTCAAAAGAAAAAATTTAACGCTTTATAAGAAAATTACATCTGTATTGTCAAATTTTATGTAATGTTGATAGGATGTACATAAAATCGTTATGAGCTGAATATAACAAGAGTGAAGAACCCTAAACATTAGAAATAAGAAGAATTTTCCTGTATAAACGTCATTTTTCTGCTAGATGCGCATGCGCATTTCGATCCGTTTTGAAAATATGTTGGTATTGAATTAGGGTCTTTATATCAGAATCAAAATTATAATTTATATATGGCAGTTGTAGTGGCATACAAGCAAAGCTTATTTTTGTACTTCTCTATTAAAATGAATACCCGTTGCCGCGACTTCGACATTTTGATTAAATAATGATACAAATAGAAAAAATGAGGTTCATGTTTGACGTTTTAACAAGGAGTTATAAGCAGAGAGCATATATGTTTCACCTTGTCCCCAACCTTCAAGTGACGTTTGATCGGACGCCATCTTGTTGGGACCAAAACATGTGTTTGTCATATGGTTCTTGTGGTGCTTACGTGAAAATTTTTGTTGATTTACAAAGTTTTCAATGTAGAAAAATTGGTTAAAAAGACAGTTTTTGTTTTGTTATTGCCTGTAATTATTCTTATAATAATGAAGATGCTTTACTTACCGGAATAATATAATAATTTATTGTTAGGTTTGTGGTTATACATATATGTGCGAGTTTAAGACTTTATTAATGGATTATTGTGTGTACAGTGAGATTTATATTTACAAAATTAACTTCTCGCGTGTTTATTATAATTAATTATAGTTCCTTAACACTCCAGTGATCGGTGCAGTTATAAAAAAGTCATACCGGCGTGTGTAGCATTTGGATGTACAAATCGTTTTTCGAATAAATCGAAAGAAGAACTGACTGTTGAATCTTCTGGCACCAAAATAACTTTTCATAGGTAATATTACTATTAAATTTAACTGTAATATAAGATACTTATTACTAATATATTATCTTCAGATTTCCAAACGATACAAAGACTAGAGAAGAATGGGAGTAAGCTATTCGTTAGGAAAACTACAAAATCAAGTAGATTTTTGTAATATTTCCTAAATATATTGTTACTTTGTTGTAAAATATTTAAAAAAGCAATTAAATGTGAAGAATTTGTTGATGTATTAGAAGTAGAAGAACCAGATTCCGAAACTTATAGCTTAATATTACGAAAATCAAGAGGTGGTTTAATTTTTCCGTCTTATCATATTATTTCAACATGTAAAAAATGCGAAGTACTAGTTAGAAATTTATAAATAAGAAATTTATCAATTTCTATCTAATAAATGTATTATTTCTAATGAGATATGGAGATATTAATTTGTTTGATAATTTAAATGAACATACTAATAATCAGAATTTCTTAAATAATCATCAAATGTTGTTAATAAAATCAGTAACAACTTATTATTTCAAAATAAGTCTTCATGCCAAAAAATCTAATTACAAAAATGAGTCAATTAGACATTCCTATAATAAATTAACCTTATTTAAGGGCTTCTGACTTGTATCTTTATATAATATTGAAATATAATATGTTATTTTTTTGTTATTATTATTAGATTCTTATTTTTTTATCTGTTTCTTATCGTTTACGTATCTTCCTTGTGTAAAATATGGTCACAACAAGATGGCCGCTATGCTATTCTCCCTCCTCCCACCTGGAGACAATCCACGCGCCCATTGACATATGAGATTGCTCTGTCCTTATAACTCCTTGCGTTTTAACAATACACAATGCCGTGCGCTGCGCATTTAATTGCAGGAAACATTGAAGAAGATGGGACCGGTTATATTTTTTCATAGACATTAAAATTGAAGGAAACATACATTCAAATACAAAGTAAAAAATTTACATTAAAATGTACATTAAAATTGATCGTGTCAGATAGGCTTTAAGGCCCGATGTCATAAATCAATGTTGTTAGCTAACAGCTTGTTTAAAGTTAACAATGGCCAAGGTGGCTGACACCACATTTTACATATTTTCTTAGTTTTAAGTTACATTTCATCAATATCAACATTAAATAGCTTCTTGTTAGTTAAATACCAATGGTAAAACAATTTGTACCAAATAATTATTAGTTTAATGCGTACTATACAAATTATATCGTTTTAAAATATCTAACTGTCAGAAATTTAGAGAGTTCTTAGACGAGTTTTTTATTATAATTCAACTTTTTTGCTTAGTTAACAACGTGATTACCTGATAACGTTTTATGCGACCGAGCCTAGGTGTATCTGTGTATCCCTAATTATAAACCCTGATTTTAGTAAATTAGAAGAAATATCAAATTTATCAGATATGTCAGAAAACACAAACAAATATTTATTGTTTTATTTCCAATGGCACTCTGATAATAGCCTTAAATCATGTATTTTATTTTGCTTATAATTCGTACATGAGAAACTCAGTACCCATTTGATCCAGTTTTACATTCTGAACATTTTTGGTTTTTCATTATGCTTTTAAATTAATAGCGAAGGAGATATCACTTAAAATTATATTGAATTTTGCATGTTCAGAAAGAAGTTGACATCCGACATTATTTATATTTAACAAAAAACTGATTTTACATGTTAACATATATATTATTATTTTATATTATTCAGTTATTTCAAAAAAAATTATAATTATAAAAAGCACCGAATAAGTATGACAATATATATATATATATATATATATATATATATATATATATATATATATATATATATACATATAAATTGTTTAAAAATTACTGAAAAATAGTTCATAGTTCTTATGTAATCCAACAATTAAACATATATATATATATATATATATATATATATATATATATATATATATACTTATAAATTGTTTAAAAATAACTGAAAAATAGTTCATAGTTCTTATGTAATCCAACAATTAAACATATATATATATATATATATATATATATATATATATATATATATATATATATATATATATATATATATATATATATATATATATATACTTATAAATTGTTTAAAAATAACTGAAAAATAGTTCATAGTTCTTGTGTAATCCAACAATTAAATATAGAAAATAATTCCTTTACACTATATTAAATGCATAATTTTAGAATGTATTTAAACGTTTTAATTGTGCTTGTGGGCAGTTTTCATAAAAAATTACTACGTAATCTATTGCTGAACCTTTTGAATATCTTAAATTTTTAAATAGATTTATAGGATTTTTTTCGATGTATTTTTTGTTGGACGATAGTTTAACCAAATTGATTTTGTTCATTTGGCATGTATATTTATAAAAACCAATGATGGTTTCAGGATTGTAGGAGCTGTAAACAAATTGTGAAAAGTAGGTATTGCAAAGTTTTGTTTTTGTGCTTTTAGAATATTTCAGACAATTGACTCAATGCTTACTTGAAGAACTCGAAGATAAACTACAATCTTTATCTTTCGCACTAGATATTGTTTAATAATAATTAAATATCTATACACCGTATAATTGTAGAAAGTTTATGGCAAAACCCGCAACATAACCTAATGTTATCCCTTTGATTGAACTTTATCGTTAAGTGAAAAAGAAAAGTAGAAATACTACAGTAAACTTGCCTTTCTGCACTAAACTTATATTTTAGGAGTCTGCAACTCAATAGTATGTTTCCATGCAACTTTTATTTATGCATCAAATGATTGGGCTTATTTAGAAACTATGTAAAAACATGTAAAACTGAAAAATTTTAAAATTGTCTGTAAATGCCTTTTAAACATAACGATTCACTTATAATCAGCAAAAAATAAAAATGAAATGTCAAGACAAGAACATAAGAATTTAATGGTTTAGTTGGTTAAAATTCTGGCATCTTATTCTCTCAAAATTATAATTCAATTAATGGAATTTTTGTGAAATAACACTAACATGTAACTAACCTAAAGTTTCTTAGGTGTATACCCAAAACCAAATGAATTTCTATACTCTGCGATAAAAGTAAATTGAATATAAGTATCTATTGTATTTCTTCACTCAAAGGGAGAACCTGCTTGGTTCTAGAGTACTTTTTATTCTTTTCATTGCGATATTATTGACTAGAAATTAAATTAAAACTTCTGTTTTTATACCTTTAGTTATAATAAAATAGTCTAAAATTGTTTTGTTGTTCTTACATGTTATAAAGTACACCTGCATTTCGCCCGCACAAAGTTGTGCAAGAAACAAAAAACAACAACAAAAGCTTAGCAGCACCTGAAATGTCCGTATACCGTTTAACGTGGCCGTCAAGCAGACTGTTCCCGTGCCGAGGCACTTCAGCAAATTACTACAAATTCCATTTAAAACTTGCACCGGCGCCAGAGCTGGAGGTAGAACAGCACAAGCTCAGGACGCGTCGCAACGCTTGAAATTTATTTAAAATTTGTGCAGCGGCGCAAAGAAAACTAAGACATATCGCGTTTAAATTCAATTGTTCTGCGAGACGTAATGTTTGCATGTTAATTCCGAGTGTACCAGTGCCGATACGCGTCCCAGGAGCCCGAAGCCGGCCTGATTTATATATCGGCCTCTAATCCCGCACTGTTTGTTGGAACCGTCGCAGTCGTACTGGCGTACGTCGCCTCTAGCCTTAGTCTCGCATCTCATTTACGATACGCAGTTGTCGAACGTCTTTTGTTAGCGTTCTGCATTGTTCATAAACTATAGCGCGTGAATGGCACAACCGTTAAGTTGATAGAGTTGCTCCTAGCGATGGAGTCTCTTGTTTTGACACTCGCCAGTGACGAGGGACCAAAGTTTTCTCTTTTTTTCTTTTTTCTTTTTTTGTTTCTGTGGAACCACGATGGAGAGTAGAGACCACTGAACAGACACGATAGTATTGATCACTGGAGGCTGTGGTTCGGTCGGCTCGATTGGTCAGGCCATTGTTTTGATCGAAGAGCCCTCGTTTCGATAGATTTCCCAAGGTTTTCGTAATTAATCTCAAGTTGAAAACACTTTGAAACTTGCAGTGTTCTTTCCAGATAATTTTTACATCATTAATTATATCGTTTAACCACTTTGTCTTTGAACTGTTTAAGGAAAAATAATTCAGCCAATAGCACCTTAAATCGCATAAAATTTTCCAATTAATTGAGACCAGTTTTTTCATTCATTCTTTTTTAACTTCTATTTATAATGTGAAAAATTAAACGTATTTTAGTATTATGATTTCAAATACAGGTACATCTTCAATTGTTTTCGTTTTTTATTCGTCATAATTTTGTATCTTACATTATCTGACTTAAAACCGTTATATCTCAGACGGAGGATACTGCAACAAATTAAAAAATAATAATTTTCCTTCATTTCATAGCTGAAAGGCAACAGAGGATGTGAGATATAGAATAGGGGTAGGTGACAAAATCGGCGACAAATCTCGTTTTTCGCCCGAACCAAAATTAAAATTCTGCCTCAGAGCTGAGCATAGGCACACGCGCGCGTATAATTAAAATAACTGCGGTGCCATAACTCTCGATGGCAAATTGCGTAAACTGTTTGTCAAATTAATTAAAATTCTGTTTGGTGGTGTGAGTTGCCACCGTCGGCGAACGTCTGCTCCACAACTCTTCGCCTGGCGCTGCTATTATTTCGGCAATTACATGTTTTCTCGTTTCGTTTTCGGAAACGCCGGCTTCTGTGGGCGAGGGAATCAAACAGGAGGAGATCAGGCCGAGTTTGTTGTATACGACCGTAGGGAGAATTGTAATTATCAACCAATTCAGGAAGTGTTAAGAACAAATGGTTGAATTTACGTTTCGATTCTACTTTAGAGTTAAGGATTTCCAACAAAATATCTTGAGTTTGTAGCAAACAATTAAAGTGGATTCTATTCCTTTCAAACTATTTTAAGGTTGTCTCTCTTGTTGAAGGATGACAGAATATGTTAGTAATGTATATAAATTCATTAATTTCTTTATTATAAAGAAACTAGATTATGATCGCAATCAAAAACAAAAATATTATAGAGGCATTTTAATATCTATGTTACAATAAATGTTAGAAATAAGGACAAAAGTATGAATAATCGTTCATTTATATTATTTTCAAATACATTTGTTTTGTTTTTTGACGACGCTCACTTAGTTCATCTTTTAGAAATGAAAAAAAGTAGTTAAAAAATTCAAGCCCTTGAAGTAGATTGCAATAATCAAATAAATAAGTCATAATAGTCATATGGGGTAATGGCTCAGTTGTATCAAATCGGCCTGTGTATCCAAAGAACCCTGGTTCGATCTCCACAGCCAACAAAACATTTTCAACAATTTAAAATTACCCCTGTGGCTCCTCCACCACTAACATCAACAGCTTGATGATATATTTATTTTATTATATTTTATAATAGTCATTGTCCGTAAAAGAGTATTCGACGTGATTTGATATTTCAAACTCCTTCCCCAGAAATTTATCAACGATAATTATATCTTGTAATAAAAGTTATAAATTAAGTTAACGCAAATATTTATTTACAGTAGCGGAACTAGACTTTGTTAATTGCACTGACTCAGCGTAAGGTGTGGATAAAAAGGATTGTTTTTTTTAAGGTCAAACACCTTTAAATTAAAAATTATAATTTTTCTGAAATGAGAAGCTTAATAAAATATTTATTAATAACAAATAATTTTTTTTAAATAAGTAAATCAATAACCTATTTTTGAGATACGATATAAAATTCCATTTTTTTAATGCAATGTATAATTGAAAATTACGTATTTAAGACCATTTTCCTCTTTTTAATATGCTAAATTTGCTTGATTTAATTTATATAAATGAACACTTCCATTGCATTTTAATCATACTAATTTAATATTTTATTACTACAACATAATCTTAACTTTATCACTTAACTATTATTGCTAATTTAAACTTGATAATAGTCTTAAACAAAAGACCGAAACGTCGTCATACTTAATTTTTAAATTTTTAGTATATCGCATGATGATAAGTCAGGAAAGTGATATTTTACTTAACGAAGCGGCTGTTGAAATATGAGGCTATCAGGCCTAATATTTTAATCCGCTGAGTCCAGTAAAAACACTTTCCTAACGTATGCATACTATTTTTTCTGAAACCGTTTAAATTTAATCAATTATTAATCCCAAATAATTTATAATATTTAAAACTTTTCTAAGAATCATATTAGCAGCGCACTACGTTCCAACACAGCAACAAAAGCTTTTGTAAATAACATCTAATGCGAAAAATATTTTGCGTCATAAATAATTTTATTTAATATGAAGACTTGTTGAAAAATAGCGAAAAAAATTAAAATGAGGAGATTTGCGGCAGTGGGAAACTTAATACAGACGAAATTTAATTTTGTAGTTATTTATTCAAGTCGGAAATGTATTTTCCTTTGTTTCTTCGGTAATTATCTACTTTCCGTACTAAAATGGGTTAAAAAAACAGGCACTTTCATACCGGTTTCAGAAAAAAATTATTAAATAACAATTTTAGACGCCTAGAATTTAAGAATAAAGGGATTTTTAAAAATTTTCTTACCTACAATAACTATCAAGAAATTCTATTTTATTGGTAATAAATTTATCGTTTATATTTTGGATCTTATATTTGTAGATCATTACGTCTGCATTTTTCCCTGTAATTATTTGTTAGCTGCCGTAAAACGGGGTTAAATTGACTTTAAGCACTGAATACATAATATATGTATACTCACTGCTTTAAGGGTAACTTTGACAGTTCTCGGGGCTATTTTATCAGAGCGCCAAAATCAAACGCGTGTCACTTCACGCAAGCTCTGAACGTGGGTGTATATGGTCCTTTAAAAAAACAATGGAGAAAAGTTTTGGACAATTGGAGAAAAGAATCAAGAATAAGTGGCACCATTCCAAAGTCACTTTTTCCCATGTTGCTAAAACGATTAATGGATGCATTGGCTCCCAATATATCAAAAAATCTTGAAAACTGCTTTAAAACTACGGGCCTTTACTCTTTCGATCCAAAAACTGTTTTAAAAAAGCTTCCAGTAGATAATTCAGAAGAAACTAAACGTTTCTTGGATAACAGTTTACTGGAGTTTTTAAAAGAAACAAGGGGTTATAACTCTGAAAGGATGCGACACAGAAGAGGCAAGAAAGTTGTTAATGAATCAGGAACACACATGATAACTTTAACACCCCAAGAAGATATCACAACTATTGATGTCCCAGAAATCGAAGACGCTGTCTCAGCTATCGAGGATGATCTGGCTTGTTTAATAATCCCTTCAACTTCTGGTGCACCGCCATTGAAAGATCAATCTTCTACCGATGTAGATGAAGATGCCTCTCTTATTAGTATAATGTTGCCAAAGCTGATTTCAAGTTCAATTTGATCTCTAATAATAATTATAAGACTGATTATGTGACTATGATGAGTATAAGTAAACTATTTATTTAATAAAGATGACAATTTAATTGTGAAAAAATCGTTGTTTCTCATTTCGTTCCTCCAAAAATAATAATTTTAACCCATGAATATTATTATTTTTTATTAAAACGATGCCAAAGTAACTCTTATGCTTTCTATTTTTTGGCACAAGTTATATTTCAATTCCTTGTCAATGAAACCCCACATTCGTGGTTACTTTGACATGCTTTTTTTTTAAATATAAAATTGTAGGGAGATGATGGGTATTAAATTTCTTATACATCACATACAACACATTGTTCTATTAACGCAAAAAAAGTTGGGATTTAGAGCGTAAAAAAAGTTACCTACAAAAACTGCCAGTACCTGTTCAAAGTAATCCCATTTTGTGGTATATATTTTTCTTTAATAATCTTAAAATTTATTTATTTAAAGGTATTTTTGATCCTATAATCACAAAAATTACTGTTACCCAGAACAATGCTATGCTGGTGAAGCATTCGAAAGAGAGTGGAAAAAACGATTTCTTCTCGTATTATACTTCATTTTTTTTTACTACAAAAATATTTATTCGTACTTTAAATACATTCAGAGAAAAATCTGATATATACATATAATAAAGGAAGTATTTTATTTATTTGAATACAAATTTTACAATAATTTCAAGAATTAAAAAAAATCGATATTTTTTTGCAAAATAGCATCCATATAACATTGCATCTTTTTCTCTCTAGAGAGGGAAGTTTAATTTTTCACTATGGCTCAGGCTCATGCTTGCTCACGAATTTTAGAATGTGACTGACGTCCAAACACTCACGACGGATCACGATGGGTCACAACGGTGATACAATTCAATAAGTACATATTGTTAATTTATTAAATATAAAGTTCTATTATTTATATATGTACAAATTATAATAATAATAATTCATTATTTATTTGACGCTATTAATTTAAATATTTAGTATTCGTATTCAGGTTATTTTCATAGATGAGGAATTAATTTTATTGTGAAAGAAAAGGATTTTTTTATTAAATTCGCAATAAATCTGTTCTATGTACCTAAAGTTTGCTTCTTTAATAATAACAACATAATTAACACATTTAAAGTGACAATATGTAATTCAGACCATATACGATATTTCGCGCCCACAATAAAATAATATTCACCTCGATCATTCACATCATGAAAAAAATATCACAAGATCACGACATAAAATTTCAAATTTGGTCACGATCTCGTGGGTCATGGCCCATCTCTAGTTTCTATTAAACTACGCCTTATCGGGTTGTAAACTTTTTTCAATTATTCCGCCTTCAAGACTGTAGCCTCTTCCTTTAAAATAATTTAACTAAAAATTTCATCATAATTAATTCATATGCATTTTTTACTTTCAGTTATAATTAATTATTAAAATTTCATCTAGTATACGAGTCTAAACACAAACAAAATGTGGACAGAATATCTGGGAAAAACATAGGCCAAACGTAAGTATGTCTCTGTCTTTATTACTGATGGAACAAAATAAGTGATACAAAATAATCTAATTTAAGACTTACATATTTGCCTGGTACATTTCTTTTTAAAATCTACATCATAATTAATTTTTTATTTATGAATGTAGAATCAAATATAATTTAAATAAAAATTTACAAGCTTATCATCATATTTTAAAAATTTTAAATGTATAGAAAAAACAAATCTGAAATTATTCAAATTAAAGCAAATTTTTATATATATCATAAAATACCCAATATTTAATGATAAATAGCTTCATTCTTGTTTTAAATTGTTGTAATTTCAAAATCAATAAATTAGAAATAAAAACCGAATAAATTATAAACAAAAGTTGAAGCTATCCTCTCCAGTCAATTTTATAAATTTATGATTATTTTTGTCGTTATTTGAATTCAAAACCAGCTGCCTAAAAACTATGAACCAATCGTGAAATACAGAGCTATGACGTCTCAAGCTAATAGCGGTCTATTCACATTATGCCGCGCTTTAAATGTTTTTATGTTTTTATAATAATAGCTATATTCCATTTGCCACTTGGTTCACTTAAATCAGTTCAGATTAATTACGCAACATTATTAAATAAAGTGAATTAAGCAAACTGATGCACTTATTGGGGTGAATGACTTCAAAATAAATTAGAATAAGTAATTCTAGTAATGAAAATAAAGTCAGCGAAGTAATCCAGTGAAATAAATAAATAACCTGGATCAGTAAATACTAGCGGTCGGCCTGGCTTTGCCAGTCCTCACGCTAGGCTCCACGGACACTGAAGAAAGGTTCACTTCTGTATGACAATTGACAAAATGTAAACGGAATTAATTCCAATCTAAAACTTTTCAATTCTGTACGTTTATTCATGCAAAGACCTATTAATTGATGTCAAACACAATAGGGTTTTAAATCTGTATCACTAAAACAAATGCCGCTCAAAATAATCAATTTAATTTGCGTGCACTTTAAAAGACATTTCATTTGATACCAAACACGATAAAGTTTTAAAATACTTTCACGAAAACAATTGAAGATCTGAAAGTATTTAATTTTGTACGCGAGCTCTTCAAACGACCTTTCATTTTATATCAAACATGATTGGTTTTAAAGTACTTTCAGTAAAACAATTCTCGGTCGAAAAAAATACCAATTTTATATTCGAGCTCTTCAAAGGCCTGTAATTAAATACCAAATATGATAGATTTTCAATCACCTTTACTAAAACAATTGACGATAAAAAAAAAATTAATTTAACACGCGTGCTCTTTAAAAGACCTTTCATTTGAAAACAAACACGATAGGTTTTGAAATACTTTCACTAAAACAATTGACTATCGAAAAGTATTACATTTTGTAAGCGAATCCTTCAAAAGACCTTTCATTTGATACCAAACTCAATAGATTTTGAAGTACTTTCACTCAAACAATTGCCGATCTAAAAGTATTTAATTTTGTACGCGAGTTCTTCAAAAGACCTTTCATTTTATATCAAACATGATTGGTTTTGAAGCATTTTCACTAAAACAATTCTCGGTCGAAAAAAATACCAATTTTATATTTGAACCCTTCAAAAGGCATGTCATTTAATATCAATTATGATAGCTTTTGAACACCATTACTAAAACAATAGACGATCAAAAAATAATAATTCATTTAATACGCGTGCCCTATAAAACACTTTTAGTAAAACAATTGACGATTGAAATGTATTAAGTTTTGTACGCAAGCCCTTCAAAAGACCTTTCATTTGATAGCAAACACGATAGGTTTTGAAGTACTTTCATTAAAACAATTATCGATCGAATAAAATTTAATGCTGAACGCGAGTCCTTCAATTCCTCCATTTGATATCAAACACGATAGGTTTTGATTTACTTTTTCTAAAACAGTTGACAAACGAAAATATTTCAATTTTTCATGCAAGACCGTTAAGACACCTTTCATTTCATACCAAACACAATTTGTTTTGAAGTACTTTCACTAAAACAATTACGGATCGAAAAAAAATCAATTTTGCATGCGGGCCCTTTAAAAGACCTTCTATTTGATACCAAACGCGGTATGATACGCGAAACTTTAAATTTGAAACAATTGATGTCGTAAGTTCTTTTAAAACTCTTTCATATGACATTAAACACGGCATTATTCCGAAAAAATAATTAATTTAATACACGTGCTTTTTAAAAGACCTTTCATTTGATACCAAACACGATGGGTTTTAAAACACTATCACTAAAACAAATGACGATCAAAATGTATTAAATTTTGTACGCAAGCTCTTCAAAAGGCTTTTCATTTGATACCAAACACTACAGGTTTTGATGCACTTTCACTAAAACAATTAACGAACGAAAGTATTTCAATTTTTTACGCAAGCCCTTCAAAAGACGGAATTCGAATCCAGAGATCTTGAGTTCGAATCCCACTCCAGCTAGAAATTGTAATAACAACCACTCTGCAGTTCGGTGAGTCCGGACCTTGTACTGTAATATGAATTCATGTCCTATTGTATAGAGTAACATAAACAAATAAATAAATGACCTTTCATTTCATACCAAACACGATATGTTTTGAAGTACTTTAACTGAAACAATTTTTATCGAAAAAATACCAACTTTTTATGCGAGCCTTTCCAACTAACTTTCATTTCATACTAAACACGATAGGTTTTGCAGCACTTTCACTAAAACAGTTGCGGAACGAAAAAATAAATTTTACATGCGAGCCTTTTAGAAAACCTTTTATTTGATACCAAATGCGGCATGATTCGGAATACTTTAAGTTTGAAACAATTGACAATCGTCAAATTTCATTTTTTTTGCTATTTCATATAAAAGTTCTTTCAAAGCTCTTTTATATGATATTAAACAGAACATAATTTAGAATAGTTAAAATTTAAACAATTGACGGCCGCAAAGTTTAATTTTTTTATTTCTTATGAAAGTTCTTCAATAATATCAAGCACGATATGATTCGAAATACTTTATATTTAAAACAATTGACGGCCTTAAAATTTCAATCGAATACGTGTTTTATTTCCAAAAACATTTTGCTAAACAACATTTTTTTTATTTCATCTGAAAGTTCTTCTAAAGCTCTTTCATATGACACCAAACACGGCATGAGTTGGATTACTTTAAATTTAAAACAATTGACAGTCGTAAAGTATCAATTAAATACGTGACTTATTTTTGAATACATTTTGCTAAACTATTAAAAAAACTTTCGAACGTCATTTCTGATGACGTTCCACATTTATATTTTATATGTACAAGAAATCAATAGAAATTTTTCTCTAAAGTTCTTTGAAAAACTGTTGGAAATCGCTGGAATATTATTTCTGACATTGTTACCTTTTTTTGCATGCTTAGAAGTAATTTTTTTTTATTATTTTATATTATTACCCCGGGCAAATTTTGATTTGTTTCACTATATACTTTTAACAACTCTATTTGTTAAGCTTGACGTTTTGTCTTAAAAAATTTATATGAACATGAAATCAATTGAAAACAGTTCAACACAAGTATTCTCAATCGTATAATACCTAAATCAATTTTGAAAATATTTCTAATTAGTCTAGAAATTAAACTAATTCTATCAGAAAATTCCATGCGTACCAAACAAGATTAGTTTTGATGCACTTTCACTAAAACAATTACCGACCAAAAAAAAATCAATTTTTCACGCGAATCCTCCTAAATGCCTTTCATTTGATACCAAATACGATATGTTTTGAACCACTTTTACTAAAACAATTGCCAAACAAAAAATATTTAATTTTGTACCCGAGTTCTTCAAAAGACTTTTAATTTGATACCAAAAACGATAGGTTTAGAAATACTTTCAATAAAACAATTGACGATCGGAAAGTTATATATTTTGTACGCGAACACTTTAGAACATCATTCATATGATACCAAACACGATAGGTTTTGAAGCACATTCACTAAAATAATTGCCGATTGAAAACTAATTATATGTACGCGAGCTCATCAAAAGGCCTTTCATTTGATACCAAACACAATAGGTTTTGAAGTACTTTAACAATTACCGATTGAAAAAATCTAATTCTTTACGCCAGTCCTTCAAAAGACCTTTTATTCGTATTAATGCACTTTCTTTAAAACAATTTGATACCAAACATGATAAGTTTTGTCGGACTTTAACTAAAATTATCGCCCATCAAAAAAGATTTACTTGCGAGCCCTTCAGAGGAACTGTTATTTGATACTGTACACGATATGTTTTGTAGCACTTTCACTAAGGCAATTGCCGATCGAAAATATTTAAATTTTGCACGCGAGCCCTTCCAAAGACCTTTCATTTGATACCAAACACGATAGGTTTTGAAGTAATTACACTAAAACAATCGCCAATCGAAAATATTTTAATTTTGCACGCGTGTCCTTTAAAAGAATTTTCACACTATATCAAATACGGTAGATTTCGTAGCGTTTGTCAATTAAATAATTACCGATAGAAAATTTAAGAGTTCTCAAATTCCAATTCCAATTCGAGTTATCTAGTTTTTCTAAATTGAACTTTGCCGTAGACAAAATTTGCTTGGTTTTACTGTATATTATTATCGAGATCAAATATGGTTGAGTTCACCTGTATAAATTATAAAACTTGTCAATTCGACGTTTTGTTTTGAAACCAAATTCATTGTGGACCATCAAAAATTTACTTTTTAAATACACGTATTTGAAATGTGTAATTATAATAAAAACGTCCCCTCATTTCCACAATATGCGTAAAGTATTTCAAAACTACGTACAAAAATTTAATATTCAAGTAATTTATAATTAAAAATGCGACATGTCCACTGACAAATGTCAAAATGACAGTAGATGTTTTTCTTTAAAATTTCAAAGCCTCCATATTCTTTATACTTTATAAAACTTGTCAATTTGACGTTTTGCTTTAAAACCAACTTCATAGTGGAGTGTCAAAAATTTACTTTTTAAATACACATATTTGAAATGTATAATTATAATAAAAACGTCCCCTCATTTCCACAATATGCGTAAAGTATTTTAAAAGTACTCACAAAAGTTTCATTTTTAAGTAATTTATAATTAAAAATGCGACATGTGCACTGACAAACGTCAAAGTGACAGTAGATCTTCTTCTTAAAAATTTCAAAGCCTCCACACTCTTAGTTGATTTTGCCCCAAAAACGCATGTTTTTTCAAGTTTTCTCGCACATCATGGGTACGAAAAATCTGAGACTATCAAAAGGCACTTCCCATGATTGATCTCTATCAAATAAAAAAAGTTGCAAATAAATCGAATAAACCGTCTAGGCTGTAGCGATTTACAAATGGGCGTGATGAATCCATATAAATATATATACCGCTTATCAAAATAGTATATAGGACTAGCGGTCAGCCTGGCTTCGCCAGGCCTTCACACTGATATTGGATTCACATTTGTAAGTCGATAGGTTTTATTGCACTTTCACTAAAACAAGTACCGATCGAATAATATATAATTTTGTACGCGAGCCCTTCAAAAGATTTTACATTTGATACCAAACACTATAGGTTTCGTAGCACTTTTACTAAAAATATTCCCGATCGAAAATAATTAAATTTTTCACTCGAAGTTTCCACAGTTGGCAAACAATTTTCACCACATTCAAACTACCACTGTGCCTCTCCCTTCACTCACATCTTTGGGTGCCATGACTTAACGGATGATAACCGCAATCAGCAACGTGTTTCTAGAATAAATGACAGTTTAAAATATTAGCAAAACATTAAAAAGAAAGTCCCTAGATGAACGGTGCAAATTAGAATTATTTTAAGTAAACTTTTATTTAGTTAATCGCAAATTTAAGATTAGTGGTGCAAATAGGCATTTATGATTGAAGTTATTATTTTCTATAAATCAAATTAGAGATTATATTTGAAACGTACATAAAAATTATTTATCTGCATAGTTTTATTAGTTCTGAAAATGAATATTTAAATAATTTCTGCTCCGTTTTTCATTCAACTGTTAAGATTAGGAAAATATATAGTTTATATTGCTGTTTGTTAACATTTTCTTAACAGTCGATTGATAAACCGCAAATAAGCTCTGTATATGTCTTTATTTGAATAGCGAAATGTTACAAGTAATTAACCAAAATATAAATGTAAATATGTAGTAGTCACAAAATATGTGGTAACGTGGACTTGCATATACAAAAGAAAAATGAACCTCTGACATTTGTCTGACGTTTAAGGGAAAAAACCACATAAAAAAACCTTAAACAGAGGCTATGTTACTAATGCTGGGTTGCATGAAAGTTTTATCGGTTCATTAGCAACTAACGGTTCAATAAATTTCAGAAAATCGCCATTGATACTGTTGCTAGATAAACAATTCTTTAATTAAAGAGCTCTTTATTTTTTTCTTGCAACCCAGCATAAGTCTGAATAGTAAGTAACCAGGACATGTTATATTAAATTCAAAGCTTGTATTTAAATTATTAGTAGATTTCTTGACTTTCCATTTCTCTAATTAATCGTTTCATCCAGTTATTCTTTCTTGAAAAAAACTTCGTATTTTAAAATTAATATCGTGTCATTCTTGAATGGTATATTCAGCTACAGTAGATTTATCAGGATGATTCAGTCTAATATGGTATTGATGTTCTTTTAGTCTCTTTGCTACAGTTCTTCCAATCTGGCCAATGTACACTTTACCATGTTCACAAGGAATCTCACATACTCGACGAAATTGTAGAGGAATAATGTCTGACACTGACAAGATGTTGTATGTTGTTGATGTTGTTGATGTTGTTTCCATATAAACAATCTTGAAGCCGCTTATCCAATTTCCATTATAACAACCATGATCTTTAGAGAAAAAATCGTATATTACTAATTAGGGTATAAATTCGTAATATGATTTTAAAATACTTACATCTTCACTACGTTGATAAAAATAATCCATTCTTTAATATTAGTATTTAATTTTCCATTTATTTTGAAGATCTGACATGACAATTCAGTTTACTGGTGTCCGGTGTGACGAGATGAAGATAAAAGTCGTTTGTGTAAGTCAAAATCTTAAAGAAAAAATATATGATAATTAAGTATTAAATAAGACTGAAATTGTAACAAATTATTTCTACTTTCGTTCTTTTAGGTTAGGTAAAGACTTGAAAAATGGTATTTCCTTGCTAATTTAACTAAACTTGTAGCTCTTATAGTTTTCAAGATAGCAATGGTGGTAAATTTAAATTGAACAGCCTGTATAAATAGCTATTATAGTCATTAATATTTTATTAAGAAATAAATTTACCGTGTGCCCCACCAAATTTTATATCACAATACTGTCAATATCCCTACATCTTATTTAAAACATATTATTTAATTTTGATAGCGTCATTTAAAAAATATTAAGAAAAGTAATTCTTAATTTTTATTTATTGTTACTGACGTAAAGTGCTTGCAGTTTATTTTAAATATCCGTCATTGTAATATCATGAAAATTTTAATTTGTCAAACGGACATTCCAATGCGATCATATTAATAAATATAAATAAGAAATATGCAATATATACACAAAAATAGAAATATGTAACTAAATCACTTTCACGAGTAATAGTAACTCACAGATAAAAAAATAAGTGCAAAATACGAAACAATCATATGTTGAATGCATTTCAAATATGTAAAATATTTCTCAAAATCCAGTCTACCAGAATACGCAATTCTTAAGTTTTCAAGTCTAGCACATACCATTTTTGAGCATGGATAAGTACTTGGTTTGCGTTGCAAAATCTGGGAAAGGAGTTGCCGTCAATTAAATTTTCAATATTCAAAAAGGTGCGTATAAATCAAAATAAAACAAAACAACCTTGCAAAGACAACAATTTCTAAAAAAATTAAAAAACTATGGAACAATATATTCACATTGCAAGAAAAATATGTACATGTATGACGGATGAAACAGAAGTAGTAAAGAAAACACAAAATACGTGTTACCTGTGATCTGATTAGTTGCTTATTTCAAAATTTCTTGTGCGTAACTGATGTACCGTCCTTAAACTTTTAACAAAGTTTACACGGTGGTCGCATTTTTTGTCTATTGCCTCCGCATCTTCATCCATCCATTCGTTTCAAGCCAAAGCTTTCATCTCATAGGAATATTTGGTATTTGGAAATCACGACTTTTTCTTAAAAAAATATAAATAATTTATGATTATAAAAATTAATTTGGAAATAAATTTTTATACATTTTTCTGTGATTTGATAATCCTCACGTCCTACATTCAATTAATTAGTTTAGTAATTCGACCTCATTATAAACTTTTGTTTTTATGAAGAAATACTGTAGCGACGTTCATTCATGATTTGATAATAAGTTGTAAAAAATCATTACAACCAAGCAAGTTTATAAGGTGCACGGTAAGAAGTGATGCTGTCAATTATCTGTAAAATTATAATTCTTTTAGCAGTGTAAATTAGTTCAGTTAATAGTAAAAAAAAAGTAAAATTTTACAAATTTAATGATTTGTGTCATTGTGCGTTATATATATTTAAATTAATTTCATTCTTGATGTTAGAGATTGTCGATTCCAAAAGAAGATATTCTATTTTAGTAGCTTTCTGTACACATGATCCAGATATATTTGTAGACTGTAGATTAGACTCCCGACTATTCCCTAAAAAATATAAATAAATTTTGACAATATGATAATTAATTTGTAATAAATAATCATACATACATTTTAGAATAATTTGATAATCATCATCGTAGCATTTCTTACCATTATAACCAGTATCCATACATTCAGCCATTCTTTTGCCATCGCAATATGTTTAATAATATAGATTTTTTTTTGTGCAAATTAAAGAAAAAAATTAAATTAAGAAAATATTTGATTAATTGGATTTCAAACACACTCACGCTCATACACACATTGCGTATTTTGTACTCATATTCGCTAAAACCTCACAATTGTGGAAAAAGTGGACCATTTTTCTCTCACATGTATTTTGTTTTAAGGTTTCATTATTAAAGATTTAAGTACACTGATTTGGCCGGTTTATTTTTTATTTATTATTATTTAAATAATACGGCATACAGCCGTATATGTGCACTTAAGAAAAATACATTGAAAAATTTCAAACCATTACTGGTACCGAATTTAAAACTTATGAATGTAGACCGTTGCGCCCTCCTACAAACAATTTTGATACTGCTAATTAATTCATAATACTTATAGAGGGGCAACGATCTAGCATTCA
Source organism: Pterostichus madidus (assembly GCA_911728475.2). Classification (NCBI taxonomy): domain Eukaryota; kingdom Metazoa; phylum Arthropoda; class Insecta; order Coleoptera; family Carabidae; genus Pterostichus; species Pterostichus madidus. The sequence continues at coordinate 24,308,491 of OU452303.1, read as the reverse complement.
TAAGTTTTAAATTCACCAGCAATGGTTGAAATTTTCCAATGTATTTTTCTGCTGGTTTTTGAATGCTGAACCTCTTATAAGTATTATGAAGACAGTATCAAATATTTGTAGTGGGAAAAATAAGATTACATTTTCTCATAAATACAATTTTATGGTGAGTATTCGTATTATTTTTCAATTTAGTTATTTTTTATTTTTTTAAATTACTCATCATCACAAAAGTCCTAGAAGGACTATTTATTGCATGACTAATTCGTTCTGGTGCAGTACGAATCTCAATCTGTGACTGCATTTGATAGCAATTGATTCATTACATTTTTTTTTGTGTGAAAATGTTTCTCTTGATTATATTGTTATATTTATAGTTTGACAAAGGGAAATACAACCCTTGGAGGTATGTTTTTAGAGATCGTTACTATCGTTGATATATTAAAGCTGTTGTTTCGTTACAAAGTGGTTTTAAACTGATTCTGGTTGTAAATAGAAATCAAATTAATTCGCATTAGAACTTGAAGATTTTATTGTTGAGGATGACGACGAAATTACACAACTCTTATCTAGTTAGCGTAAATAAAAAATGATCGTATTTAAATATATTTTAACCATATTTGCTTTTTGATTCAAAATATACAAAAAAAAATAAGTAAGATGGCTGAAGCAATACTTTTTGCTGCTAATTCATAATTGTCATCTGAAATGTTAAACTACTTGTACGAAACAGTGCTCTTTGGCCACTCATATATTTATGACGTCTTAAATGAATACGCTTTGAAAACATGCAAGAATATAGTTCCACGCAAAAATGGTTTGAAATATTTATAGTTAAATTAAAATTTAAAAAAATGTCGGTGTATTCGAATTTATATAACTTTCATTTAGAAAATTTGCATATGAGAAGAATAATAATTATGATGGACTAATAATAAATAAATATATCATTAATGCATGTGTTTTCATTGTGACTGTACATTTCATTTTCGTGCCGAAATAGAATGACGCCATTCGTTACATATCTGACTGAGCGGTGATAAAGTACATTCCTACCGCGGATTTATTTCCCTTTGTCAAATAATATTTATTATATTTTGTGTTGATCAGAAATATTGCTTTCTGTTTTATAAAAATATTTTCTTTGTCATTTACCCATTTGCTAATTACTGCGAATTGGATACTTTCATTTGTTATTTTTACTTCAAACTGTATATTTCTTTTAAAATTGCTATTAAAAATGTATATATTATTTTTTAATTCTTGAAATATATATTTTTTAATTTATTTTAATTTGCAACTGAAAATGATTTTAAATTATTTATTTAGAATTTCTTTGAAAACTATATTTAAGGTGTATCCTTCATCTTTTTGTTCATCTATTTGGTTTTCAGGCAATTTTATTTTTAAACTTTCAAATGATTTTACCCTTGACATTGCCACATAAAGCTGACCATGAGAAAAAACAGATTTTTCTAAATTTATTCCTACTAAGTCAAATGTTTGGCCCTGAGCTTTATTTATCGTTATGGAAAATGCTAATCTAATAGGAAATTGTCTTCGTTTTAGAGTGTATGGCAAATTATTATCTGTTGGTGCAAGATCTATACGAGGAAGAAAAATTCTCTGTCCTTTACTTTGGCCAGTAACGACCTCTAAATCTAAATAATGATTACGCATTTCTTTGACAATTAATCTGGTGCCATTACATAGACCACGTTTAGGGTTCATATTACGTAGTAACATAACAATTGCACCTACTTTTAGTGTTAGTTTGTGACGTGGCATACCTGAGGGTGTTTCTTTATTAAGCACTTCAATGGGATAATTTAATTTATTGTCTTCATCGCAGACAGCCGTATCTGCACTAAAGTAAGTTTTACTGGGACCAGCTATTTTTTCTAGTACAATATCATTTAATATCATAGTATCTTCATTTTTGGGTGATAAAATTGCTCTATTTATAAATGCGTAAATATCTTCTGGCATTATAACATTTTCCCCAAATATTTCGTCAGCCAGAGAAGCTTTGGTCAAACATTGTGATGGTATTGTTACAACATCTTTTATACCATTACCTACGTCAAGTAGATATTCTGAAAATTCTTATTTCATTTTTATTGACACGCATGTTTTGTGTCAATGAATATTTTTTGAACAGTGGCCATAGATGACTGTTTATCATTGATATTTCTATTATAGCTGTTCTGTGATTTGTATGTTTTACAATTGGTAGGCACTGTCGAAAATCACCTCCTAGTATGATAACTTTTCCCCCAAATGGAATCGAATTATTCATAATATCTTTAAGAACCAAATTTACTGCTTTTAATGCATGAGAAGGAGCCATTGTAATTTCGTCCCATATTATTAGTGATGATTTCTTTATCAATTTCCCTGCGTTACTGGTCGCTTTAATTTTACAGATACTATCTTCATTTATTGGCACTGGAAGCTTAAATGTTGAATGTGCTGTCTGTCCGCCTTTAAGCAATGTAGCAGCTATACCGGTCCAAGCTACTGCAAGAACTGTTAGTCCTTGGCCTCGCATAATACTTATTATTGTATTATATAAAAAGGTTTTTCCTGTTCCGCCAGGACCATCAACAAAGAAACATCTTTCTTTATAGGTTAAATCATTTACTGCATTTAAAATATTTTGTAGAATTTGTGCTTGTTCTTTGTTAAACAATGCAACATTTTGTTCCCCTTCTAGTTTTTCTGCATCTTTGTCAATTAGATCGTCTAAATCATCTATTTCATTTCCCTGATCAGGTTCTGGGAGACAAAAGTCTTTTAATTGGAGTCTTTGTGTTATTAATATCTCCTGGATTCTTGATAGACATTTATTTTGTGCCGTTTGTTTACAATAATGTTGCAAATAGTCTTCCATCAAATCATCTTTAAATTTTTCCCACAATGCAACTGCATCAACTGATGTGTGGAAACAAAGCAAGTATGCGAATAATTCTCTTAATTGATTTGGAAATTTATCTAGTACTGCTTCTTCCAAACATTTTTGGCATTCATCATCACTTGCGAGCAATCCTTTAGCTCGGGCAGCTTCTTTGTAGGTATTATGAATTGTACCATTAACTGTTTGCAAATCTGTAAAACTCATTGCACCTTTCGCGTGAACTAAAATCATTCTTAGATGGAATCTTTCAATATCTTTTGGACTTACTGATACCATTCTCCCTATTGGTGGTTTCTTCTCTCTTTGTCTTTTTTTCCACGTGTTGTCACTTGTGAAAACGTAATATTTGGGTATGTCCATGTATCGATATTGCCTTGCTGCGACATCTGATTGATTGAGTAAGAACCAGGCGGTGAGTGTTGTATTTCTTTTTGCTGCTCTTTCTACTGCTTGTTTAATTTGTCCTGGGAAAAACGTGACACTTTGTTGGTGTTGTAAATGAACTGCTAATTCGAAAATGGTGTGTGATTTATCATGCATTGGATATTCTAGTAATCGCCAGCAACTTTCTGGAGGTGAAACATAACGTGCATCTAAATATCCATTTATTTCATCCCATTGAACAATTTTTGTACTATCTAATTGACCTAATTTCACACTTGCACAATCGTGTCCCTTGCATAAATAATCGCAAATATATTTTATACTTTTAACTGAGGAACAAATCTCGACATTGATATGTGTTCTGTATTTTTTAAGGAGATACGGATTATATGGTACAATCCACCGATTATCAACTATGTACTTGGTTGTTCCATTTTTCCAAAGAATGTACATTTTTCTATTATTGTCACGTCTTTTGTATAGCGGATATCCGTTTACATTTTCATGCGTTTCTTTTCGAAATTCCTTCGGATATTTTTTAGAACACTTGTTATCATTCATACATGGTGAATTTTTATTTAAAATGCCACATGGTCCATGTATCATGTGTGTTTTTACAATTTGAAACAATTCGGGTTCTTCATCTTCGTCAGGAATTTCTGCACTTACAATTGCGTCTATATCGTCTTTGTTACGAATTTTACTATCTTCATTGAGTGTCAGTAACAAATGCATGTGTGGTAGTCCTCTTTTTTGAAATTCAATAACGTAAATAAATGAAACAACTTTGCCAAAAATGTCTTCGTGTATGAACTCGTACAACATGCTTTTGATTTTACCATAAAAAACGCGAGCTACGATATCTGGTCTATCTGATGCGGTTTGACTACTATGTAATTGATCAGTTATTTCGTGCCATTTTGGATTACACGTTACAGTTATAAACAAATCAGGTTTTCCAAATTCACGTACCATAGCCATAGCGTTTTGATATAATTTTTGCATATAACGGCTCCCCCCTTGGAAAGTCGATGGTAAAATAACCATTGTACCAGGTTTTGCGCCCTCATTTTTAGCTAGATTGTTAATATGATCCATTAATCCACTATACAGTTCTACTCTGAGAGCAGGTTGATTTTGACGTATATAATTTAATCTTTCGCTTTCAACTTTTACGTACGCGTCTACTATGTATTGTTGTGTTAGTTTACCGGCCTGCAAACACGGATTGAATTGACCGCGATCTGCTAATCGATTCATATAAAACTGAAGAGGTGATTGTTTTTTGATCCCATCAGCTTGTTTTAAGTGAATTCCCCAACCTTCCTCACCGTACGGGAATAATAAAGGGTACGACATAGGGTCACAGTTTTCACTAAAGGGATTAATTCTTATGCTATTCTGACCTCTTGGATGAATGGCGATGTCTCTTTGACACGGTGGTTCGCCATCATTTGAGCTAAATACCACAGCTACTTCATTGCTAGTTGGAATGTTATATCTACGTTTGTCATTCTTTCGATCATTTACTATCCACAAATTTATTTCCGGTACAGATTGATTGTTTTGTTTAGCTTTTGTTATTTCTCGGTCTTCTACTTCTTTTAGCATCATAAATGCAGCATAGTATGGATTGACTTCCCGAATTATTTGATCTAATTTTTGCATTATTTCTGGTTTACATTTTTTGTTGTTATCTACATTCATGCGTTTTGTGAGCGCATCTGTCGTGTCAATTATGTATAATTGTGCATATTTTTCTGTCTTACCATTTTCTGGGTATAGCGATGTTGTGTTGTGATAAATTTGTCCGTGGATACGGAACGTATACGGTCCATGGCCCGGAGGCGGTGCAATTTGAGCTCCCATTGACGCAAATGCTAAAGCGCTGTTATATTGACGTATGTTCTCTTTAAAATTTTTGCTGTTAACATCATTTCCCGTTAATAAGTCTTTCATGTACTGTGGATAGATTTTTAGTTGGTTAGGAATCAATTTTCCCTTTCTACAGCAGTGATTAAACTTTCTGTCAGGTGGTTGTTCATAAGCAAAGTTTTTAGATGCACATGTCTTACAAATAACATTCATTTCACCTAAGCTATGATTTTCTACAATATAACGTCCAATTCTGCTCCATAAGATGGAGGCGGCTAGCTAATTGTATCAGTGGAGATAGGGGGGGTTCGATTCACAAAAAAAAAATGAATTTCGAAATCAAAACAAACTAAAATAAATATAGGGCGCCACGTGGTTGTTTTTGTTGCCAGCGATACCCAACCACGAAGGTACTGGAACTAAGAAAAAAATACTAGGCGTTCAGGAAGCAGGGTGGCTCGCAAGGTACGTAGGGATGTCAGTTTTTGTAACGTAAAGAAATATCAAATATTTAATAATAGAATTAACGGCTATATTAAAAATTTATGTTTAACTACATGTGAAAATGATAACAAAGATTAAATTAAATTAAAGACAACTACATTCAGAAATCCAATTAAGATTCACTCAGCAATAAATAAGAAATAAATCTAACCCAAAAGAAGCTGGGTCGCTGTGTTCTACCGGAGCAACTAGGACTGCGAAAGAGGTAAAAAGGTAAAAACCTGGCGGAAAACACGATAATGTAGCGCGAAACGTCGTATTACGATCCGATGGCCAACGAAACGCGATACGCGGCGCAACACCAAATTAACGTAAATTCACTTGCAGACCTAACAACTTCTTCATACACAAGCTACACAACTTGCGACAACACTGTCGATACTAAGTGAATAAATAAAAACAAAACCTTAACTGAATTTGTACAATATTCTACGAGTATTAATCAAATGTAAATATGTAAACTATGATAAAATATATGCAATTCAATGCCGTAAATTCTAATACAAATAAATTTTAAATGTGACTCTAAATACATAAAACAGACGAAAACAATACTAAAGATATTTGGGCTTAGCTGTGAATCTGGTCCAGTAGCTGGATAACTTCACTTGGAATATTGGCGGCAACACATCCAATCCCAAAATGGCGGGCGTCACAGGTGTGCTCGTGACGTCACCTCCGTTCCACGTGGTGCCACGAATCCTTTCCTCAATAATTCCAACTCCTCTATCCAGGACTATAACTAGGACCTCACGACACGTCACCGAAAGGCAACCAGCCCAAAACGTAAACGACAAACAGTACAAGAGGAAGACAGTACAATAAAACTAAAAATAAAAAGCCTGAAATAGAAATCACAATTAGGTTCGTGTCTGGCGGCGAGACAAAACTGAATCCAAAATAATTCCAAACAAAAGAATTACCACAAATAAACTAGTTTTACTTTTCAATAAAAAGAAATGCATGAATTACCTGAGTTCTTAGGCGGCTTTAAGGTAGAAAAAGTTATGAAATTCCTGTCGAAAACAGATCCGGATAAACCGCTGAATAATCAATTATTCAAAAGTGGTCGACACTACTCTCCAATCCAGTTAAACTGTATTATTTAGCAATCCAAATGAACTAAATTCAACAACGCAGCAATAAAATAATGAATAGCTCGACCTTCCGACGTGAAGATCACTTTTTCAATTCTCAATCGCGACTCGAATCATTTGTTCAAAATCGTTACTTTTAAAACTCAACAGGTAAATTCGTGCATTCTTCAATTACATTCAAATTATTTCAGTCTCAGCCGCTAAACATATCACCTTCTGGCGACATCTACACTAAAACAATGACAAGATAGCAAGGGACCCTACCTTACCGACAGTATGAAATTAAGAAAATAATTTACAATTGAATATTGGCCGATAAGAAAATAAATAACAAAACGGAAAGATCCCAAAATAAATAAATGTAAAGGTAACTAAAATCTTAATCATAAAAATAGTAATAAACAAGGTGAGCTAAAGTGGAACTAAACAGAAGCTAAATTCACGGCATGCGGTTACTAATTAAAGAGTCAAAACAAAGCAACGTGCTTAACCTGAAATTGAAATTAGAAAAGAAACAGAATGATTTTAAATTATTAGTACAATATTAAGTATTACCAAACAAACAAAATAATAAAATTAAGGTAAGAAGTACAGAAATTTAGTCAACTAATATTTACAACAAAAATAGATTTTAGGGAGAAGCAAAGAAGTAGAAAAATAAGTTTAAGAAAAAAAGTAATAAGGCAAAAATGGAACGTAACAACAACTTCCTGTAAACCTCTGGATGCCAGATTAAATTTAGATTTAATTATGTTTTGCAGTTTCTCCTCACTTTTATTTACAATATTATTACGCTTATTTAATTTTAACTTTTCTAAACGTTTTTGTCTGTTAGTTTGTGATTCATTTAAAATATAATTTTGTTGATTTATTTTCAGTTTTTCTAAACGTTCTTCCATTTTAGTTTGCGTCTCATTGGAAATATAATTTCGTTGAATTATTTTCTGTTTTTCTAAACGTTCTTGCTTTTTAGTTTGTGATTCATTTAAAATATAATTTTGTTGAATTACTTTCTGTTTTTTTAAACGTTCTTGTTTTTTAATTGGTGTCTCAATTGAAATATAATTTTGTTGATTTATTTTCAATGTTTTTAACCGATCTTGTTTTTTAGTTGGTGTCTCATTTGCAATATAATTTTGTTGACTAATTTTAAGATTTTCTAATCTGTGTTGCTTTTCCTTATTTGTTTCCCTTTTTACATGATTTTTAAAATTAATTCTAAGTTTTTCTAATCGTTTTTGATTTTCAATAATTGTTTCATTTTCAAAGTAGTTTGTTTTATAGTTTTTATTTAATTCTAAACGTTGTTGTTTTTCATCTTCAGTTTCCTCTAATTTTCTTTTCAAATAGTTTTGACTCAATTGTATTTGACGGTTCAAAGTTGGAAATAATGAAATACGGTTCGTTGTAAAAATTTCAGCTGCATGAGTTCTAAGTTTGCTAATGTCGTACGTTTCCTGTGTAGGATCTCGATTGTGTAAAAGACTAGTACTAAACGCCAATGCAAATAAACCACAGTCGTATGTGTTTGTTTGCCGCTGAACTTGCGCAAAAATAATGGGTGGACGATAAGGGTATAATCTGTTTAAATAAATTTCCGCATCCTGATGCAATTGTGTATTATTAAAACTATCATAAATTATTATTCTAACTCCGTCATAGTAAGTGCAAATCCAATGTCCGATTCCATTTCCAAAATTACTCAAATATAATATTTGAATGTGCTTAGTTCCCTGTGGAACAGCAACAATCCGTTCTGGAACCTGTAGGTAATAAGTAGGCTGTGGCCTGTAGTTGGAAACGTTACTAAGAAGAGCGAAATAATTGTCCATATGTATATCTTCTAAATATCCTTGCTGATTAAGTAGAGTATTCATATCGCTAACTAATAAATTACATTGAAATTCTTTTTGATCTAATTTGTTGTTATTTTTATTTTCTTCTTCCTTTGTTAATTTTATTTTACTTTCCAAATTTTTATTTTTCCGTTTTTCGCGTTGTAAGCGCGCTTTGGAAGGCATTTTGGCTAAATTGTCTTTTAGGGAAATTGTTTAGAATATAATATTAGTAAATACTTGTTTCGTACGAAACAAGGTTTTTAAATAGATTATTTAGGTATTTATTATATGTCAAAAAAATTAATTAATTAATACTTGTGAAATAGAATTAAAATTTAGATTTTCAAATTATATACTCGTATTTCTTGTTAAATAAATAATTAAGAAATTAGTTGTAATATTTTTTTTTTACAAAATTAAACTATATGCATACAATATTTTAATGATTGAAATTGAGAGTTTCTTACTTTTACTTCGCTTTGTACCTACTTTCCTGGTATCTATAGTAGTTAGCACATGGATGTTATCTTTTTCATCAAAATTCTAAAAGGAAAAATAAAATATTTGTAACATTTTACTAAATAAGAAAAACAAAAATTATCTAGTCAGTAAAATAAAATATAAGTTTATTATTTCATATACGAAATAAAAAGCGAGTTATTAGCTGTAGATCATTTGATTATACATATTTGTATTTTACGCTCATTGACAAACTACATTGAAACTAAACAGATAACTGAGTTATAATACCGACAATGCCTGATATAAAATACGCTTGCGTTTATATAACTGTCAGCTCTGACACATGTCAGATATATTATCTGTGCTGTTAAGGTCATAATTTCAGATATGTTCCGTAAGTCAAACGTATGACTCACATATCCGTATTAAATATTTTACTTTTATTATAGATACAATATATTTTCTATAAGGCGCCTAAAGTGGCGGTTGCATGTGATTTATATATATATACGTGCTCTATACAGTTTAATTAAGTAATTTTTTAACAGGGAAAAGTAACATAACGCATTATATGTACGTATGCCTTTCAAAAACAGGACGCGAGAAAAGTTTAGGTTTTCATATTTTTTTGGAAAAAAAAAATGAAAATCTAAATATTAAAGTATTGTGATAATACCATCACTTTTCGGTGCCAAACTTATATTTAAGCATTACAAAACATGAGAATTTGTTATTCGATCAAGGAAAAAAATTAATCCAAGTATTATGACTGTATGTTCAGATAATTTCGCGGATAGTAACTATATATTAAGGGATAATTATAAATATTATCACTTAATTTCGAAGATATATACTAAACACTGTTAATATACAATAATATACTTTCTACTACATTTCTGAAGTGTGGTGTAGTTTGAAAATACTCAAAAAAGCTGTACTATGCTAAGTTTAACTGTTAAAATTAACAAATTGAACGTGCTACTAATATTTTAACAGAAATTGTATAGCTTCTGGCAACTAAAGACCATTTCAATTCATGCAGTACTGACGTCGTATCAGTAAATTTGATCCACGCATTAACAAAATCTACCTCTTTCCTATAAATTTTACTTGTACAAATCTATATGCACACCATTTGTCATAAGGGGCAGGCTTACCAATTTGTGTCTCACCAGCAGTACTACAACAATTTAGAAATTTGTTCATTGTTTGAATGAACAAAAAGTTGTAATACAATTATAAGAAAAAGGTAAGTGATAGTATTTCACATTAATCATATATAAATATAATAATATATTATTCATATATGAAATATTTATTTTTAAACATATTATTTTTTTAGATTCACAAAAGTTCGTTGTATGCCACTAATTATTTACTGCTGACAAAATGTCAAATAAATTTTGCTCATGTGTCAGACAATCAATATGAAATTTTGAGGTTAATGTGGTTTGTTATATATTTCTTTTTAAAAGCTTTCTTAAGTTTTGTTATATTAATCTTTAATTATTGCACGAGCACAACAGCTTTAAATTTTAGAACAAAAAAATATCTGAGTGCAGGGAAATTTGTCTCGACTGGAGTACTCATTCTGATCACTAACATGTTGGATAGAAGTGATTTGTTGTAGATGAAATTATAAACAGACCTGGGACGTATTTGTTTGGGAACTTTGGATTCAACCCTGAACTGACCTAGAACTAACTCGTGTTACTTCCAAATAAATGATGCATCTAGTGTCAGTTGTAAACACTGGCGGTAAATTTAAAATCTGAATGCATGTTCGAAGCGACTTCTGCTTAGTTTTGTTTGTGTGTTAAATTGCGCTTTTAATTCGATGTTTTAAGTCCTCTTTATATTTTTTATATGTAGTCAAAAAGCAAATAATGTCAGAGTCTGTTAATTTTTTTATAATTTTGTCATCAGCACTATCAAAATAATTAATTTCGGAGTCGCAATTATGTGTCATAATATTACCCTAAATAATAGTTTAGTATATTTTTTCAAAATATTTTATAAAATTACTTACGTTTTTCATAAAAATAACTCCTAACCTCTCTATACTATTACAAATCGCGATGCCGCCACGAATAACAAGGAACACAAGTTGATTAGAAAGGGATAGTAAACGGACTGAATCAACCAACCCGGTAAAATAACTGGGGCAGTAGGATCAGTTTAAGATCAGTTCCAGGTTACTTAAAGTGTATCAATGAAATAAAAGCCCAAATAAATACGGCCATAGCCATCAAGTAATTAATAAAAAAATTGTAATGAATATATATATATATATATATATATATATATATATATATATAATTTCTTTTAGGTTTTGACACTAACACATTACCACTGCGAATATAACTTTATTCAACCTATTTGGTCTCAGTGCAAGATTTATTTTGGTATCGGTTGAGACAGCTTCGAAGACAGGGAAACTCTGGCTATGTAGGAAGATGGTGGAAGTACTGTCTAATGTGTAGGCAGAAAACTGATAGAACTATGTGTGACGTGCTGGGAAATTAATATTGGATGATTGGTGCTAAGTATTTAAGTATCCACATTTAATGATTTATTTAGGTTCTTGTTTGGACACAGATTTCAACGAAGTTGATGATGATGAAAACCAATGATGTTTTCATTTACAGTTATTATCTTATTTTTATTTATTTGTAATATGTTATGTTATATAGCTTAGTAAATAATTTTAGTTGCTTTTTTTGTCGATTTTATATTTTAATTTATGTATTTAAATGTTACGTATTATAATAGGTTAGTAAATATATTGAAAAACTTTTTATTTTGTAACGCTTTCATATGTTGAAATAATAAATAATTTAAAAATAGAAATAAAAACTATATGTTTTAAATTTCGCGGTTAGAATTAGACTGCTAGCACCATCTACCAAATTCATGCTATATTAAAATCAAATCTTGATTTTTACGAATAACTTACATGAACTGTTTGTAGCGCTGTCATCGGTGCTTTGAGGTGACCAGTGTTGCCAATTTGGAGATTTTGTCGCTAAATCTAGAGAAATTAACTATCGTAACGCGACTTTTTAAAAGAATTTGCGACCTGTCGCAAATCTAGAGTTTTAGAAACATTACTAACGACAAACTGTGATTTTGTACGAATACAATATATTATTTAAATCATTCAAACAGGAATATTTTTCTGTTGGTATTCCGTGATTCTAACTAATAACCTAACTTCGTTTCAAGTTCCAAGTTGTTGACTTGTTGAGGTAAAACGTCAAATACATAATGCCAGTTTGAATTTATTTTTATTTTTTATCTTGTACAGACATACACCTGCTTAGTACAGTATATTTTTTTAACCTTATAGTAGGTACTTGATATGCAGACTGATTGTAAAGTTACGTGATATTGTAAATTTATATATTAGTCTTGCTATAAATATATGAAATTAAAAAAAAATATATAATCTAGAGATATTCTGGCGAAGTTTTATTTTTTATTAGAGATATCTGGAGGTTTTTAAAAATTATATTCTAGAGATATTCTAGAGACATTTTAAATGCAATCTAGAAACTTTTTGTTGACGTTAGTTGGCAACACTGGAGCTGACAATAGACCGTGAGCAGTCACGTGATGAAACCAACCACGGAAAAATTTGACAACAGCGTGAACTGTTCAGTGTACAATGTAAAATTTTTGTTTTGACTTACTTATTTCTGGTGTATTATCATTTATATAATTTGCTTGCTATATTTGTTGTATTCCTTGATTGTTATGAACAATTTTAATTGCTGAATTGTACAAAAACTAATAAATTTACATTATTTTCAAAGAGTAAAAAATTTCATTGGAGATGGCGCTTCGATCGGATACTATAAATTTATTTTATTTTTATTTTACACTGATTTTTTACACAAATTGTTTACAATGATTAAGGATTAATAAATAAAAGAAACAACATATAAAGCATATTACACCAGAAAAAAGAAAATATTAAAACTTGACGTTGCAAACTGAACAGCTGTTCACACTGTAATGTATATGTTCATATAATTAGAAAAACGACAAGTTTTGATTCTGTTCATCAGGTTGTGCGTGACAAAGTGTGTTTCTTTTATCAAATAAAATGTAAGTCGAAGGTTGTACTGTTAACATATTTAACAGATAGAAAATAAATATTGAAAGAACAATTTTATATGTTTACTTTATTTCGTAAAGCCAAGTAATTGTTATAATATTCAATAGTTTTACTTTAATTGAAGATTGAACAATTAAATTTGGGTTCATTTTTCTAATTGCAACTACTTTCGCTAAATTTATTTATATTTTACTGTAATATTTGACTTTTTTGATGTAATGTAAATGTTTACATTAATTTAATCTATTCATTTAAAATTAAGTAATAATGCCTGTTTGTTATTGTATTGTCGATTGTAGCGGAAATTCCAAAGAATCTTCAAGACGAATGTTTAAGATACCATCTAAAATGAATTTAATAAGAAAAGGAAGGTAGGTCGTGCTTTTTGGCTCGGGATATTTTAATTTTAACAATATAAAAAATAAAAATTTAAATTGAAAACATTTATGTTTAGTTTTCTTTAAATTTTTAATATTCCAGTTAAAAGTGAAAATCATATTTCTTTTGTTGTAATCAGCATATTAAAATACTTTGTTGTAAGCAATGTTTTGACTTTTGATGCATTAGTATATTGTTGTAATGAAAATATTGTTATAATCTTAATATTGTTATTATCGTGCACCATGAGGCAGACGTTCATGTGAATGACTCCAATTCTAAAATTTTGAACTATGTTGGACGTCTGTTGACAAAATGTATACTCTTGTGGCTTTAATTATATCGGAATCTGATATGTGAGTCATACGTTTGACAGTTATAGAACACATCTGAAATGGTAATCCTACTATTTACTGCAAGTAGTTAAAAATATTGTCATACCTACTTACTTAGTTTTACATAATTATAAATAGATGTTAATTTGATAATACTATCCGTTTTAATGTACGTTTAAATTCGTATTAAATGTATGATTTTCAATCAAGGTACACTTATCATAAATTAAATAAAAATTTAAAACAAATCAATGTATACTTACTTGTAATTAAAATTCTTTTCTTTAAATAGCACTGTGAATGTAGAATGACAGCTTTGTAGTAGTGGTGGCGTCAAACTCGCAAATCGAAATAAAGAATATGGTCGGATATCGAAGATTTCGAAACACACACCACGTTAAGAATCAGAATTAAATAATCACTTTTAATTACACAGAGCACAATTCCGAATCATAAATATGTTTACAAAATTTTTATTTTATAAACAATGTTCAATTTTTTTGTTGCTACGTAGTTGTCAAATATATAATGTAAAATATTTTCAGTTTTTTTACATTATAGATAATTAGAATTGTCTTCTCACATTTCTTATTCTGAAATGTAGAGTGAAAAATCCGTCAAATTTATCGAGATATTAAGCAATTGATAATTAAAAATACGACATGACAAATGTCAAAATGACAGTAGATGTTCTTTTTAAAAATTTCAAAGCCTCCATATTCTTTATACTTTATAAAACTTGTCAATTTGACGTTTTGCTTTAGAACCAACTTCATAGTGGAGTGTCAAAAATTTAGTTTTTAAATACACATATTTGAAATGTATAATTATAATAAAAACGTCCCCTCATTTCCACAATATGTGTAAAGTATTTCAAAACTACTCACAAAAGTTTAATTTTTAAGTAATTTATAATTAAAAATGCGACATGTCCACTGATAAATGTCAAAATGACGTTTGATGTTCTTCTTAAAAATTTCAAAGCCTCCACACTCTAAATTGATTTTGCCCCAAAAACGCATGTTTTTTCAAGTTTTCTCGCACATCATGTGCACGAAAAATCTGAGACTATCAAAAGGCACTCCTCATGATTGACCTCTATCAAATAAAAAAAGTTGCAAATAAATCGGATAAACCGTCTAGGCTGTAGCGATTTACAAATGGGCATGATGAATCCATATATATATATAAACAAATATATATACCTTGTCAAAATAGTATATAGGACTAGCGTTCGGCCTGGCTTTGCCAGGCCTTTTCGCTAGGCTCCGCGGACACTGAAGTAAGGTATAATTGAATTACGATCTAAAACTTTTTATTGCTGTACTTCTGCTCATCTAAAGATATTTTTGGATTTTACAGTATATTACTGCAGAGGACAAATTTTGCTTTGTTTTACTATATACTTTTAAAAACTATTTGTCACATTGACAGTCGTAAAATTTCAGTCAGATACGTGCTTTATTTCCAAAAAGATTTTGTTAAACTAAGAAAAATTCTTCGGACATCATTTCTGATAGTTCCACATTTATATTTTATATGTACACGAAATCAATTGAATTTTTTCTCTTTTTCTCTTTTTGAAAAACTGTAGGAAATCGATAGAATATACGACATGATTCGGATTAGTTGTATTTTCAAGCAATTGCCTATCGTAAATTTTAAATTTTTTCCAATTGCATTTGAAAGGTCTTTTAATGCCCTTCCATATGATACCAAACACGACATGATTCTGAATAGTTGAATTTTCAAACAGTTGCCTATCGTAAATTTTAATTTTTTTCAAATTGCATTTAAAAAGTCTTTTAATGCCCTTTCATATGATACCTAACACGACATGATTCGGAATAGTTGAATTTTCAAACAATTGCCTATCGTAAATTTTAATTTTTTTCCAATTGCATTTGAAAGGTCTTTTAATGCCCTTTCATATGATACTAAACACGACATGATTCGGAATAGTTGAATTTTCAAACAGTTGCCTATCGTAAATTTTCAATTTTTTCCAATTGCATATAAAAGGTCTTTTAATGCCCTTTCATATGATAGCAAACACGACATGATTCGGAATAGTTGAATTTTCAAACAATTGCCTATCGTAAATTTTAAATTTTTTCCAATTACATTAAAAACGTCTTTTAATGCCCTTTCATATGATACTAAACACGACATGATTCGGAATAGTTGAATTTTCAAACAGTTGCCTATCGTAAATTTTCAATTTTTTTCAATTGCATATAAAAGGTCTTTTAATGCCCTTTCATATGATACCAAACACGACATGATTCGGAATAGTTGAATTTTCAAACAGTTGCCTATCGTGAATTTTCAATTTTTTCAAATTGCATTAAAAAGTTCTTTTAATACCCTTTCATATAATACCAAACACGACATGATTCGGAATAGTTGAATTTTCAAACAGTTGCCTATCGTAAATTTTCAATTTTTTCATATTGCATTCGAAAGTACTTTTAATGCCCTTTCATATGATACCAAACATGGCATGATTCTGAATAGTTGAATTTTCAAACAATTGCCTATCGCAAATTTTTAAATTTTTCCAACTACATTTAAAAGGTCTTTTAATGCCCTTTCATATGATACCAAACACGACATGATTCGGAATAGTTGAATTTTTAAACAGTTGCCTATTGTAAATTTTCATTTTTTTCATATTGCATTCGAAAGTAATTTTAATGGCCCTTTCATATGATACCAAACACGGCATGATTCTGAATAGTTGAATTTTCAATAAATTGCCTATCGCAAATTTTAAATTGTTTCCAATTACATTTAAAAGGTCTTTTAATGCCCTTTCATATGATACCAAACACGACATGATTCGGAATAGTTGAATTTTCAAACAGTTACCTATCGTAAATTTTCAATTTTTTCCAATTACATTCAAAAGGTCTTTTAATGCCCTTTCATATGATACCAAACACGACATGATTCGGAATACTTGAATTTTTAAACAGTTGCCTATCGTAAATTTTCAATTATTTCCAATTGCATTTAAAAGGTCGTTTAATGCCCTTTCATATGATACCAAACATGACGTGATTCTGAATAGTTGAATTTTCAAACAACTGCCTATCGTAAATTTTCAATTTTTTCAATTGCATTTAAAAGGTCTTTTAATGCCCTGTCATATGATACCAAACACGACATGATTTGGAATAGTTGAATTTTCAAACAGTTGCCTATCTTAAATTTTCAATTTTTTCTTATTGCATTTAAAAGGTCTTTTAATGCCCTTTCATATGATACCAAACACGACATGATTCGGAATAGTTGAATTTTCAAACAGTTGCCTATCGTAAATTTTCAATTTTTTCTTATTGCATTCGAAAGAACTTTTAATGCCCTTTCATATGATACCAAACACGACATGATTCGGAATAGTTGAATTTTCAAACAGTTGCCTATCGTAAATTTTCAATTTTTTCTTATTGCATTCGAAAGAACTTTTAATGCCCTTTCATATGATACTAAACACGACATGATTCGGAATAGTTGAATTTTCAAACAGTAGCCTATCGTAAATTTTCAATTTTTTCCAATTGTATATAAAAGGTCTTTTAATGCCCTTTCATATGATACCAAACACGACATGATTCGGAATAATTGAATTTTCAAACAGTTGCCTATCGTGAATTCTAAATTTTTTCCAATTGCATTTAAAAGGTCTTTTAATGCCCTTTCATATGATACCAAACACGACATGATTCGGAATAGTTGAATTTTCAAACAGTTGCCTATCGTAAATTTTCAATTTTTTCCAATTGCATTTGAAAGGTCTTTTTATGCCCTTTCATATGATACTAAACACGACATGATTCGGAATAGTTGTATTTTCAAACAATTGCCTATCGCAAATTTTCAATTTTTTCTTATTGCATTCGAAAGAACTTTTAATGCCCTTTCATATGATACCAAACACGACATGATTCTGAATAGTTGAATTTTCAAACAGTTGCCTATCGTATATTTTCAATTTTTTCTTATTGCATTCGAAAGAACTTTTAATGCCCTTTCATATGATACCAAACACGACATGATTTGGAATAGTTGAATTTTCAAACAGTTGCCTATCTTAAATTTTCAATTTTTTCTTATTGCATTTAAAAGGTCTTTTAATGCCCTTTCATATGATACCAAACACGACATGATTCGGAATAGTTGAATTTTCAAACAGTTGCCTATCGTAAATTTTCAATTTTTTCTTATTGCATTCGAAAGAACTTTTAATGCCCTTTCATATGATACCAAACACGACATGATTCTGAATAGTTGAATTTTCAAACAGTTGCCTATCGTATATTTTCAATTTTTTCCAACTGCATTTAAAAGTTCTTTTAATGCCCTTTCATATGATACCAAACACGACATGATTCGGAATGGTTGAATTTTCAAACAGTTGCCTATCGTAAATTTTCAATTTTTTCTTATTGCATTCGAAAGTACTTTTAATGCCCTTTCATATGATACCAAACACGACATGATTCGGTAAAGTTGAATTTTCAAACAGTTGCCTATCGTAAATTTTTAATTTTTTCATATTGCATTTAAAATGTCTTTTAATGCCCTTTCATATGATACCAAACACGACATGATTCGGAATAGTAAATTTTCAAACAGGTGCCTATCGTGAATTTTCAATTTTTTCTAATTGCATTTAAAAGTTCTTTTAATGCCCTTTCATATAATACCAAACATGACGTGATTCGAAATAGTTGAATTTTTTTTAACTGTTGAAAATCGCTAGAATATTAATTCTGTAATTTTTTTATTCGATTAATTTTTTTTTACAATGTAGATTCTTTTTGGTATTACTGTATATTATCACCGAGGTCAATTTTTGCTTAGTTTTACTATATACTTTAACAGACTATATGTCAAATGGACGTCTTTGTCTTAAAACTTTATTTGAACATGAAATCAATTCAGCAGTCTAGAGTTACTTTAAAAAAATGTAATTTTCCTCTATTTTTTTTTTAACTGTTGAAAATCGCTGGAATATTAATTCTGAAATTTTTTTATTCGATTAATTTTTTTTATTACAATGTAGATTCTTTTTGGTATTACTGTATATTATCACCGAGGTCAATTTTTGCTTAGTTTTACTATATACTTTAACAGACTATATGTCAAATTGACGTCTTTGTCTTAAAACTTTATTTGAACATGAAATCAATTCAACAAAGTCTAGAGTTACTGTACAAAAATGTAATTTTTCTATATTTTTTTTCTAAACTGTTGAAAATCGCTGGAATATTAATTCTGAAATTTTTTATTCGATTACCTTTTTTTTACAATTTAGATTGTTTTTGGTTTTACTGTATATTATCACCGAGGTCAATTTTTGCTTGGTTTTGCTATATACTTTAACAGACTATTTGTCAAATTGACGTTTAAAACTTTATTTGAACATGAAATCAATTCAGCAAAGTTTATAGTTACTGTCAAAAAATGTAATTTTTCTATCTTTTTTTTCTAAACTGTTGAAAATCGCTGGAATTCTGAAATTTTTTTATTCGATTATCTTTTTTTTATAAAGTAGATTCTTTTTGGTTTTACTGTATATTATTACCGAGGTAAATTTTTGCTTGGTTTTACTATATACTTTAACAAACTATATGTCAAATTGACGTTTTGTCTTAAAACTTTATTTGAACAAGAAATCAATTCAAAACAGTTCAAAACATGTATCCTCAATCATCTAATACCTAAATCAAATTACAAAATTTTCAAAATTTGTTTAGAAATTGAAATAATTCTATCGAAAAATTCCATGCGTAACGTCAAAAATGACAGCTTAGGTCTATGATTTTTCAAAACCTGGATCGTGTATATAAGAGGTAATGTTGTTTCTGAACCATAGATTTGTGAAATGGACGTTGCATCATTAAAAACTTTTATACAAACATGAAATCAATTGAAAAACGTTCAAAACATATGTCCTCAATCTTCTAATACCTAAATCAAATTAGAAAATGTCTCCAACTTGTCTAGAAATTGAAATATTTATATAAAAATGTTTCATGTGAAACGTCAAAAGTGATTGACAGGTCTGAAAAATTTCTGCTTGCGGTCAAATTTCATATGCATAGCAACGCGTGCATGCTTCGATCAAGAAAATTTGCAAAGTTTGTCGTTAATTTCAAGCGGAGTGTACTTTCAAAAAATCTGAAATACCCAAAAGGCACTAGTCCGAAACATTCTTTAAATCCTAGAAAAAAATTAACAACAATCGCATGAACCGTTTAGGCTGTAGGCGATCATAATGTTTGGTTGCCGTCCGGAGGAATATATAGTGAATTTGAACGATTAGTATATAGGATAAATTAGATCTGATCCAAATGGCAAATGGAATACGTCTAATATGTGGTAGAAGTAATTAATGGACAAGGCTTAAGTTATCAAAAATTCTTTTATTGATGAATGGATACCGTTTCGGCCAAGGTTATGGTCACCTTCTTGTCGAAGGTATAAAATATTTCGAACATAAATAAAATTAAAACGAAGTAATTATTCGTGGCAGGCATGTTAAATTGAAAGAAAAAATAATTGAAATTTAACAAGGAGTTACATGTCTGGCAACGAAGAGTCGCAATTATTTACCTACCAGATAAATCCAATTACAGGACAAAATACAAAACAAATTTAAATGTTTCGAATATACATACAAAACGAATATACATATTCAAATTATAGAAAAATTAATACAAATAAATTAAATGAAGATATCTTCATAAAGATTATCAGTATTGTGACACATGATGTGGATAGGCGAGTGCCATATAATATTGGAAAAACCAGCTGATGGGTGGAAAGTCCTTGAAAACCTGGATGCCAAATGTGAAACATGAAAATTTATGCATGACAGTAAATTAGGTGCCTCAATAAGTAATATCATCCAAAGAAACTTAGCACTGTACATTTATCTTCATGGTGGTAATGAAGGCGCAAAAGAAGTAAGTTTTGGTCTGTTTAAATTTCTGAATAATTTTGATCTATTTTGAAATATAGTTTTTTTTTAATCTATAATGTATCCTGTCTAAGGCGAGACATAGATAGTTTCAGTAGGGATGCCATACCAAATTGGCAAACACTTTAGTTTGCTGTCGACGAAAGCAAAGTATTAATATTTTAAAACAGTTGTATTGCTAAACATTTCACATATTCTCATAACAAAACTAAGAGTTTTACTTGATGACATGCAGACATTGTGTATGTGTTCAGAAGGGTTAAATTAGAACAAAAAAGACACTCAAATACTTTACTGTGGAATTTTTTTGGCATTAAAATGTACCGTATACCTATATGATAAGGAAAGTCGATAGATGTCAAACGACGTGTGTAAGAAACTATGCAGCACTTCCTTTCATACCAGGTTATCATATTATCTGTGTTTGTTTGTAAAAAAATTGGCATTATTTTGAGATGATACGTCTTTATAAATTTTAATGTCATCTTCGTAGGTGCGAATAGGATAATTAAATGATTCTAAAAGCTCATTTATGAATAAAATGAATAACAGAAGATCCATGCGGAACTCTAGTTGTCGCTACAAATTCAAAAGATGGAAAGTCGTTATAAAATACATCACAAAGGTATAAGTCTAACAGTTTTATTACCAAAGGTGATGCTCCAAAAGCACTGATTTTATTTAACAAAGGTCCATGGTTAATTGAATCGTACTCGCGAGAAAAGTCAGTATAAACTACATCAATTGGATCAGGCCCTATCTAAAACTTCAGAAACATATTGTGTACAATGATAAATTTAAAGTAAATTTTATGACAGAAAAATTCGGAAGACGCCCGGACTCGAACCGGGGACCTTCAGCTTGCCGGGCTGATGCCTTAATCACTCGGCCACGGCTCCCCTACAGGCGTCAACCAAATTCTTCTGTCATAGTTTCTAAACACAGCATCGATCCCAAGACTCCTAATCATAGGTATTGACAACGGGTTTCAGCGGTTAAGGCATCAACCCGGAAAGCTGAAGGTCCCCGGTTCGAGTCTCCCGAATTTTTCTGTCATAAAATTTATTTTAAATTTATGATGATCTATAGAAATTAAAGATCTTACATTGCTGTAGATTCAATTATAAAGTACAATTTCTAAATTCTTTACAAAATTATTGAGAATGGAGTAATTTTAGATTTCTTACAGCGCACTGCAAAAGTGCTTGATGTAATTGTCAAGTTTAGCATCAAAGAGATTTTGTAAAAATATATCTTACGTTCTTTATACGATAATTTAGTATATGATCATCTCCAGCTGTAGCTTTATTGAACAATGAAACTAAGTCATCTTCCTAAATTGTATCAATTGTGAAATACAAATTATTACTGAAACTATTTGGAGCAACATAAGATGAACTTATTAAGAAGAAGTCAGAAAAACATCTAGCAAATGTACACAATATTTTCTGGGGTATCATATTCAGAATTGTCGTCAGCCAGTTTTCCAAGAATACGAGTACAGCAAGTTTTTTAATTAACAAATTTTCACAATTCGGCAGGGGTCTCTTAAACGTCTCATTTATTTGACACTTCAGCAATCTCTTTAGTCGTTTAAATTCATTCAAATAAGTTATTTGTTTAAATTTAGCCCATTTTTATGTAGAGTAAGATTAACTTCTTAAAATAAATTTAATTTCTGGTGTATTTTGAATGAATACTTTGAAGATTTATGACAAAATTTCAGAACAGAAGGACCGCATGTAATAATTTACAAAATTTATCAACAGCGTTATCCATATTCTGAAATTTATCTATACATGTCCAATCTAGTTTACAAATTTCCTCGTATATTTTGTTAAAATTCATTTTATGAAAATTATAGCGAATATTGCCCCACGACTTTAAACAACCAATAGCGTTTCATTATTTGATAACGTTTTCATGGAAATGAATGAGTTAATAAGTGATAATTTTCTGTATACTCCAATTTTTTTTTAGTTATCTATTAACGAAGTTATCTGACATATGTCAAAATATTAATTTTTGTAAAATTTTTGGTTTGTTTTTTTCGACTCGTGCATATTTCTGTAGCAAAAAAAGCGCTCGTAAGCTCAAAAAAATTATCGTTCATATTCAATACACTAGTTATGTTATAAGTGAATATTAGTTGAGGAAAAAAACCTCATGGGTTTAGGACTAATAAAAAATTCCAAATCCATTAACAGAGCAGAATGATAAGCATCTTCAGCTACTAAAGAAAAGGCAGAATTTAAGTTTATAACAAAAAAGTTATTAAAAAATATATGTACGAGTATGTAATCACCTTGTTCTACTATTTAAACCTATACATACATCATCTTCTGTTAATGCAAATGGTAATATATTTGTATATTTAACACGTTCACTGCCGTGAGGAATTTTAGCTTATTTCCCCCTAGGCCGGCCATATAAATATGTAATTTGTCCTCCCAGGCCGTTCATGCCAGGACAAAGGCAATATAATCTAAGTAGAGAAATTGCTCACACTTTTTCAAAAAAGAGATTCTGAAATCCAAATTTTCACTATTTTCATCTCGGTCCTATAGACCGAGTCGGCGTACACGAATTAATCTTACTCGCACACGCCGTGTCGGTCTACAGCAGATCTGTGCATGTTATGGGCCTGTCGTTTTTGGTTCGGTATAAGCTGCAGTAAATTTAGTATGTAACATAACTGCATGGTGGAAACATATTATATACTTTTTATATGCATTTTTAAATGTACTCGTAGTCGTATATCTTTAAAATAAATAGAATATACCTTTTTACGTATAAATTTAAGAATTATTCGTGGGCGCCGCTCGGTCTATGCCACAAATCATAGACGGCAAAGTGTTCGCCAACGCCGTCTCGGTCTGTAGCAGCAACAACGCTCATAAGCGAACAGACCTACGGGGCCATATAAACTGACTCGGTCTATAAGACTGAGACGGCGCAGCGGACAAATAAATTCTCGGTCTATAAGACCGAGCCGGCGTGATGGACAAATATATTTTCGGTCTATAAGACCGAGACGGCAGTGAACGTGTTAAAATGCGGTAACCAACCGTCAAATTACGTAAAGAACATATTAGTAATTAGTACTTCAATCACTATTATTATTTTTATTTTAAAGTACAGTTATTTATGGTAAAATGAAATATAAAAACATTTTTAAGTAATTTATTTATAAATGAGAATTATATAGATTCGTTTAGTTTTAATTTTAGCGAGACTGTCATGAAGCTGTCGGGCAAGATGAAGATGGGATAAATTACATGCGACAGATCGATACTGCTTATCAAAAAATAAGACGGAGATCGATATTTTATATTTCTCACCTTGCGTGCATTATTATGGATCCATTTTACATTAATTTTATTTATAAATACAAGAAAAATTATAATATTTCACTAGCTCACATTACTTCTTTGACGTTTCAATATCGATATTATGTTGCGTGTACGCGAAAAGAAATTGATTATGATCGATAAATATACAGTTTGAAAAGATATAGATGCTGCTAATTACTTCATATAGAAATAAGAGTATAAGTAGATTCGATTTTATAGGAAGTGCAAAATAAATAGTTTTCAGTAATGCTCAACCTTTAAATAATGTTGAAAACCATACATCAGACTACCTGTTATTTTTTATTGCCGTGGCGCGTAAATGACCCGTACGTGGATGGTAATTAGCGCACTACTGTATGATGATATTAAGACTACCTGAGATTTTCTAATCACTGCTTGCCATAATAGGGAAGCCACAGGCACAATTTTTAAAATAAATATAAATATATCATCACGCCTTTTACCCATTACTGGGTGTGGCAATCTGCCGAAGCAGAT
Source organism: Pterostichus madidus (assembly GCA_911728475.2). Taxonomy (NCBI): domain Eukaryota; kingdom Metazoa; phylum Arthropoda; class Insecta; order Coleoptera; family Carabidae; genus Pterostichus; species Pterostichus madidus. The sequence goes on along the minus strand of OU452303.1, from coordinate 24,283,751 downwards.
TTTGGTAAGTGATATATTTATGCGCTTGAAGTGTGGTTACCAGCCGTCAAATCACGGCTCCCAAAAATGTTGGTGGTAGGAAAGCCATAGGGCAAATTTTAATTTGGTGAAAATTGTTTAACGGCTGTGGGAATCGAACCTAGGTTCTCAGGATCCACACGTCGACTCAATACCACTGAGCCACCACCCCATTAAATATTTTTAATATGGTAAAAAAACAATTTGTCAGCTGTGCGAATCAAACTCGGTTTCTCAAATAGACTTTTCGCTGGTTTGCTACTGAGTTATCTAACAATATTTAATTGAGTAATAGCTACAATTCTTATATTTTAAGTATTATTAAAAAAATGCATAGAGTGACAGTATACACAGATTATGTAACAACCGCTTATGTAAAAGGACCCCCCAAGAATTTAATTAATTATTATAATACAAATTGAATTTTGCTTTTGCTTGGCATCACCGGATTCGACATCTTACAAGCCTAGATAAGTCTTATTTAAATTTAAAATAATGTGTTAAAATCTTATTAATTGTATTATATTATATAATATGTGCTGGCTAGCTCAGTGGTATGAAGTCGGCCTATGAATCTTGAGAACCCTGGTTCTATTCTCACAGGCGACAAACAATTTTCATCATTTAAAAAAAAAGTACCCCTGTGGCTCCTCCACCACTAATATCTTTGGGAGCTGTGATTTGACGACTGGTAACCGCAAAATATATTACTTACCGAGATCTGCTTCGGCAGAGTGTCACACCCAGTAATGGGTAGAAGGCGCGATGATATATAAATATATATATATATATATATATATATATATATATATATATATATATATATATATATATATATATATATATATATATATATATATATATATAGATATAATATATATATATATATATATATATATATATATATATATATATATGTATATATATATATATATATATATATATATATATATATATATATATATATATATATATATATAGATAGATATATATATATATATATATATATATATATATATATATATATATATATATATATATATATATACATCTATATATATACATATATATATATATATATATATATATATATATATATATATATATAAAAATTAATGTTTGTTTGTTTGTTTGTTTGTTTGTTTGTTTGTCCCTTATGCGTTCGTATATCATTCATCCGATTACGATGAAACTTTGCTAAGTTGTTGTGCGTACGCCCGCGAAGGTTTCTGACTTAGCACAAGTCCAATCCGCTATCTTGAAACAAAATGGCCGTTAGCTATCTTGAAAAATACTACACTGATTCGATTCAAATTTGGTATAGACATAGACGGGAATCAACTTTAACATATAGGCATAATAAAGATTCAGTCCGCCATCTTGAAATAAAATGGCCGCTAGCTATCTTGAAAAGTACTGCACTGATTCGATTCAAATTTGGTACAGACATAGACGGGAACCAATCTTAACATACAGGTATAATAAAGCTTCAGTCCGTCATCTTGAAACAAAATGGCCGCTAGCTATCCTGAAAAGTACTGCACTGATTCGATAAAAATTTGGTATAGGTACAGACGAGAACCAATCTTAAAAAATAGGTATAATAAAGCTTCAGTCCGCCATCTTGAAACAAAATGGCCGCTAGCTATCTTGAAAAGTACTGCACTGATTCGATTCAAATTTGGTACAGACATAGACGGGAACCAATCTTAACATACAGGTATAATAAAGCTTCAGTCCGTCATCTTGAAACAAAATGGCCGCTAGCTATCCTGAAAAGTACTGCACTGATTCGATAAAAATTTGGTATAGGTACAGACGAGAACCAATCTTAAGAAATAGGTATAATAAAGCTTCATTCCGCCATCTTGAAACAAAATTGCCGCTAGCTATCTTGAAAAGTACTGCACTAATTCGATTCAAATTTGGTATAGTCAATTACGGGAACCAATCTTAATATATAGGTATAATAAAGCTTCATTCCGTCACCTTGAAACAAAATGGCCGCTAGCTATCTTGAAAAGTACTGCACTGATTCGATTCAAATTTGGTATAAGCATAGACGGGAACCATTCTTAACATATAGGTATAATAAAGCTTCAGTCTGCAATCTTGAAACAAAATGGCCGCTAGCTATCTTGAAAAGTACTGCATTGATTCGATTCAAATTTGGTATAGACATAGACGGGAACCAATCTTAACATGCAGGTATAATAAAGCTTCAGTCCGCCATTTTGAAACAAAATGGTCGCTAGCTATCTTGAAAAGTACTGCACTGATTCGATTCAAATTTGGTGTATACATAGACGGGAACCAATCTTAACATATAGGTATAATAAAGCTTCAGTCCTATGCCATTCGAATTGAAACGTTTGCAGTTTCCGGTGCGACTCGCATTTGCAACGACCATCAACAAAGCACAGGGACAATCGCTACAAATGTGTGGACTAAATTTGGAAAATCCATGCTTCTGACATGGACAGCTGTAGGCGGCATGCTCACGCATCGGAAAACCTTCTGATTTATTCGTGTGCGTCTCAAAGAGAAAAACAATAAATATTGAGTATCCAAAAGCACTTCAATAAACAGAATTAAATTCTTTGAGTTGCAATGCAACGCATGCCGGGTACTCGCATTAAATTGTAGACTACGCGAACGAAGTCGCGGGTAATAGCTAGTATATATATATATATATATATATATATATATATATATATATATATATATATATATATATATATATATATATATATTCTCTTCTATACATACATACTCGTAATAGAATACAACTAATCTTACATCTTTTTTCACCGCCTGTAAATGTAAACGAATTAGCAGTGCAAGCACACTTCACCGGGCCCTCAGAGTTTGGCGCACGGTACGACACCGCGGATATGTGTAATTGAAATTAACATGTTAATTAGGTATCACAGCGAGCACTGGCGGCGGCGGCGGCTGTAGCAGTGCAGCACTCACGCTGTGCTGAAAACGCATATCCGTGAGTGTGCAACCTTTGTGGAGATTATATCGCTAAGCAAACTAAAAAGTTGATGGCTAGCGTATGAAATGGAATTTACAAGTTTGTATAGTTTAGTTTCTGAGTGGAAGTGGATTTTGTTGCTGGTTAATAGAACAGGATTTTTTTAATAACGTTTTTCAGTAATTTATGGACAGAAATATTCTATACTCTATTCCCTGTATGAAAACGATAACGTCACATACGGGAACCATGTGATTCAAGATTTTGTGCTTAAAACGTTTACATTGGTATTGGATTGACATTTTTAAAACATAACCTAAAAATTAAATGTCAGATTAAAATATTTATTACTTTATAAAATTTAATTAGTTTATAAAAGAAACCAAATAAAATTTATCTTAACTCACGAAAAATATTACCTACCTTATTGAAATATGTAATTTTGTAAAATAAAACTCAAAAGAATATACATTTTTATAAGCATTATTATTATATATAAATAAATAATATATGAAAATACAAAATACAATGCACATTACCTCTTGCACTACAGTTAAATTAATTAAAGGTCCTCGATTCTTAACTCCAGGGCAAAATAATCATGAAGATGACAAACGCATTTCTGCATTTGATTACCCAAAATTTTTCAAGCCAGTTCTTATTTCTCAGTCTGTATTTATGTATCAAAAATGTCACAAACTTAGAAATGACAGGCGAGAAAATAACAAAATCATGGCCATAGGTCTCTATTTTTATTTTATAAATAAATGTGAACAAAGTAAATATAAATTTTCGTATTTGTAAGAACTGTCATACGTTTTCATTCAAATAATAAATTTGATAGAACGTGAAAAAATATGAAACGTGTGTCTTTACTTATTAAGACATACATTATGTCATTCGCATAGGTACGAATAATATTATTAAAAAAAGATAGCTATATTTCCTCGTATCTATGATAACCTCGTCCACATATGACGTCATCGTTTTGATACAGGGAATGGAGTATATAAACTCATTTAAAGATAAAATGTTGTGCATTTATACACAGAGGTAGACTGACTTGACTTGCTAATTCGCAATCATAATAATATTTATGTGTTACATCTAATATTCGAAATATGGACGGAAGCATCATTAATCGGTCGATTTACAATAAAATTTCTTGGTTTTCGAATAGTCTCGCTTCGCTTGTCTATGAAGTGCAAAAATATAACACTTATCGAGATTTTCTTAGCAGGCTGCCATATTCTATCATTAATAAAATGGCGTGACGAAATATTTATTTTGTATATTGGTAATCCTGTCGCATGTCTAGAAAAAATATAATAAGTACAGTGTACAAATATTTTCGAGGCCAAGGACAGCCAGATCTTTTTTTATTTTGTTTAATAAAAAAAAAATCGGATTTTTAAAAATTCAATCAGATTATTTTATTTAAATCAAATTAGTTTTGGATTCGCTTATCGAAATTCGTGTATTTTTTTGTACTTTTCATTGATTAGTAAAAAGATTTAAATTTCCAACAATAATATACTCAAATTGCAATATTTATTTTATATTTTTACATTAGTTATTATTATTTACAACACTTTAACTTAATTGTAAGGTAGTGATGGACAAAAGGCTTGACGTTTCGGCCAAGGTTATGGCCATCTTCAGGTCAAACAACGTTAAATAAAGTGAATAACAACATAAAAAGGTTGAGTTAAAATTCTTATTTAGGGCGAACATATAACAAAATGAAAAAATAATTACGAAGCTACAATTGTCAAGAAAAAAAAAACATGAATTTAAATTTATATGTTCGCCCTAAAGAGTCAGATAGTCGACTGAAGTCGTTGTTTGACCTGAAGATGGCCATAACCTTGGCCGAAACGTCGTTATAATACTTCAATAAATTTATATACAACTTCAAGCCTTTTGTCCATTACTACCTTACAATATTATTATTGGCTTACTAAATAATCTACTACTTTTACTTAATAATTTAAAATTACCTAACTACTACCTAATTGATGTAGTAGAATTAATAATAATTCCATTACTTTGGTTCATATTTGTTATTATAAAAAATATTATTATTCAATTTATTTTTAATCTAAAACAGAGTGTGAAAATGTGGAAAATGATATATTTTTTGTAGAAATGGGTATTTCATTTTAAATATTTTGGTGATTAAATTATAATTATATTGAAAAAATAGAGCAAAATGTTGTTTTGACATAATAAAAAAGAAAGCAAATGACATGTTCATAGTAACAGTAATAATAAAAGAAACTTTAAATTTACAAGAATAAGAACTACAAACATAGATTAATTAATTACTTAGTATTTTGAACAGAAAAAATAGTTTTATCCCCTTTGCTGTGTCTAGTCGATTCCTTAATTTAAAATGCACTAAAATTGTATGTCAAAAAAACGCGGTACACTTCTGCTGAAAAAGCTGTAGCACTTGTCATTATATAATAATATTATCTTATACAAAGATTATATTCTTTATATTACACACCCTGGACGATTCGTACCTAATACTACACACATCGGGCCTTATGTCAGTCACTTTTGGAACCATGTATCAAACTGATACATAGTATCACTGCCGTTAGTATTTTTTTCTGTTTTGATGAGATTTTTAAAGAACCGAATATTTGAATAAAAAAGTAATGATGTAATGAATTATATTTTAAGGAAGAATCAACAAGTCATCAATCAAAAATAAGTATTATTAAAAAACCCCAGTACTTTCGCCGTTATTTCGAGTCATACCAAAAATTGTTATCATTGCGATAGATTTGAGATAAAAGCATATTGCATCCGATGGAGGGTAAATTTAATATTAAATAAATAAATAAATAAATATATCATCACGCCTTCTACCCATTATTGGGTGTGGCACTGCCGAAGCAGATCTCGGTAAGTGATATATTTTGCGCGTGAAGTGCGATTACCAGTCGTCAAATCACGGCCCCCAAAGATGTTAGTGGTGGAGGAGCCACAGGAGTAGTTTTTGAAATTATGAAAATTGTTATGGGGTGGCTAGCTCAGTGGTATGAAGTCGGCCTGTGGATCCTTAGAACCCTGGTTCGATTTCCACAGGCGAAAAACTATTTTCAAATATAATATTAAGTACTTGCAAATCGTACATCCAACGAAAGATTAATGATAGGTGTATAAGAGCGATTCAATGGATGTGATTGAAGGTTTGTTACGTGAAGCAAGATTCTGAGTTGAGGAATAAATTAGCTTGTAGGAAGAAAACGAAGATCATATGTCAGGATGAGTGGGTGTTCTATGAATATTTCCGGGGTACAAACTTCTACATTGACAAATGAACAAATAATATTTTTGGTTGTTTGATTCATTATTATATGTCAATACAACTATTTTGTGAAAAAATAGATAAGTACATTTTATAGGTCATATGTTTCTATTAAAGCACGTTGTCAATAAATTATGTATTTTCGTCAAAAATTTTGTAATGTGAGGGTATTGAACTTTGTAGTCCTTGAATTCAGAAAAAAATACTGAATCGAATAAGCAAATAAAAAATAAGTTCCCATATAAAATAAAAAAGTTGCACCCAGTATTTTGAGAACCGCTGATTAAAAAAAAATTGTTAATAGTTTTATAATAGCCTTATAAAATGGTATTTATTGGTTTAAAATAAGAAAGTTGCACTTAGTATTTTGAGAACCACTACTTGAAAAAAATGTTGTTCATAGTTTTGTGATACACTTAGAAAATGTTATTTCTTTGCTAATTTAACCAACCTTATAGTTTTCAAGATAGCAATAGTGGCACAACTAAATTGAACATTCTGTATAATATAGGGAATATGGAATTCAATTCCCCTCTTACTGAGAATGAACAATATAGCTTTATCTATAAATAAATAAAAAAAAATTATTATTCGATACTCTCCGTCAAATTTAGTGGTGTAAAATTCATAACAATTGTACATCAAATAAGCCAGTTATAATCAAAAATAATATTTCTATACTATAATGTCGGAAAGTATGCTATTTCAGTAGTCATTTGTGAGCAGGGTTATAGTTCCCTGATCAACAAACGTTTATTTTACTTTCCAATAGCTACTAAGGAGCAAGTAATATTTCCGCTTGTTTAAAAATTATTTTTAATTTTTTCGTAAGCGTTTTCAAATGATTTTATGAAAACATATAGTGTGTACCTCGAGCAGAAAGTATTCTTGTCGCTCTTGCATGGTTATTATTACTATAGACTACTTTCTGCTCTAGGTACCCAAATAACTGTTTTAAAATAAAATGAAAATAATTTCATCCAATAGCTTTTTTAAATAAAAAGTTCATTGTCGTCATGTTGCTAAAGTTAATATTAATCGAGTTATTTAAAGTAGAAGTTTAAATAAGAATCGCAGGTAATTTTAATTTAGCAAATATATCAAGTAATCTGTAATTATGAACTTTTTTGTTAAGTTATCGGATGATATTATTTTCAGTAATAATATAACAAGAGAGTGAGAATAAATTGAAAATAATTTGACAGATCTTTCGAAAACTTGTTGCCAAATGCCAACAAGTTCGAGAAATATACAGTAGAATTATTTTCTAATTTATTGAACTCTCGAGTTATATTTAATTAGATTATTTTTTGGCTTAGCTGTTGAAGTCGATTCATCCAACTTAAAAGATTTTGACCTGGGTCCATTTCGATTGATAACTTATTTTTGTATTGTTGTTTCCAAAATAACTACCTATCATTTGTCACAAACAAAAAAGCATCTACAGAGATAATTTCAGGTTAAAGACGACTTTAACTGAAAATGAACTAATAAAATACAAGCTATTTTGATAATTTTCCACTAGTGAAATAAATAAGTGATCATTCTTCACTGAAATTTAATGTCGTTGATTACGAATAAAATAAATGCAATTTTCATAAATGTCAATTAAAAATAATCTGTCGAACTGATAAATTCTCGATTGGAAACTGTTTCTATAGAAGAAATTTTAATTAAAATTGAAAAAGAACGATCCATAAAATTATATGATTATGCTTGTTAAATTCCCACGTGATATGATAATTGTCAGATAATATTCTGAAATGAATTTAAATTCGTTGTTACGGAAATAGGAAATACAGCTCGTGCTGCACACTCATTAATTACTATTTCCATAACAACTCATAATTCTTGTTAAAATAGCTGTATTTCATTTGCCACTTGGTTCACTTAAATCAGTTCAGATAAAGTCGACAACATGATTAAATAAATTGAAATAAACAAACTAATGTACTTATTGGGTTAAACTACTTCAAAGTAAATTGGAATGAGTAATTTCAGTACTGGAAATAAAGTCAGCGTAGTAATTTAGCGAATTCAATAAGTGATCTGATTCAATAAATGTAAGTTAGATTTGATCCAAATGGGAAATGGAATATGCCTATAATTATCGGAAATGATCATATCAGTTGTAGGTACTCTATCCGTTAAACTATAAAGTAGATAGCGCTTCGAACGTGGCTGTTTTTACATGTATCCAACTTCTGGTGTCATCCCTGGATTTTAAAAATCATTATTTTCAGGTTATTAATAATAATAATCATAACTACACTGTATCCGTTTTAAATATAAAGCGTTGGGTGAGATAGGACCTACGATTCCAAAGCATCATAACCTACAAAATAAAACAAATAAAATTTCAAAACTTTAATTTGTAGGTTATGATGCTTTGGAATCGTAGGTCCTATCTCACCCAACGCTTTATATTTAAAACGGATACAGTGTAGTTATGATTATTCAACGCTATATTGAAGGAACCAATAAGGTGTTTACACATCATCGGTTTCATCCAATCACAGCTGTATTATACAGTTAATAGCACTGCATGGTGTTATCAGACAATTATAACCATGATTTAGGAACTTATTCAATACTGTTATTTAAAATTATTGTTGTTTTTTTTGAAATAAACTTCAAATGATTGCAGAAAAGATAATTTATTAACAATTATTAAATCTTGTTGAATAATCTATCCAAATACCACTCGAGGTCATATTCTTTTTAGATAATTTATTGCATTTCAATAAAAATTACAAATTTTGCTCTTCAAAAATTTCTCAAATACCTGCTTTTAACGAAATTTTTGACGTAGTATCCTACAAAAACACAAAAAATTCTCAAAAAATATTCACCTCTTGTGGTATTACCTATGAAAACACTTATCAAAAGTATGTTTATAATTTATTTACTTGCAAGTTATTCTGTAGGTTGTTATTTTCCTATAAATATTTAAATATTGTTAAATTAATAAATCATTGTCTGATTATTCTGTGGGTGTTAATGGGTTAATAAGTTACAGTCTGAAATTTGAACTATAAATTTATTATTATTATTACCCGTTTTACACGACCATTATTTTTATTGCTGAGTATTTATGATTGTTTTACTTAACGTTCACATATTGTTCACAATAATAATAATTTTTATTGAGTATTCACAATTTATATCAAAGATTTTTTATTTTTTTAATATATAGATTTTTTTTGCTGAGCGTTAATGGGTAAATAGATAGTTATTATTTTTATTGTGTATTTATTATTCTTATTTACAATTTATCATTTTTACCGAGCATTATTCTTACTGTGTGTCTTTGTCAAGCAATTAATAATTAATAAATAATGAGCATCTTTTTTATAGTAGAAGTGTACCACGAAACATGAATTACTTAAGTAATTAATTAATACATTCACTAAATATATGATTTTAGTTTGGTAGATATATATATTTGGATCAAAAAATAGATTTTGTTTCGAAGCATGCCGCGCGGTATAAAACCGGACGCCTAAATGCCACAACGTCGACAAACCGTGCGGTCTAAAAGCCATAATGTCGACAACACCTCCCACAACAAAAACCATAGCGTATAAATCGTGTCTCATATATCCTTTTAATTGTCCTAGCAACGTAAAAAGTAAATATAATTTAAGAAATAAACAAATCTAATGAAAAAGTATACTTTGTTGGTTTTACATTTATATTTCATTAAAGATATTGTCATATTTCAACGATTTTAAGTATAATTGAAAGCGTTGCGGTTTGTTAGAGAAGTATAAACACAGAATAAATTATTATTTATTTGATAACTCTTACTTATTGATCATATAAATTAAGCGAAATATTATTTACATTTTATAAGTAAAAATACATATTCATTTAATAGTTTTACTTTAATATCTGTCTCTAAATTTAAAATTACAGAAATAAAATAAAGCTACAATTGAAGCACATTGTGATAAGTGGTAATCAGTAAATTTTAAAATGTTTGCATTCAAATATTCTGAAAGTTTTCTAGAAAAAAATTATATTGCATGTATTTTATTTCTTGCTAAACTGTAATAGTCATAATAATCATACTCCCACTACTATATATACATACATATCATCACGCTATATCCCAACAAATGGGGTAGCACGAACCCTAAAATCACTCATAAAACATTCACTCATCACACTCATCAAACAATCAGCCCTCGTCAAACATTTTCATCCAAACAAACAACCCTCACTTCAACCACATTCATAGATCACTCCATATAATCTCATTAATTTATTACACTCGAAATCAATATCACACAACAAACCTGCAAGCACATCATTCCTATTCACTTATCATTCATTTTCTTTCTTCAACGTACATAACATATGCATAAAAAATCTCAAATTACTCACGTTTACTCCTAACAACGAATCTAATAACGAAACTAACAACGAATTTACAAGATTAGAAAAGATGAAAGCAGAGCCTGCACTTGTATATGAAAGAAAAGTCCACACAATGCAGTAACTGAAAATGAAACAAAAAGATAAGAAAGGGAGGGAGTGTCGCCCTGTGCGTATTTTTGAAAGTGAATTTCACACAATTGCAGTTAAACACTCTACGTAAGAACTGAAAACGAATTAAAAAATAAGAAAGGAAGGGAGTGTCGCTCTACGCTTGTTTTTGAAAGTGAATTCCACACAATTGCAGTTAAACACTCAATGTAAGATCAGAAAACGAATAAAAAAGATAAGAAACGAAAGGAGTGTCGTCCCTGCGCTTGTTTTTGAAAGTGAATTTCACACAATTGCAGGTAAACACTCTAATGAAATTACTAAACAACAAAAGTAAAATTTAAAATCCTGCGCTACTATATATGGTGAAACAATTTTATATAGCATAAAACACGGATTTTACATAAAGTTCATATTTTGTACAACAATGATAATTATGCTCTATTATACCTATTGAAATGTAGATATAATCACATATTGTATTTTATATTTGTTAAAAGTATTTGTGAATTTAATTTTTTAAATTTATTTTTGTAGTAATAGGAACATGCGTTGTCGCCGTATCTTAGTATATACTCGTATTTACTGAAAAACATTAATTGAATATAAGGAACAAGGAACATTTTAAGAATTATCCGCCTGCTTTTACTAAATTTCACAAGATATGTTGGATCTTTGCTAAGTTAAAAGATTTCGTTCCATTTCGTCAGAGTAAAGAAACTGCATTAACAAATACTGTCAAAGAAAGATACGTACGTACTCGACTGTGGCCTAATTTGCATTGGTCCCTACATATGACAAAATATTATTAGGCATAAATCATCAAAAATATTTTATTTTATGTTATTTAAATATTTTGCAATACTTGAATTATAGTCTGATTCTTTCATAATATACGAGTACCTGTATGTGTACATTTTATTTTTGCACAACGATAAACCGAATACCAACAATAATATGAACATATAAGTGGCAGAAAATAGCGGCAGAGGAACAAATTTACAGTGATACATTTCTTTAAATCTCGTAGCAATTGCTTATAGTATAAAATAGATTTATTTAAATTATATAATTGGAGGACCAAGTATACCCTTAATTTCGGTAGTGTTATGTTAAAAAAATTAGATTGTATTGCTTTATTATACAAATATATTAAATGATCGTATAATGTACACCTTGATATCAAGTACATTTCATAAATATCATACAAAATAGTTTATTTTCTACGATTGCTCTGAAAAGTTGACAATTACTCGTTCATTTGTCATCGTAAAGTTGATATTTTCTGTGGATCAATCGGAAAATAACTTTGTTGTGCGTTGCTATTGGAAACGCACGAAAAATATAGTAATAGCGCGTTTCCGATCGTAACGCGCGATAATGATAATAAATGAGCGATTGCTTCAATAATTACCAAGGATCAAATAAAACAGAAACTTGTCATTGATAGAACGAATTTATTTTCAATACGTATACGTTTTTTAATAATTTAAGATGCAATCGTAAAAAAATATCTTTGTTCCTCTTACACTATTGCAGTTCTCGCCTTCAGCTCGCGCCGCAATTACCGTGTTGGAGTAACAAGAATCACTTTACGCTCTTAATACACAAATAACTATTAAAAACTGCATCTAATGAGTACCTACTTGTTGCTAAATTGTTCTTTATGCAAGAGTAAGGCGCAAACGAAAAATTGCGGATTTGGAGTGCTGTGGAAAACGATGAAACAAAATAATTTTTATTTAAACTTTGCCCGTTACTGAAATATCAACAACAAATAATTTATTTAATGGACTTATCAAATTATATCATTTTTCTTTTGTTAACTCTATTTTTTTACTCATAGCACTCTTAATCCATTTTCTTTATAAAAGCCATTTTTCATTTGTTTCTCATTCTTGCATAAGAAACAATTGAACAACAAGTAGGTACTCATTAGAATGCAGTTTTTAATTTCAAATATTTTTTTTTTGTATCTACGCTTTTTTGCGGTTTTATTCAATGCAAGATATATTCTAATCATTCTATTTTGTTTCAGGTAAGTACTCGTATTCTCATCAGTTACGCAATTTTCCTGGAATAATACCGTAAGTTACATTTTAATTATAAAGTGAAGTTATTTGTTCTATTTATATTCAGGGACGTAGAAACCGCTATATCAGCAGTATCAATGATACAGGGCTCCCAAGCTTAGGGGGACCCCACTAGCCAAGCGCAGTAAAAAAATATATTTATTATTGTTTTAATAATCCTTATTGTCTAATTTATATTTAAATTCAAATAATAGTAATAATAGAAAATAAAAACTAAATTGAGCCACCTAAACTCACAGTTATTCCGACTAATTATTTTTTGAAGGGAGAGTCTCTCTGGAAATATTTCATACAGGGCTCACCAAGCACTAGCTACACCCCTGCTTATATTATAGTTTTGTGTACTGTGTTTGTAAATTTGAACGTCAATGACGCTAAGCTATATAAAGCATAAAACTGGACCAGAATATTTCTGATTTTACTAAATACTAGGCTTGTTTTTCTACTTTAACTGGTATTAACTTTAATGTCGTAGCAGGGTAATTACTACATAAAGAATTAATGTTAAATTATCATTGATTATGATACCTAGTTCCTAATTTAATTTACTAACTATATCAACATTCAAATTATTTGCCTATTCACTGGATATCAGTCTTTAGTATAACATATTGGAAATATATGGCACAAACTAGTTGATAATAACGCGAATTAAACAATGTTGCACACAGAGAGTATTATTTATATATATATATATATATATATATATATATATATATATATATATATATATATATATATATATATCGTATATATATATGGATCATTCTCTGGGAAACGGACACCCCACCTTCTCCAAAATTTGAAGCGTCAAACATTTTTTTGAACGGCACGAAAAAATCGGAAAATGTATCTAGTTTTTAAATATGAGTAGCGAAATTTATATTTTTTTTATGATTTTGAGGTGTTTTGGCTATATTTTGATCAAAGATTTGTAAAAACTAAGTTGAAAAAATGCTTGGGTTTGTATTTTTGACGAAAAACTGAAATATTTTGTCTATTGTCAAATTTTCTAAAAAGTTACCCCTTTTTTTAACAAAAGTGGATTAAAAAAATAATTAATATTCGACCTCTATTTATTTTTTAATCTAAAAAAAGTCATCCTATGAAATATATATATATATATATATATATATATATATATATATATATATATATATATATATATATATATATATATATATATATATATAATATATATATATATATATATATATATATATATATATATATATATATATATATATATATATATATATATATATATATATATATATATATATATATATATCGTCACTCCTTCTACCCATTACTGGGTGTAGCACTCTGCCAAACCAGCCAAATCACGGAACCCCAAAGATGTTTGTGGTGGGGGAGCAACAGAGATAGTTTTAAAATTTAATACGTGCGATTTTTTTGATACATTTTTAATTATTTTTTTTGGACTTTTTGAGGAATTTTGAAATGTCTCAGAAAATTCTAAAAAAATTCACTCGTAGTCTATAGTACTCGTAAATACTAAGCAATTTCTGTATTAATTTCAGACTTTTCGAGTAAAAAAATCATGACATTTTAAAATTCAAAAATTCTCCAGTCCAAACGAATAAAAATTTTAAAAATGTATAAAAAAAATTCTAAAAAAATTTACTCATATTCTTTTATGCATCTTAATCATTTTTGTTACATAATTGTTTTCGTAGGTTGTCTTGTTTTTAAGTCAAAATTTGATAGAGATCAAATATTAATTATTTTTTCAACCCACTTTTGCTAAAGAAGGGTAACTTTTTAGATAAATTAACAAGGGACGAAATATTTCAACTTCTCGACAAGAAATGGGATGCCGCCGTCGAAATGAAATAAAAAACCAAACTCAAGCAGTTTTCCAACTTTAAAATTTTGGTTTTTAAATCTTTGGGAAAAAAATGGCCAAAACCCCCCAAAATCATAAAAATTATCAATTTCGCCACTGATATTTGAAAACTAGATTCTTTTTCCGATTTTTGAATGTCATAATGACCTTAGTGATTGGTCATAATTTGTAATAATAAAATATCTATATATTTTCCAAAACAAAAAATCAAGCATTTGCAGGTACACCGAAACGATCAATCACAATGTTATGAAATATAATATAGGTACGGACCAGCAGTCCGTAATATTTTGAATGGAGAGGCCACCTACTTTAGTCTGAAAAATACCGCAGGCCCCTGTGCAGGAAAACAAACGAAATAATTTTATTGTAACTTGTGTTATTTTTATTCATGTGCGGTACGATATTTCGCTAATTTTATTAATTATAACTCTGTATAAATCGGTTTTGGTTTCATTTGCTTTCTCATATACATTATTTCTCACGTATCCTCAGAAACACAAATCTAAGGGTGTCAAATTTGACGGCCATGTATTAGACTATGAGTGCCTATCCATCGGTCTGGGAACTGATTATTAAGATAATTATACACAATTTCTGCGTTATGTGCAGGTGTGCAGTTTTTCTGAAACCATATACCAATAGTTTTAGCCCAAGGAAAATTATCATATAAATAGTGCATTGAATATTGCTGATAATTTTTTCGAACCCACGAGTACTTTTGTTGCACGTGCATGTTTTGAAATATGCACGTGTCGAAGATGAGTGCAGATTTCTTAAGATCAACAAAAGCCCGAGTGAACAGTGAGAAAAAAATTTCCAGGAATATTTAATGCACATGTTATAATCGGTAAGAATATTGTCCTGCGAAAACAATCAAAAAAATTACAAAATTAATACTATGACATGTTTATAATAATATATTCATTTTCATTATTATATGTCAAACAAATTTGTTTCTAGGTAACTAAAAAAATTAGAGTAAAACTGTAAATTTTTCATACAGAAAATAATAGCGAATATTGCACTAGTGCAAATTGCCGCTGTAATTGCACTAGTGTAATTATTACTAATTAATTCACTCATTTCTATGACAACATGATCAAATAATGAAATTCTATTGATTGTTCAAAGTCGTGGAGCAATATTCTATCAAAGTCTCAATTTAATTTTCCAACATCTGCAAATATTTATCTGCAATTAGATTTGCTGCATAAATTGTGAACCAACATCTTCGTCCTAAAATTCCGCTCAAGATATTAAACCCTAATTGTACTTCGTGTCGTGTTTTCCTCACATTTCTGGGATTTTCAGTACAGCAATAATTAAAATTATTACAGTTAAACAAACCATTGTTCGTGCATTTTGTTTCATCGGACTATTATATTTTTGTCGTAGAAAACGTGGATAATTTTTTTAAAATGTACCACCAATTAATGTATTAGATGAAAGACGATTCTTATAAGCATGGTACCGCAAAATAAGGTAAATTAGACCAAATGGGGTTTAGTTGTATATTAGGTATTTTAAAAACAAATTGAGTACTGTCACCTAGCTGTTATTATTTGATCCTCAATGGCTGGTATTATAAAAATCATTAGTAATACATGCACGTTATACGTTGGATTGTGATTGTGATTTTCTAAATCATGATTCCTTTGATCGTGATTGCGTTGAATCATGATTAAATATGATACTGAAGAAAAGATCGTACAGGAATAATGATTCAAATCCAACCCGATAGACGCGATCCTATAGTATGAACATTAAAATAACTGCAAATGTCAAATACATAAACTAACCTATTTTAAAATTTCATAATTGAGTGTCCATGTAAGCCATTTAAAAATGGATCGTGATCGTGTTGAAACAGAAAAAAATGTTCTTGTTGAGAAGTGAGAAGAATATATATTTACTATAAAGCACAGAATAACTTGACTTCCATAATAAATTTAATTTCTTCAATAAATTTTAATCTATTTTATTTACTCATATAAAATAATCAAAAATTTCTGTAAAACCAGTGTTTGATTATATTGTATGTGTTTTAAAACGTTGTCATATATAACAACACTGTCAAAAGTTCAACTGTCGTCTGAAAAAATAAATTGTATTTACTTTGGCAATATATTAACGCTTTCTGAGTATCTCACATAGAAAGTGTTGTATAAGATAACGGGGGTGGGGTATCAGGTCCGGACCCACCTTGACGATTTGAAAATAAAAAATTCGTAATACAGTATTTGTATCCATTTGTTGGCTAAAATCGATCATACCACATGAAGGAAGTTAGGGCAAAAACTTTTAGCATTAGGAAGGCTTCGGAAAAATGTACTATTACATACACAATGTTGAATACTACATATGTAACAACGATTTTTGTCATATATTATTTTTTTTTAAATAATGTTAATTTGAAAGTGAAGTTCATGGAGGTAATGGATCAGTTATATGGCAATTTTAAGTCTTACTATTACGATTCATCAATACTACATAAAAATTATTTAGTTTCATTTTCGTATTCTCTTCGCATTTAAAATTAAAACACGAAAAATTAAATCAACAAAAAGATAATGTGCGCGTATAATACTCGTACGTGCTCCCATGCAGTACAAACCCAACCACAGAAAGCGGAGATAGACCGATACAAAGAACCGAAAGATATGCCTAGAAAAGACCAGCTTAATTATCGCTAATTTTTATATCTCAACTTCACTGTCTAGCAATCCTATGTGTAAGAGCGGAGTTTTTATTTACGATGTAACACGTACATACACAGCACCTCAATTTGAATACATTACGTGCGCGCGTGAGTTCTTCAGCATTGCGCGCTGTACAGCGTGCTTTCACGCAACATGCCTGCGGTTAAGTGTGTATGTGTTTGCGTCTGAATTCCACTAACAAAAGTACGCATGACTTGAGGACTAAACGAGTTGTAGCTTTTATGATTTTTGTTTGTAAATTTTTGAATGTAAATTTTTATTACTTTCGTAAATAAATAAAACTGTACATACTCAGTTATATGTAATAAATATAATTACAAATATATGTTTCAATTACCTTCTAATTTGTACTGTTATCTATGTATATATTGTTATCAGGTTTATTACTAGTATTGGCATTGGCAAATCTAAAGAATTGTGCATACAGTGACCTTTAGGTGTCCCGCAGCTTAAAAGGATCCCAAAAAAAGTAAATTTTAAATAGCTATATAAATTTCATAAAATATTTAAATATGGAATTTTAGTTTTTTATTTGAGTAAGGAAGAAAACACAAAAACTACATCATTTACTAACTAGAAATGTTGTGTTAACGAAAAGCGAACCCTAGGAATTTACCATGAAAAATTAAATTTTGCTGCTTTGAAATAAATTTTAGAGACGTATATTTAAAATAAAAATTCTGGATATTTATTTTTCTATATAGAAATCGATCAACAAAAATATATTAATTTAATGGCTGTTAAAAAAAAGTTTAAAAAATACGGAAAATTCGGTTTTATAATTGACAAGCATAGAAATGGAATAGAATCTAATGAAATATTTCACCTTTTCTTTGTAAAAGTAACATTTTGTTTAAAAAAAATTCGAAAAATAGTGAATTTATAAATGGAATATTAGGAAATATTTATAGAAGAGCAGTGGCTTAACTTAAATTTAATGTTCCTCCGCAAAATTATGTTTAGCCTTCAAAAATATGTAATATTAAGTAACCAGCAAATATAAATTATAAGTTAGAAAACACATATCATAGTTTTAAATAAAAAAGACGTAGATAATATATATCTTGATGAATTATTATTGCTTGATATGTCAAAAACATAGAAATCAAATACTACTGAAATTAAAATTTAAACAAAACGAAAAATAACAAATATAAAAATAATTCTATAAATTTGTTAGCACAATTTGTATAAGTTGTTTCCTTCTGTCTTTAATTTTAGCAAAATTACTTTTTTTCTAAATATCTTTCCATTGTAGCTGATTTTCCTATTTGTCTTGCGTCGTTGCGTTTCTCAAATATATATTTTAAATATTTTTTAACTTTCAGAAACTTCGTTCTTCACCAGCAACACCATCATGCTGAGTTATATATAACAAGCGAAATTACAATTTCAGTGGCTAGCTCAGTGGTATGAAGTCGGCCTGTGGATCCTGAGAACCCTGGTTCGATTCCCACAGGCGACAAACAATTTTCATAATTACAAAAACTACCCCAGTGGCTCCTCCACCACCGCACTTCACGCGCAAAATATATCACTTACCGAGATCTGCTTCGGCAGAGTGCCACACCGAGTAATGGGTAGAAGGCGTGATGATATATTTATTTTTTTATTTATTAAACAAAAAAGACAAATTTGTAATAGAGAAAATTCTTATTTATTAATAAAATTTGTAGATTCAGTTGTAGGCTCGTGATAAAACATTATAACATTCGAGAGAAAAAAACATATTATTTAAGTTTCATACATTTATTAAAATTCTTTATAGATTTTGGCTTTAGACGACTTCAGAAGATGATCTTCTGAACATGGCTTAAGAAGCCGAAATCGATAAAGAATCTTATTTATTGTTTGATTTTTTATGTTTTTTTTCCAAATTTGTCTATTGACTTTTAAGCTTGTGAATAACTACATACTAAAAGATTAATAAAAATAAAAACTGTCTTGCTCTATATTTCATTGTCAGAAATTCAAATATGCTCATTTTTTCGATCTCAAATTGATTTAATGAAAGTGCTTCAAGGCCTCTCGTGTTTGGTATCTAACAAAAAGTCTTTTAAAGAGCTCGCATGCAGAATTGGATTATTTTCGATCGGCAATTGTTTTAGTAAATGTGCTTCAAAACCTATCGTGTCTGGTATGAAATGAAAGGTATTTTGAAGGGCTCGCGCACTAAATTTAATATTATTCGATCGGCAATTGTTTTAGTGAAAGTACATTAAAACTTATCGTGTTTGATATCAAATGAAAGGTTTTTTGAAAGATTCACGTGAAGAATTAGATTTTTTTGAACGGTAATTGTTTTAATGAAAGTACTTCTGAAACCTATCGTGTTTAATATCAATTGAAAGTCTTTTGAAAGGCTCGCGTATAAAATTTAATACTTTTCGATCATCAATAGCTTCAGTGAAAGTTCTTCAAAATCTATCGTGTTTGGTATAAAATTAAAGATCTTTTGAAGGGCTCACGTGCAATTATTATTTTTTTATCCGCAATTGTTTTAATAAAAGTACTTCAAAACCTATCATGTTTGGTTCAATTGTAGTCTTTTGAAGGGTTCACATGCAGAAAAGGTTTTTTTTATCGTCAATTATTTTAGTGATTGGGCTTTGAAATTTATTGTGTTTGGTATCATTAAAATGTCTTTAGATGGTCAAATGTACAGAATTGAAAAGTTTTAAAATCGGGACTAATTCAATTTATATTATGTTAATTGCCGTCAATTAAATCTTACTTCAGTGTTCGAGGAAACTAGCGTGAAGGCCTGGCGAAGTATACTCTATTTTGATTAGTTTTCGGAATTTTATGTCTATTATTTGACAATATTTTTCAAAAATTCATTTTGTTTGCTGAAATTGTTCGAATGTCAAATTATTTTAAATTATTACGAGTGCAATAGGTTGTTGACAATATTACCATTACAAGACATAGGGTATTATGTAATACATAACATACCTCGTATGCAAGATATTAGTAAACAATAATATGCTAGTACGACATAATAGTTACGCAATTAGTAGTATCAGTTGGCGAGTGCTGTAAGCGGGGTTGCTAATCTACGAGTGCAATAATAACACTTTTAACATGAGTTGCACAAACTATTATTTCTACGATCGAGTTTTAACTAATTATACTTATTTTTTAAATGATATTACTGGGTGTGGCACTTTGTCGAACCGGATCTCGGTAAATGATATATTTTGCGCGTAAAGTGTGGTTACCAGTCGTCAATATTATTATTATGATTAAATAAATAACCTACTTCCAAGTTTACAAATTATCCAATTATATTTACTGTGAATGTGTTGACTTAGACTTATTACAAAATACACATAGCTAATTAGTAATATTTGCTGTCCTATTTAATTTGTTAATTAATTATTACCGGAATGACGTAAATGAAAAATAATTTTGCGTTAGAGTGTATAATGTTTCATAATGCATAAGATAGATCATATGTTTTAATTTAAACTAATCGCATGTATTTTTTTAATTTTGTGGTAACATCAATTGTGTCATTTTTTTTAAGTATCTTCAAATATATTTGTGCTCAAAATAACTAACGCAAAACTATCCGCTTGATGGACAATTTATTTTCATATTTAATTTTATTTTCTGGGTTTGCATTAGTCTGTAATGGTTCAGGTATATTTCAGTTCCCTCTATATAAGTAAGAGCTGACACTTAGAAGAATGTATACAGAAGTGAGTCAATAATTATCCATTATTCAGCTTTATTTCAATAAAAATTGAAAAATTGTAATAGTACCATTTTTTTAACATACGAGTAGTCCCTTTACTTTTTAACGCACTACGATACTTTCATCGTTGTATAAGCTTTGTCCAGTAAATAATAGCCTTCATCGGTTTTGATACTTAATAAACTAGAAATTGGACAAAATTAACTAATGGTGATATATTGAACAAAAACATGGAAAACATTTAAACGATACAAACGTAAATAACATAAGTAAGCAACAAGTAATAAGACAAACACAAATCAGTTCACATTAAGTTTACGAGAAGATTTACGAGATTAACACATTTAATTAAACAGTCTAGTAGCGCATACTGTACAAAAATAATCAATTAGCTAGGCAGCCTAAATTCGACTGACAACAACCGCAATCCGTACACAAATAGCTGAGCGAGAAACAACGGAAAATATGATAAATTACCAAACAAACTGTATACAAGTGTCCCTAGTCCGAACCTTAAGTGATATTGGTTTGATGTGACCCACGCTGCTTAGTTATTATTTCTTGCGCTGGCAATCTTTTATCGAGAACTGCATAATTAGCAGATAAGTTAATTAGCATGAGACACAACAACCTTAACTTATGGCTAGTTTATTAAGAGAACAACTCTAGAGCATGTTTAGTTAAGTAAATGTGACTTACATACCTATGCTGTTTTGTGCGCTGCGGGCGATTTGCTTCATACTCTACCTCTAAATCTGAAATGGCCAAAATTTATTATTCAAGAAGCATTTGGTGATGAAGTCATGGGAAAACCCCAAGCGTTTTAATGGTTGAAGAGGTCCAAGAATGGAAAGATAAGTGCGGAAGACGATGAGCGCACTGGACATCCTTCAACTGGAATCAATGACCAAAACATCCAAATTGTGCGTGAATCTATTCTCCGAGACCGTAGACAATCAATTCATGACATCTGTAATAAAGTTGGAATGTCCTGTGTTACAGTCCAAATAATTTTGATGGTCAAACTTGGGATGCGCAGAATTGCTGCAGTACACCGACCCACACATCTCTGGTTGTCCGCGAATTTTTGACATCCACACAAACAAATGTTCTCCCCATCCTTCTTACTCACCAGACCTCGCTCCTTGCGACTTTTTCGTCTTCCTAATAATGAAAGCCAAGCTGAAAGGTAAGAAATTTGAGACTGTTGTGGAGATTCAAACTATATCGCAGGAGGTTCTAAGCGCTATTGAAAAAAATGATTACAAAAAGTGTTTCGAGCTGTGGAAAAAAAAATGCGACAAGTATATAACTATAGGTGAGGATTATTTAAAAAAAAAATAGTTCGAAAACTTTTGGATAGCACCTCGTATACAAATATCTTCATTGCGATTCTCGAGCGAGACTAATTTGACTTAGCCCACATTACTCAATTATTCTTCCTCGTGTCGGGTTCCTGTATACTACTACTATTTATTTTTATTTTTTTAAATAGATATACCGTATATATGTTACTGTAACAAAACGGACAATTCAGAATTTGGTTTTGTTTATAAATTGTGATATTTCACTATCAACTCAGCTTCGAAAGATACAGACTAATTAAGTGTTATCTTAAGTATCTTTCTAAAGTTGATTTGACAGAGTTTATTCTGTTTATCAAATTTATGAGTGCATACGTTATAACTTCAGTATTCCGTAGATCATTATTTATCAAGTTTAATGCTTTTCTGAAATGTCGCGTCTGGTTATACGGGCTGTGATGACATTTCTGGGTAAATTGATAGCTAAGGATAGAGTTAACCTTGAAACTCACCCCGTCTGGATTTTTTATGTAAACATATATGTGGGAACAGCTATCTCGACCAACGGAACGATACCGACTCCTTACCCTTTGTCAGAACATCCCATGCAATACAACAACGATTAGGTAGTGGTAGATTGGCTTCTGTGGAGACAACTTGGCTCTCGATGTGCAAGATATAGGACTTGCCATGTATTTTGTAACTTAAGTAAATAATAGTTTTATTCATACGTTGTTGTTGTTTCCATTGTCAGATAATTTGCTTAATTTCAATATTAATTATAGTTATTGTAGTTTTATAATTTATACTTTCTTTTATGTTCTAAACATATTTTATATTTACAAGAAGTTCGCATCAAGTTCGTCTTATTTCGTTTTATTTAATTGTGTATTAAATCGCGTTATATTTCGTCTTGATTTTAATTTAGTTCGTCTATTAATTTTGACAACTAATTGAATTGCAGCTTTCAATTATTTTACATTACCATTATATTATATATGGGGTAATGGCTCAGTGGTATTGAGTCGGCATGTGAATCCTGAGAACTCTGGTTCGATCCCCACAGTCGACAAACATTTAGATCAAATTAAAATTACCCCTGTGGGTAACCACTAACATCTTTGGGGGCCGTGATTTGACGGCTGATAATCGCACTTTACGCGCATAAATATATCACTTACCGAGATCTGCTACGGCAGAGTGCCACACCCAGGAATGGGTAAAAGGCGTTATGATATATTTATATTTTTTATATTTATTATATTATATTATATAAAATTACATATTGCTGCCTATATATATATTTGTATGGGACGTTCTTTGTCAAACGGAAAAGGCGTTGCCCAAAATTCAAGTTGATTCTCTATTTCACACAAAGAAATAAAAAATAAGAAAAAAACATTGTGATTTTGACCAATTCTGAGCGTGGATTTGTATTCAGAATTCACAAAACTACGAGATAACACGTTTCGCTTAAGAATTTCAAGTAAATGGGTCGTGCGAGTTCATTTGACAGTGAGTTTTTTTCTTATATATGGCATTGCTTGAGGCCATTTTGACTTCGGCATATTTTATTTATAAAGTTTAACTTCCTGATACAAAAAAAAAACAATCATTTTACGATCTATAAACTATCAATACTATCGTTCGGGACTACCTACATTTCACCTATTGTGTTTGATATAAAATGAAAGGTATTTGAAAGGCTCGCCTACAAAATTTAATATCTCAAGAAATAGTTAATTAACAAATTTGTCCGATGGTGGATATTACAAATAATTTTTTTTTTAAGCTATGAGCGTTCTTGGGATTTGAACCCAGAACCTACACTCGCATGGTGACTGCTCTAACCAATTGAGCTACAAACATTCGGCGAAGTACTCATGCTTTTTCGTGCAATATTTAGTAGAAGAATTGTAAAATGACATGGGTTGCGTTAATTCGTTACAACCAACATCCTACGAGTAGGATGCAATGGGTCATTCCCTGGGTGATAATATTATAAGAAATAGTTAATTGGCAAACTTGTCTGATGGTAGATATTAGAAATATTATTCGATCGGCAATTGTTTTAGTGATAGCTTTTGAAGTACATCAAAAGCTATCACGTTTGGTATCAAATGAAATTTTTATTATAATTACAAATTTCAAATATGTGTATTAAAAAGCAAATTTTTGACAGTCCACTACGAAGTTGGTTTTAAAACAAAACGTCAAATTGATAAGTTTGATAAAGTATACAGGTAAATCCAACCAAATTTGTACCTTAGTAATAATATGTAGTAAAACCAAGCAAATTTCGTCTACGGTAAGGTACAATTTAGAAAAACCAGATAACGAATTGGAATTATTTGAATACTTCTAAATTCTTTATCGATAATTGTTTAATTGAAAGTGCTTTAAAAGCTATTTATCGTTTGAAGGGCTCGCATGCAGTAATGGAATTTTTTCTAAGGCAATTGTTTGAATGAAAGTACATCAAAATCTATCGTGTTTGGTAGAAATAAAAGATTTTTTGAAGGGTTCGCATGCAAAATTGGAATTTTCTCGATCGGCAATTGTTTTAGTGAAGCTGCTTCCAAACCTATCGTTTTTGGTATCAAATGATATGTTTTTAAAGGGCGTGCTTGTAGAATTGATGTTTTTTTCAATCGGTAATTGTTTTATTGAAACTAATTCAAATCCTAACGTGTTTGTTATCAAATGGAAGATCTTTTGACGGGTTCGCTAGCAGACTTGGATTTTTTTAACGTCAATTGTTTTAGTGAAACAATTGTGTTTGGTATTAATTAAAAGGTCTTTAGAAGGACAGACGTGCAGAATTTTTTAGATCCGTAATAATTCAATTTATATTGTGTCAATTGTTCTACAGGAATGAATTCTATTTCAGTGTCGGCGGAGCATAGCGTGAAGGCCTAGCAAATCCAGGCCGACCGCTAGTTCATTACTTAAGAACATAATAATCTATGAAGAAAAATGAAAGCAAAAAGCACATGTTCTCTTATAGAGCAAACAGCAAACCAATAAAACATTCAGAGTCAGTATGGAGATTCGCCGGCTGCTAGCTGCGGCCTGTGGCTGTGTGTACGCGCGTGACATACGCGACCGTGCGTGCGACAGCGCGACACATCGCCACTGAACGATTTCCTGGAGACGTTCAGGAAACGGAAGCGTTCTCCTTATTTCATCTATCGAGCTGTGTGGCTAGGGTGCACGTTGCTATAATGTGGCATAGCATCGCAGAAAAACGCCGTCGCGGTCGCAGTCAGCCGGAAACAACGCCGGCGCCCTGCCTCCGGCCCCTTCACCGTCATGTGCTATTTGTTGAAGAACTGAGAAATGAATGGAGGATACGTTCTGAGGATTATTTGATAATGTCAAGATTTAATATATTGCTGTGGATTTATTCTATCACTTTATATTTACGTTATTAGTATTACTAGATACACACTTTAGTTAAATAATTTTTAAAGGTTTTTTTGTAATATTTTCCAGCGTAAAGATAAATATTGTAATTAAATAAAAAACTCATTTCGTTCTGAATAAAATATTTATATTTTTTTGACTCGTCAAACGGTATAATTTGATATTAAGATGGACCTGTCATTAATAAATATAAAAATAGTGATTCCGTTTTTACAATTACTTAAGTATTTTATATCAATAAGTGTTATCTGATGATGTTCGGTACGCCGGACGAAACGTCCTATTAAAATTATGTACAAGTACTACATCCACTTTATTATTTATCCGCAGACCTACTTTTAGCAAATACAATTTACCTACTACTAGGTACTACACTCTACAAAACATCATCATATCTAAACAAATCCAACGCAATTATTTTCAAAACTAAAAATATCCATTCTTGCTTATCAAAATTCACCAATTCCAAAATATTTCACTAAAAATAACAACGAATGGGATTGTTTTTATTTTTATTTAATTGTTAAGCTATATTATCTTCATCTGTATCACTAGTATAACAATTAAAACTAATATATAAGTATTCTAGGACTTGAGTTTTGTCATTAATCTCAAAACTTATTAAAGTGGATTTATTTAGTTTTATGGAACAGCTCCTCAATTTCCAAATTAATAATTTATTACCAAGTATAATTTATATATTGAAAATAATACTAACTGCAACGACTTATAACAAATTTAATAATTGTAATATAATAAAACATATTTTAGAAATAATTCTGATTAATAAAAGCAGCAGTAATTCTTATAACATAAATATATTCAACTTATGAAGGAAATTTAATAGAAAATATATAGCATATCTGGAGAGAAAACTATTACATATTACATGCAACGTTGCCAAAAAATCAGCTTCACACTGTTCTTCCAACACTTCTCTAAATCAAAAATGTATATTTCTTGGCTTGAATCTGAATTATTTATTGGCTGGCAGCACATGTGAGAAAAAAGAGTGCGTTTCCCAGCAGAGAATTCTTCGCTCTTAATCTTTTTATTCTCCAAATTCGTTTTGTCGAATGAATCGCGTATTTCCTGCCGCCAGCTTTCCGCCTACACCACAACGAATGATGGCGCTGCAGTTACGAGACGCAAGACGCAGAGAAATGACAAAAAGGGGGGAAACAAGTGCGCATCCGTATCCGCTGTTTGACAAATGACTACCGGGAATACCTGAAAGTCTAGATAAATATTTTATTACCAATAAAACAGTTCCTAGTTAGTAAATGATGTTTAGTTCATACTGCTACTGTAATTTAGTTACAGTTGATAGTACAAACATTACGCCAGCATACAAATATATTTAAATTAAAAGGGAAGAAAAATATGAATTTCCGAACAGAATTATTTATAGAGTATATAGGGATAAAAAGTTATTTGTTTTACAAGTTTCAATAGAAACATAGAAAATAAAAATTACTTAAAAGACGGATACAGTATTTATTTTTAACTAAAAATATGTTTTCAACAAACACTATTAAAAGTAGTCTTTTTACCGGTTGCTTGGCGTATTAAAAATAGATTAAAAATAATATTTAAAAATGTGGCCAAACATATTTGATTTATTTATTCAAATATTTTCATATACAGTACAATTATTACAATTTGTTATATTTACATGTGTTTGTGTTGTTTTTACAGTATTTCTTGAATAATGTTGTAAATTTAAAGAATTACAATCAGATTAGAACTAATTTTATTATTGAGCAATTTGCCCGAAGCATAGATGATTTCCAAATTTTTCTTCAAAAAAGGCCAAGAGTACATATTCAGAATAATAACCGCTAATTTTTGTTTTCGTTACACTATTTGATAAATTTGTATTGTTAAATTCATATTGCTGTTTCGATATTGTCGGAAGTAATTCTAAAGTAGCTCTTGAAGCAGCTTCTTCAATTTCTTTTGGTAATGCGTTATTCATAACACACAATTAGTACAAATATACAATGAAATACAAAGCTACGTACACTTATAAAAAAATTACACGTAACTAATAATAACTTTAAATTTTTATTAAATTCCTATTATATATTACTTTAAATTATATTTTGTTACTAAACTGTCAAAAATAATAAAATAAAATATTTTTAAAATAAAAATATTGTATGATATACGTGTTAAAAGTTAAAAGGGTTGCTTCACTCGGCTTTGCTTCGTTCCATAAACATCCCTACTAACAAAACTATATGTATAATTTAACACTTACATCATAAATATAACTATATTATTTTCACGTGATCTTTGTTTTCAATACTGCAGATGGTGGGTGATAGCCGGATATAACGACAGTGGATTTTTTTAAAAAAAAACAGAATTTATTTTAATTGATCAAGGACACAACTAGAGCTGATTAGAAGAATTCGCGAATAATGCAATAATATTACGTCACAACAATTTAAAATTTCACAAAATGTTTCGCTCATTAAAGTATATATATATATATATATATATATATATATATATATATATATATATATATATATATATATATATATATATATATATATACTCGTATATATTCCGCGTCAAGTGGCCCCTCCTTCTGTCCAAAAATTGAAGCGACTTTAAATATTGAATTTGGACTTCCAATGTTCGTATACTTGAGGGCTTCCGCAATTTGAGTGGCCTTTTGAAAAACTGCATAACCCCATGACCCCATAAGCAAAAATATCCCAAAAATCTGACGAAGTGATCTTACAATATGTTTAATACAACTTGGCTCATCTAAATAATTTACGGAGGTATAGAAAGATAATCAAAGTACGATAGTATCGATTATAGAGCTTTAGAATATATATATATATATATATATATATATATATATATATATATATATATATATATATATATATATATATATATATATATATTATTGTATTATTAAAAAAGTCAAGAAAGCCGGGTTAGGTAAACGTATTTTCAATTCGAGATCTTTACAATTTTGCCGCGTGGATGCTCGCGTTACCTTCGTCGCGTTGAAAAGCTATTATACCCGAAATAAAACTTTGATACACTTGACATTTAATTAAAGAATAATTACGTAGTGCGCACTCCGACGGCATCAGCAAGGCAGGAATTCAGTGAATTCAGACGGCAATAGGCGAAAAGTGCATCAGGTCGTAATGAACACGCTTCGCCAATTCGTGTACTCCCTGCTCACTTGCAAAAGTTAATACTGGATCTACTTACTAATTTCCTATAGCATTATGTTTAGCAGAATCGGACTGAGCTCACCAAGATTCCGAAAATTTTCTGGTAGGTCGTGGTGTCAGTATGGGTTCTATCTCCAAACATTCTCATGTACACAGACGGCGTGTGAACGTGTAGGTATTTACAATTTTATAATAATAAAATCACGTTTACGCTCAAATATGAGGGAAAAAATATTTAATTATAATGACAGGTGCTCAAGATCTCTGAGACAATATTGATCCTAATAAACGGTCGTCGGTAAAAATTTCTAGATTGTGCATATGAAACGACAAAAAAGCCAGACATCAAAATATTACTAAATTTTGTTTACCTGAAAAGTCATGTTGATTTACATTGACAGCGAGAGATTATTTATTGTTTCTTGTTTGCATATTTAGTCATGTTGTTTTTGTACAAATAATTAAACAGTATTCATAATAATTAATTAACCAATTTAAATATCAAACTAATTTATGTTCTGTTGGTACAATAGAAATTTGAAGTATAAATAAAAAATTAACTACCGTAAAGACCGTAAAAATCCAAATATTTCAACGTCACTGTAAACTTTGGAACCGTTTGGACCAGCAAGATTAACTAATCACATTATAGAATATCGTCAATTTTGACTAAATTGCAAGTGTCATCGTTTCATGTGAATCCAGCTTTAGTCAGTAAAATCAAGTTTTCAATGACTGTAAAGGCAGGACCATAAGCAATATAATGAGGAAGCACTATTTATTTTAACATTATTTTGTTTAACAACTTTTATATTTAACAGGCATCTTGCACTTGTCACAAAAAGCGGAACACTTTGCCGCAGGAAATGCTTTTTCTTTTCGAAAATAATAAAGTAATATTTATTTTGTAGAAAATGATTCAATGTAAAATTATAATTTCAAAAATTAGAAGTGTTTGTTATTTTTTATTTATTTATGTTACTCTGTACAACAGGAAATAATCTCAATTATAATACAGAGTTCGGACCCACCGAGCCGAAATGTGGGAGATCATATATTTTTTAGCTTGAGTGGAATTCGAACTCGAGATCTTCGAATTCGAATGCCACAACGCTAATTACACCACAAAAAACTTGAACAACTGTCATTTGTATATAAGAAGTGTTGATCAATGTATTCCGATCACCAAAATTGTTGGAAAAAGCATTTTGCAAGGTTTATTCCTCCATTTGTACTTGGAAACTAGCGTGACATGCCAGGCCTTGTATATAATTAAATGAATAATCAAGAGTAGCACTATAGATCAGAGGATCTCAACCAGGAATCAGTGGACCCTCAAAGGGTACATGAAGGTTCTACAGAGGATACGTGACGCCTCTATGGAGACTACGTAAATTTTTATTTTTCCGACCTATATGTATATTATGAAAAGTATCGTGGTGGTGATTTTTCTCTATTTCGAGAGTTTGATAAATCTTTGGATTTTAGACTCTAATAAACTAAAAAAAAACCGTCAGTTTACCGGTTTGTCTGGAAACTGAATAACATAAAAACAAGGTAAGATTTTCGATTGATATTTTATATTTAATATTTTAAGTGAAAAGCTGAGTTAAGTTTGACAATGGGCTACATCTTTATCGATATGTCTTTTTAAGTTTTTCGGTTTATTTCGCAAACAGTAGTTTTTATTAAAAAAATATAGTAACTAAGATGGACCCTAATTAGTTTTAAAATAACTTTTGTTCGAAACATTTTTCAAAATTATTATCGGTTCATTAGTTATAAGTTATAATATATGAATAATTTTGAGAATCCTTGCTATTTTTATAAAACATTTACAGCCAAATTTTCAAAAGGGTTTAAACAAACTCTAATATATTCTTGTTACCATTTGGTTTTCGGAATGTGATTAGGAATAACATTTTAAAATCGGACAAGAATAAGATTAGCTTATCCAAAATTCAAGATTAGCTAAAACTTTTTGAGAATCTAGCAGGTTAAAAACAAAAAATATTAAAATTATAATATAAAGTCAGAGCCTAACTTAAAAATTACGTTAAAGCCTTCGTCACTTGTTTTTTTAGTTACTCAAAATATGTCAAATTTGGTTTCAAATTTAAAAATCAAAGCCCTGGACCAGAGAATTATAGTAAAAGTATAAAAAATTATCTACAAGCAATTCACAATTGCTTATCTTCAAAATTTGATAAAACTAGGCGTTTATTGAAACTTATAGTAAGAAAAGTATTGTGTTGGAAACAATAGATTTTTGTCGTAATATTAATAATAATAAAATTATATATATATATATATATATATATATATATATATATATATATATATATAAGTATATCATAACGCCTTCTACCCATTACTATATATACAGGGTGGTCCATTTAAAGTGTTATCAGGAAATATCTCGGAAACTATAAATTTTACACAAAAATGACCTAGACGAAAAACAATCGTACAAAAGGGGGTCATAATAACGAAATATTGGTTTTGTCCTAGATGGCGCTGTTGTCGCTAAATCATGGTCAACAAAATTTTTTTAAATGAAAACCCCTATTTTTTATTAAAGAATCAGATTCCTCGTTAAAAAAAAGAAGAATTTATTTAGTTCACTTTTTCGTCAGCATGATAGATGACGCTGTAATCGCGAAAAATGATGTTGCTTTCGGACGTTCCTGTATTAGAGCTTATGCGTTGGACCACCCTGTATATATATATATATATATATATATATATATATATATATATATATATATGTGTATATATATATATATATATATATATATATATATATATATACATATATATATATATATATATATATATATATATATATATATATATATATATATATATATATATATATATGTGTGTGTATATACATATAAATATATCATAACGCCTTCTACCCATTACTGGGTGTGGCATTCTGCCGAAGAGCAGATTTCGGTAAGTGATATATTTTGCGCGTGAAGTGCGGTTACCAGTCGTCAAATCACGGCCTCCAAAGATGTTAGTGGTGGAGGAGCCACAGGGGTAGTTTTTGAAATTATAAAAATTGTTTGTCGCCTGTGGGAATATATGTATATATTTGTGTAATTCTGCACAATTATAATTTATATATTTAAAGCTTGAGTGGGATTCGAACTTAGCATCTTAGTATTCGAATACTGTATCGCTGACCACACCACCGTACTTATACTTATTTAATATCGATTAACGAGTCAAAATAAATTATATAAATCAAAGATATCTATGAAATAAATACTGGATGCTATATAAACCAAAGTATCACTTACTCATTACATAAAAAAAATTACTTACCTAAGTTCAGAACAACAAACTTCACAAAATATCTAAGTAATCTAGAGAGGCCCTTAAATTGTGTAATCACGTTATTTCACAGTGAAAGTCAAAATGCCCATGATATGAATATTTTATTACTTAAGGAATTGGAGAGTAGCTCTCAAAATAACGATAACTGGGCACTACTTTCGTACTAAAATGGTTGATGTTTAATACAAACTTATTGACATTCGCTAATTAGGCGGAAACTGAACTAAACTAAAGTTTATAAAATTGTAGACGTTTCCACTGAAAATTAACAACTGATCTGTACTCTTTTTATTTACTTTCAAATCTATCAATCGCATTAAACGCAACTGCAGTTTTTTATACTAGAAACAAAGAACTATAATTATAATAATTTGCTATTAAAAAAATATATATTTTAATGTTTAATTTCGTACTTTATTAATAATAATAATTATCTATTATTAAAATTAAGTCACATTTTATTTATAAACTGTGTAAGTATTACATGCTCCTATGGAGGCTCAAGTTGGGATCTGGACAGAGACGAATAAGCGTTCACGCTGTAGTCGGATCGGATCCTCAGATGAGTTACTGTTTTACCTGTTGCTCACGAATTACTCACTTTTTCACTTGACCGAACCAAACTACTTTCTGAACAATGTTTGGACATCAGCTATTATTAGGATCATGGTCATTTATTTTGATGTACTTATGAGAATTATAACTTTCTTTTTATTGGGTATTTAATCAACAGCATATCCTGCTTAATGATAAAATATGAAGCCGAAATCGAGTTCAATGCTGTTTCATTTTAAATTTTGTGCCACTTTTTCAATTGAACGTAAATTAGTAAATGATATTTGATTTTTCAAAAATAAAACGATGATTATGAGGAATTGTGATAATAATTATCATTATTGGTGACACTAGGGATGGAATTTTAGTATTTTTTGCTTACACCAAATATTTGAAGGAAACATATATTTTACTAAATTTTATACGAATTATACAAATGAAATTTATTCGACACATAATATTATTCCATATTTTATTGTGATTTTATAATTTTTTATATTTTATTGAGATTATTTTGAACCCTAGAATTTTTTCTTTTTATATCTTTTATTATTTATGATATCTTTATATTCTTCCGCCGGTTCTTATAGTCAAATGCTACATTATTTAAGATGTATTTATAATTGATTAACTTATAGTGCCCGAGTGTGACAAATACATGTAACTATATTTGTTATTTTACGACAAATTACACTTTGTTGAAAGAAGGATTCAATCTAATGAACTTTTGTTGCCAGTATCTTAAGAGTTGTGCATTAACACGCTGGGCCACTGCGCCTGTGATATCTTTATATGTCGATAATATATTGAAGATTTTTGTACAAATATAATTTTTACTTACTGTTTCGGCCTGTAATAGATCGGCATTTTCGATAATTTTTATATTCGATCCGATTCGATCTGTTTCAATCCAAGACCCGATCCGCTCCGAAATACGATTCGATATCCGAACCGAAATCGGATCCGATATTCGATCCGAAATACGATCCGAGACCCATTTCAAAATCCAGTCCAAGATCTGATTTGAAATCCGGTCCAAATTTAAAACGACGTACACCAATTGTAACGTTATCTATTCTAAAGAAAAATAACAATAATGGAATAAACTAAATTAGCAAACTTTAGTGAAAAACTAAAAAGAATAATTTTCATAACGTCATAACGTTATGTAATCATTTCGTATTATAGTAGTACTTCGGATTGGATGTTTCATCCAAACTCCGGATCGAATGCTTTATCCGACTTTCGGATCGGATATTTTATCCAAACTTCGAATCGGGTGTTTTATCGGAACTTTTAATCGGACATTGTATTTGTTTTTCGAATCGGATCTTTTCCAAACTTCGAGTCGGATGTTTTATCCAACTTTCAGGCCAGTTATTTTATCCGACTTCCCGATCGGATATTTTATCGAAACTTTAAATTGGATCCGATCCGAATCCCATCCGAGAAAGTACTAATCCAAAACAATCGAATCGAATCAAATCGGATTCGGATACCTGATATTTTTGCCGACATTTACGGTCTGTAAATTTGTTCTTAGATTGTTTTTTGGTTTTAGGACACGGCTGTTTACTTCTTTATAGAATAAATTGGTGTTTTTTCTATTTTAATCTGGGATCAATATTAATCATTCGCTTGGTACTGATGATAAGAACTTAATTCTCTAAATACGTATTTAGATTTTACTTTGTATTTATTAGGGGTAATTTTGTTTTATGCACCAAGGGCATTTCATTTATTAACGCCTGTGGTCCATACAGGATTTTATTTCTTACTAGAATATGTGAAATTAGTTTTAATTTAAAATAATTATCATTATAATAATGCATATAAGAATACTAAGTCGCCTCCGTGACCGAACGAGTGTTATTAATTGTAAAGAAATGATATGTAACAACATTTATATGTAACAAATAAAGTACGATTGATTAGAGCTATAAGTCACAGACGTTAAAAGCCGTCAATTAATTATAATAATGCATATAAAAGTACTAATCATTTGTAGCTTTGCAGCAACGAAGCGGACGGTATAAATCATAATGCCTGCATATAACGCTCCGGTTATTATGGTGTTGTTTATATTCATCGTATTTTAACAATAAATAACAAATAATATCCAAGTTTAAAATAAATATTTTTTTTAGATTTTCTTATTTGTTTGAAAGTTATATAATGTATACAACGTAACGTGGAATATAGTATGCACTTTCATATTTTGTGCTTAGGACTTTTAAATGTCTTAATCTGGTCCTACATGAATTCAGTTTTATTCTTGGAGCTGGTTCATTGAATTTAAAAAACAATCGCAATATTTTACTATACTTTTTGTCGTTACCAAATCTGTTCTCCGGTATTGTAAGCTCTAGAACTACGTTAACACTTAGCAGGTTGGACCAATTTATTCTTAATACATTAAATGTACGAGAATGGAATGATAAGTAGTGCGATTACCAATGAAACAACAATATTTTGAACAAAATTTTAATTTTGTTTTTGACATATTCACCTCTTATCACAATGCATTTGGTCCAACGATATTCAACTTATTGGATACGTATTTTGGAACAAATAAATATATCGTTGTTGACAGCCACGGCACAATTCGTTGGTACTGATCCAACCGAAAATGCGAGTTAAGTAACATTGCGTTCAGAAAGTATTTAGGCAGGTGACCATCCAGAGATATCCGCGTTGCTGTTGGCGAAAAAAAACCTAAAAATGTGGATCAGGGTGTAATGGTGGTATATGATCTAAGTAGTTGGTCCGCCGAGAATCTACAATAAAAACGTATATTTGCAGAGAGCTACAGATTACAGAATAATTGTTATATCATGAAAATTGGCTTTCAGCATCCGAAATCAAAATCGGGTTTTCATTGTCATAAACCTATAGGTTCCTACTAATCCACTTGTTAAAATACATTCGAAAAACTTAGATTTACAAAATATTAAAAATTAAAGTGTTTAATCACAAATTTATAATTTTTATTATATATTTGGCATTTGAAGACTTTCGTCGCGCATAAATTACAAATATGAAAATAAATTATAAGAAAGTTAAGTTGAACTGTATAAATAGATATAAAAACGTGGACAAAATGACAGAGAGAAGAAATATTGTAGTTAAAAAAACATGAAAAACTAGCACAGAGCTACGCAATATTGATCTGGCAATACGATTCTTGTTTCCTTGTTCATTTTGTGAAACCCCTGTATGTGTCAGTTCGCTTACCGTCAAAAAGAAACCAAAACAAATGGAAAAACGTAAAGAAAACAAAAATACACGGAAACAATGATACCAGTTTAACTACGAAACATTAGTTGCTTCAAGCACAAACCGGCAAACGTTTTTCCACTGTCGAAGCTCCTTTGTTTCCCTTCGAACAATTGACCATCTTGCTATCCTCTTTCTTATACGTAAACGTCAATATTTAGCAGTTGGCAGCACTACAGTACTAACATGAAAGCCAACTTCATTGTTCCAATTTGTTGGAAAGAATTTTTTCACTGCTGTACATTATTTGAAAATAATTTATATGAGATTTGGATTCCTTATCACATGAAAGTTACTTTTTGCTTGTATTTTTGATTAAATTATTACATTCCTCTACTCTCCAGTATTATTTACATAAGAAACTAACAAATTCCGCATGATTAAGTACGTGCAAAAATTGATACTATTCATGTGCCTGGAAAGTCCTAACACACTAGTGCGTTATTATAACGCACAGCAATGTTGCTAAATGAACGATAGTTTAGGTTTGTCGTTTTTGTAAATTGCTAATAACCCAAATCTGGAAATAAATTATATGAGTGACAAGCTGCAAATTAAACTTTTATTTCTACAATAATTAAGGTTGATACGATAATTTCCCATTTATGATATGGTATTTATAAGAAAAAAGTTGATACTGCTATAAACAGCGCAGTGCTCTACGCTCATTTAACTTATGTTTCTTGTTGTTTGACGTTTGAAGTTAGAACCGGTTAGAACATATTTTTTGTTATAAAAGTGTAATGTAATTAGTATATTTCTATAATAAAACATTTATAAGTTAAAACGTGATGATCTTATTCAAAAATATAAAACGGATTACAACAACAGCAATTTGTATATGTGTCACTGAAGTGGCCCAGAATAGTTCTTTGAATCTATGACCTAAAAAAATCGCGACTTGAAATATATTAAAGTTAATTTCGAAGTTTGTATTATTATCAATTTTTTTTTTTATTATATTACATTGGTGTTTCTACAACGTTGGTCATTAACACCCGGTACAATATATTTTGTTTACATTTATTTGTTCCATTATATTTGTTGCTATTTTATATTTATCAATTAATTTGTCATTTCAGCAACAATTCATGTGATGTCAAAAATATTTGAAATTATGCCTTTTTTGTGGTCCTGGCCAAAATTAGGGTGTATTTTAATCATACTTTTGTTTCATTGATATTCGAATATTAAAAATTTAAGTTACATTAATTATAAATACTTAAGTAAATTCTAAAAATATTAACTAATAACTGTCACTTTTATAAATTAATGTTCTACATTTGCAAACTAGAAGTTTTCACCCTAACCCATCAAGGCGCATGTGGTCACGAGTGTCAAATTACACGAAGACAAGCTTTTACCTAATGAATCGTAAAAACAATGAGATAGCTCATATTGGTTACACAAGAAGTCGTGAATCGGGGAAATAGAAACGTTTAAGGTTCTTTTTTATCATAAAAGTTAATAATAAATTTAATTAAAATCTAAGTAATCTAGTCTAACTAAGCCCTCTGTGTGTGCATGTGTTTATTGTTTACTTTTACTATTACTGTAGTTTGTTATTCTGCTTTTTTTTTTGTGATACGGCTTCAACTTCTTTGGTTACTAGCCGGTATGATGATGGAAGCGTCTGCGCTGTAGTCAGCTACAGACGCTGCTTATGAAGATGAAAGTGTCTGCGCTGTAGTCAGCTACAAACGTTGATATGAAGATGGAAGCGTCTGCGCTGTAGTCAGCTACAGACGCTGATTATGAAGATGGAAGCGTCTGCGCTGTAGTCAGCTACAGACGCTGATTATGAAGATGGAAGCGTCTGCGCTGTAGTCAGCTACAGACGCTGATTGATGCCAGCCCTGACCGGGAATCGAACCCGGGACCTCTGGGTCAGTAGCCTAGTAGTCTAAACCACTGAGCCACAGAGGTCGGCTATTCTGCTTTATCCATAGTTATTAAGAAATTTGTGGCAAGAAAATAATTTGTTATACGAGTATATTGATAATAATGTAAATGCGGTACATTTAAAACATTGTTATTACTATTTTCTGTATTGATTATTCCAAGAACTATGATGATACAGTGACAAACATCCTATCTATTCCAAGAAGAGATTGCATTTTTAAATAGCTAGAATGCGTTTCTTATTATCTACTAAATATATATATATATATATATATATATATATATATATATATATATATATATATATATATATATATATATATATATATATATATATATATATATATATATATATCTTCTTCTGCTTCTTCAATGGCGCTACAGCCCGAATCGGGCCTGGGCCTACCGTGCACTCCGAGCCGCAGTTTTTACGCTGCCGTACTGCCGGTTTTCGTAGTCGATGTTACTTTTTTTAAGGCATATGTATAAGTGACTAGCTTATAGCGTCCGAGTATGAATAATACAGGTAACTGTATTTTTTATTTAACGACAAATCATACTTTGTCGACAGGCGGATTCGAACTGACGAACCTTAGTTCGGGTGACGTCACAGCACGTTAAGAGATGTGCATTAACACGCTCGACCACCGCGCCTATATATATATATATATATATATATATATATATATATATATATATATATATATATATATATATATATATATATATATTAAAAAAAAAATCAAAGACAATCAATATTGATTTTACTAATTAATCTTTTTTGGTTGCCGTTAATATGTATTATGATTGTAAATATATGCATGTAGGACGAAATAATCAAATAGTTATGTGAAATACTATTTATTATAAGTATATCGGACGACTATTAGCAATAACTTAAGAATAATAAGTGTGTAAATTACATAAAAAATTATACAGTTCGTGGAGAACAAAGTCAACAAAATAAAGTATACCATTCGCAAAAGAATGCAAGGGTCACATTCCACAAAGTCATATGTCCTATATGCATCCATTTACAATCATATTATTACTTAATCGGTAATCTAGTAATTTTGTAAAATAAAACTAGAAGTAAAGGTATTTTTTTTTAATAATTAGATATTGGACATATTGCCCTAGTAATGTTTTTTTTCTTATTATTATTTCTACGGAAACACGAATAAAAATAAATCAGTGTTCCAAGTGGAGAAGACGAAACAATATCGAAAAACGTCGAGATTGAAATATCACAATTGAAGTTAATGACAAGTGTGAAATTTGATCGCAGGAAAAATCCACTATTGCCGGAGTATAGTGAATGCCGAGCACGTAACGGATTTAGGTTAAAATTTCAATAGATTGAGAAACACAGCGAAACGTGGAAAGAATCACCGGTCAAGCGGGGAAATCCCGACCGTCGCTCGCTGGCCACAGCGAACTCTGGCAGAGGACGTGAATTCGATCCCAAGGAGTGACAGCTACGGAGGCAGGTTAATAGAGTAGGGACTACTGCTAAATGAGACCTACAACATGTCAACGAATAGCTACCGGCCTAGGTTATAGGATTTCAAACATCAGTGTTTCATCAAATATTTTATAAGTTAAATTGGATATTTCAGAAAGTGCACACCTATTTTTAACACTTCTCATTTTATTTATTTATTTATTACTCTGCACAACATGAATTTAATCATAATTACAGCTTACAATGGAATCCGAACCACTCGGACACAATCGTATTTTGGAATACAAGTTGAATGCAATGAGATTTAAACGCACGACCTTATGCTTTATAATTTAAATTCAAATTTTACCTCGCTTTTATCCACCTACAAAATTTCAACTAATTCACACTTATCTATTCTTATTTTTTAATGAAGTGTAAACTAATATAGGTACATGAACTTGGAATGTCAATTTAAAGTACCCGTATATTATTTCAATTAAATCGAATAACTTTTATTATAAATTATATTTACCATATATAATTTGAATTTTGTGGATGCAATCGTTTCATCAAATATATGAAACAAAGGCAGAAGTTGAGTTATAACTTAATCTTAAGATCGTTTTATTGGTTTCAAAAACCATAGCGAATAAACAAAAATCCATTATGATTAAGTGATTAAACAAATATCTACGAAGAATGGAGATAAGGCGATTTTCAATGTAGACGACCTTAAGATCCCGTCTTAGAATTGTCACTTTTCTTGTTAGATAAATTGAAATGAAAACCTTGTTTCTTATCTCTTAATAATATTGCAACTATTTATATTATTCAAATGATATAAATGAGTGATTTAAGAAAACAAATCTTCCTGCTACATACACCCTTGCTTATTAATATTGAAAAACAAAACTCTACTCATATTAGAAAAATGTAATTAAAACAGATTCACCATTGTGGCTTCTCCACCACTAACTTCTTTGGGGGCCATGATTTGACGACTGGTAACCGCACTTCACGCGCAAAATATATCACTTACCGAGATCTGCTTCGGCAGAGTGCCACACCTAGTAATGGGTAGAAGGCCTGATGATATATTTATTTAGTTTTTATTTTCACCATTGATATTTAACACTAATAACAGAACCTGAACTCATTTTGAATCAGGGCAACAACAAATGGTTTAACTTACATAAGAGACGCTAACAAAAATACTTCAAATGGAAGTTATATAAAATTATATTCTATATTAATTTGTAATAACTGTAAAAATAAATTTCATAGTTTTCAGAATTATTACTTAAAATAAACGCATATAACTTAATTTGAAGATATAGATGTCATATAAGCATATATTATGTATTTCACCGGTATTTAAAATAGCTACATTTTGTTTCCCAATATATCAAAACCTATGTATTCCATTTAAATAAAACCCTTCAGTGCAGCATCATTGTTCGTTATAACGAACCGACTTTAAAAGTTGGTATATAGAGTTAATTTTACAAAATAAGAATACAAATGTTTGCGTAACAGTTCCCACTTCACAACGGCGTCACCAGCACTGTGAGGAACGTCCGGTCCATTGTCCCAAAATTCCAGCCCGCTTTCACCGTTGTTTTTGATAACGCGCTTTCAGATATTAATATGTAAATTTCGTTGTAAATTAGCAAGTTTTTGCTCGACTTGAACAGACGGGCACGACGGTGTGGCGACTTCTAAACTCAAGTGTTGTTCTTCTTCTAGTAATTGAATTCCACTCTTCTCCTTTGTTCTTAATGTATAGGGATAAGGGTGAAGTATACTTAAGTCGACAAAGCTAGAATTTTAATGCCTGTGCAAGTTAGAAAAAGCTTGAAACTCGGATGAGTTCTTTTCTGTAGGCTTTCATAAATGGATTAGCTTTTATTAGAAATTTATTTGATGTTTCATTTCTTGTAGTAGATATTAAGTATTTTTCTAATAATAATTGATATAATATACTTAATTTGTCTACAAAAGTTCGAATAATTTTTATTAGGTGAAAAAATCAGTTTTCGGCTAGGTGACTAGACAATAAAACTCGAGTTTTTATTTTTACAGTTCGACGTTCCAGTTTACCACAGAGTTAATATATCTAATTAAAAAAGATGTAAAAGAACAATTTTTTGCTACTTTTATCATTATTAGAAACACATATTAAGGAGTATTGTGTCGACCTATATAACCCGAGTTCGATTCCCGACGACGACAAAGTTTTCTCCACATTATAATGATCTATATGGCTTCCCCACCACTAACATCATTGGAGACCGAGATTCCACGCGCAAAATATATTATGTGGATAGAAAATAATAATAATAATATTGAAAAATAAACAAATCAAACAATGGTGTAACTACAAAAATATTAAAATTAATCAATATTATACATATAAAATAATAAATGTTATATAGAACAATATATTCAATTACTTTCTATCCAAAGCACCCTTGTTTCAGCCAGATGTAAATAAAATACATATAAATTTAACATGCTTTTTTTTCAGTTATTTTGTTATATTAGAATATGATATATTTATATCGTTAGATTAAAAAAAAAACCCCTATCAAATAATCTAAAAAGAAACTTATGTTCTCATTTAAAATAAGAAAGTTGTAAACCGTATTTTGATAAATTTTTTTTACCCATTGCAATAGTCTTATTAAATGGTGGTTCTTTGCTACTTTAACCACTCCCGTAGCTCTTGTAGTTCTCGAGATAGCAATGGTGGCACACTTAAATGGAACATTCTGTATACGTATACAAAATGCTGCAGAATGGAGTCCCACATTTGAAAGGTTAAGAAAAAAGAAACGGTAAAAGATACAAAAAAAAAACTTTTATTTCTAAACAGTACAGGTAATAAGGTTACATTCTTATATTCTAAAAATTATGTCGTGTAAATGGCGGCCGCGAGGGCTATACACATCCGAAGTCTTTCCTTGAAGATTTGCATCACTCTCTCCCGCTTATGTCGAGGAATAGCGGCCAGGTCTGCTCTTATTGCCTACTT
This sequence comes from Pterostichus madidus, assembly GCA_911728475.2. NCBI lineage: Eukaryota > Metazoa > Arthropoda > Insecta > Coleoptera > Carabidae > Pterostichus > Pterostichus madidus. Next base: position 24,241,053 of record OU452303.1, on the reverse strand, counting down.
AAGTTGTTCGAGAGTTTGAGGCCGGTATTTGTAGAACTTAGCTTTGAGGTAGCCCCACAAAAAAATCACTGAAACCAGAAGTGCCCTTGATCATGTTCTTCAAATTCTACCAATTAGGGCTGGAAAAAGTTCTGCAACGTGCGACACTAGCGGTTGGAAGTCACAGTTACGATGACGTTGTCTTCTTCAAAAAAATAGAGTCCCACAACATCCAAACTGGACACTGGACACCGCACACAACACGGTCACTTTCGGGCTGAGAAGAGGTCTTTGGTGGATATTTCAAGGGATTTGTGGAGCCCAGTAACAATAATTCTGCGAAATGATCTTTGGCTCGCGGTCACGGTTTCGGCATTTTTGAAATAGGCTTCGATTATGTATCCCCGTTAGGGTTGTTGATTTTTCGATTCGAGACTTCGAAAGTTTTATTTTATGGAACCTTCGAATTTAGATTCGAACTTTCCGAATTTTCGAATTTTTGAATATTTCGAATTTTCGAATTATTCGAATTGTGAATCTGGATCCTAACATCAACACAGCATGTTGATATGAATTATATTCAGAATAAACTCATTTGCAGAGTTTTGTATTAATTCATAAGTAATTATTATTAATTATTATTATTTGCCAAATTAATTCAATTTAGACTTAAAATTTCGCTACACTGTCAAAAACGTTTTAATTAAGACGTTTTTGTATCCTTTTTATTCTCATTTAAAAACGTTTTACTAAAAGTTCGTAGCATTTAGATGAGCGTTAAGAGAATAGATGTCTTAATTAAGACGCATAAACTTGTAGAATTTTTGCAGGATACTTCACCGAGTTTATTATTTAATTCGTGACCGACTTTTCGCGAATTATACGTGAGCATGTTTGGAGATGACAGATGGCGTTAATTCAGAGACAAAAAATTCGAGAATTCGAAGCTTTGAAAAATTCGAAAATTCGTAAATTCAAAGCTTCAAAATATTCGAAAATTCGTAAATTCGAAGCTTCAAAAAATTATAAAATTCGAAGCTTCAAAGTTTTTCTGATGAAGTTAAAAACATTCGAATGTTCGAACGTTCAGAAATTTGAACTTCGGTGGAAATCAACGACCCTAATCTCCGTTGTGCACCTATCCAAGATATGGTATCTACTGGGACACCTTATCGCCCGCCAAAGCGAACGGAACCTCCCGCCCCCCTTTATTTGCACCTCGGCATGGTCGGTTACATTGTGAAATGTGGGACTCCAATCTGCCGCAGCCTCTATATACAGTATGATGAATTGATTTATGCAATATAGGAAATAAAATATATTTTTTTCATAGAGCGATGTGTCGCTGCCTATTGATTTTAAGGCAAAGTGCTTCAAATAAATCTTATAGATAATTGAATTCTGCTTCTAAGTCACTAATCATATTTTAATTTACACCTTAGACAACATGTAAAATCAAATTAAATTATATAAAAGTGCTTAATTGTAGTAATAGCTATTAAATTTAAACAAAAATACAAACAAATGCAAACCAATTTTCAATAGATGACAGTTCGTACAAGCATTATTTGTCCTTCGGTTAAATGGGAGTTATTATGCGCATCTGAGGGGCAATTTTAACGCTGAAAATGGCGGAAAACTGATTTTGGTCTATTTCTTCCTCCACAAATAATTCCTAAACAATTGAATATCGAGGAAAACGTTTCAAATAAAAAAGTTTTATATTTTTATTATCTAGTTACTGGCATAAACAATTTTTTTTTGTCAGAGGCACAATTTATTTATTTATTTATTTAAGTAATTAATGGCAGCAGCAATACGCTGTTATACACATATCTAAAGATTTACATTTCATGCGTAGAATTTCTAAGTAAAATTTAACAATTCATAACATAATCATATATTTATATATGTGTTTAGATGATGATCCAATCTCCTTTTGAAAACTGCAATAGTTCTGGCATGTATGCATTCTTGTGGCAGAGCGTTCCAGTCGTTCACCACTCTATTGGTGATGAAATTAAACCTCTGCCCAATTCTTGTTCTCTCTTTCCTTAATCTCATCATGTGGCCTCTCAATCTCGGATCTGTTGATCGTGTGAAGATGTCTGCAAATTCAGGAACATTGTACAGTCCATTCAATAACTTGAAAGTTTCGATTAGATCAGCTCGCCGTCGTCTTTGTTCCAGGGTCATTATTGTCATTCGGCTGCATCTTTCTTCATAGGATACACCTCGAAGCTCTCTTGGAATTTTCGTTACTATTCTCTGAATTTTTTCTAGTGCCTTTTTATCTTTCTCGAGATACGGGGACCATATGACGTTGGCGTACTCCAGAATTGGTCTTATGTATGTCGAGTGAATTTTCTGGACAGCAGTTGTACTGAGGGACGAGAAAGCTTTGCGAATCAGGTATAGGGTCATGTTTGCCCGCTTACTCACCGCATTAACTTGGCTTTCCCATTTCAGATCATCGCTCACTAGTACACCTAAGTCACTTTGTGTTGTTGTTGCTTTTACTTCCTCTGTTCCAATGTGGTATCTGAGTCTGGGGTTATTCTTGCCGACATGCATGACGGTGAATTTTTGTTTATTTAATGGGAGTAACCATTTCGAAGACCAGTCTTCAATTAGACACAGATCCAACTGTAGCTGGTGGTGGCTCTCACGAGGATTTGCGAATATTTTGGTGTCATCTGCATAACAATTCCATTCAGAAGAGAGTTCTTCCCCTAGGTCACATGTATACAAAATGAATAGTAGAGGTCCTAGGACTGATCCTTGTGGTACTCCACTCGTTACAGCTCTTGGTGTTGATAAAATGTCTCCTACTCGTACTTGGAATGTTCTGCCGCTGAGATACTCTCTAATCCATTTCAGAAGTTTTCCTTCTATTCCCAGGGACTGCAGTTTATGTATCAGGCGCTTGTGTGGAACTTTATCAAATGCTTTTGCATAATCCAGGTATATAATATCCATAGGCTGTCCCCTATCCAGGGCTGCGGTCCAAGCGTCAAGTGAGCTGACCAGGTTCGTCACAGTTGATCGTCCCGGGACAAAACCATGTTGTTGTGAGGGGATGATGTTATTCTTTAAGGCATGTTCACGGATTCTCTTTGTGATGATACGTTCCATTGTCTTTCCAACAGTACTAGTCAGACTAATGGGGCGGTAATTCTCTGCTAACAATTTGTTGCCCTTTTTGAAGATAGGAGTTACGATAGCTGCTTTCCACGCAGCAGGAAGTTCACTTGTGTTCATCGAATTTATAAATATCTCATTCAAGGTTGGTGATAATTCTACTGCGCAGTTTTTCAGGAATGACGTCGGAACTCCATCTGGTCCAGCTGTCGATCCTACATCTAGTTCGCCGAGAATTCGTGCAGTTTCTTCATTCGAAAATTCAACATCTTCAATAGGAACAAGTTGTCTGAGCCTCACAACTGGTAATGGGTCATTGTCTTCAATTAAGTATACTTCCTGGAAGTAGTCTGCGAATGTTTCCGCAATAGCTGCTGAATCTGTTATTGAGAATCCCTGACTTTGTAGAAATTTTGGAGTCCCGGTTTTGGATGTCGTCTGGTTTCTAATGTAAGAGTAAAACTGTTTACCACCAGTTTGTACTATCTTATCCTCATGTTGTTCTCTCAGTTGACGTGTACGCATGGTAAGATCATTGGATAACCTTCTGTAGAAAATATAATGTTCATTTGACCCCGTCCTTCTGTATTTATTCCACGCTCGTCGCTTCATTTTTGACTGTTTTTTGACCTCAGCATTGATCCATGGTTTATTGCGACTTCTTCCATGACACATGGTGGGGGTGTTTGCTTTTAGAAGTTGATATGACCATTCACAGAATTCTCGGTAGGCTATCTCAGTGTTCCTGTGTTGTTCTGCAATGTCAAGTTGGGTCTTCTGCAATGGGGGATCCGTCAGACGTCTTTTCACGGCTTCGTAATCCGTCCTGAAATAGTTCAGCCTGAGGGCTGCATCTTGCGTTGTACCTTCCGTCATTGGGATGTCGAATTGCAGGCTGGTTACTATAACTAAATGATCACTCAATCCAATGCTTGGTCGTAGAGTCGTGGTTGCAATAATATCTTCATCATTTGTTAGTACCAGGTCCAAAATCGCTGGTGTTTGATTTTGTCTATATCGAGTGGGCTCATAGATTTTCTGACTGAATCCTGTGTTGACATACCGTTCAAGAAATGCTCGTTCTATTTCCGTTTTAGCAGTTGCTCCATATTTCATCCAGGTCATTTTTGGGAGATTAAAATCTCCAAAAATCACAACGCATTCCCTCAGCTCATCTATTTGATCCAGTATATCCAAAAGTCGAAGATCCGATTGTTTTGGTCTGGTATCAGGGTTCGGTGGTCTGTAAACACCGCCAATAATAATATTTACTCTTTCAATCGTAATTCTCAGCCAGATACACTCAACCTCAGGATCATCAAACTCGTGCAATTGTAATGTGGTCACTTCAGTAGTTCCGATTTTATGTTTCACGTAAATAATGACACCTCCTCCTCTCATGTCCTTTCTGTCTCTTCTAAATATGGCGTATCCTGGCACTGATATCATGGATTCATTGATATTTAGATTAAGGCACAATTTAAAACTTATATTTTTTTTAATGAAGCTATATTTGATTTTAGTCTCAAAAGGATTGTTATTTTTTTCTCTTTTAAACAATACTAATATTGCGCTACTTTAATTAGTTTTACAAAGAAATTTTGATATAAAAATTTTTGCATGAGAAATATTCATTTCATTATCATAATCCTTAAACAAACAAAAACAAATGATTATTTTACAACTGTCTATAACACAATTAAATAAAAATTATTATAAATTTAAATCAAAACTAAGTTAAATCTACACATAAGATACAATTTATAATAAGTTATGATTTTCAAAATTTTTACATACTTACATATATATCTTCACGCTATATCCCAAAAAATGGGGTAGAACGAACCCTAAAATCACTCATAAAATATTCACTCATTACATTCATCAAATAATCAGTCCTCGTCAAACATTATCATCCAAACACGCCACCCTCACTTCAATCACATTCAAAGATCACTCCATATAAACTCATTCATTTATTGCACTCGAAATCATATATCACACAACAAACCTTCAATCACATCATTCCTATTCACTTATCATTCATCTTCTTTTTTCGACGTAAATAACATATGCATAAAACATCTCAAATTACTCACGCTTACACCTAACAAGGAATCTAATAACTAATCTAACAACGAATCTACAAAGATTAGAAAAGATGAAAGCGATAGCGTGCACTTGTATATGAAAGAAAAATACACACAATGCAGTAACTGAAAATGAAACAAAAAGATAAGAAAGGAAGGAAGTGTCTCCCTGCGCTTTGAAAGTGAATTCCACATAATTACAGTTAAATAGTAACAACTGAAAACAAATTAAAAGATAAGAAAGGAAGGGAGTGTCGCTCTACGCTTGTTTTTTAAATTTTTTGTTTAATAATTATTCAAAATATCGCTCATTAACTTCTATTCACTTGTTTATTCGTGTATTGTTAATAATTTTTGACAATTGTTGGTATGTGACATTTCCAAAATCTTTACTGGATTCATATAAACAACACTCTTATTGTATGATGATTTCGGTGGCTTAGGTACAGGTCCATAAATACCCATCCATCGGTTTCCAAATTAATTTTCAAGATATTTGCTCTTGTAATGTCAATTCGCAAAGTCTCGAGTATTAAATAATTTACAACATTTAAATTTTCTGCAAAGATAAAAGGTCCTATTAATTTTGATCCTGGAATAACACACCAAACAATAAAACCAAATTTAATTTGATATTGCGGTTTCCGAATTTTAAATTTATTTTCCCTACTACAATAATGATAATTATGTCTGGTCAATATCCCATATAGGTGGCTCAGTGGTATCGTGTAAGCCTGTGGATTTAAGAACCGTAGTTCGATTCCTACAGCCGACAAATAATTTTCACTATATTTAAAAACTACCCTTGTGACTCCCCTTCTACTAATATCTTTGTGGCCTATGATTTGACTGCTGGTAACCGCACTTCACGCGCAAAATATATCAGTTACCGAGATCTGCCCCGGCAGAGTGTTACACTCAGCAATGGATAAAAGGCGTGATGATATATTTATTAAATTAATTTATATTTAAAAATCCTATTGTTAGTAAATTTTGTTTCCTCCATTCAAAGTACCTACAGTCTTACTAAAATTTTGATTATTACGTAGCATGCGTATAACCCAAATATTAAATTTTTTACGCCACTGACTAGGCAATAAAAGTATTAAGCATTTTAAATTGAAATATTTTTCACGATATTCAACTGATTAGGCATTATTTGTGGAAAAAGAAATATACCAATATCACAAGCATAGTACATAATGAAATAAAACAACCGAATTTTATATGTGTAGGTATTATAGATAATAAATAATATAAATTATTACCTAATTGTGCTCGTATTACTAATAGCATGTTTTGTTATTTGTTCTAAGAAAATAAGAATAATCCAGCAGTGGCTTTGATATAATCTCGTAATACTTTTTCCAATGATTTCGCCTAATGTTCTTTCCTCTCCCTTTGTACTTCCCCTATCCACGTTTTCTCATACCGTCCGTCGCTTATTCCGAACTGGGTAATTTTTTCTTCCGTGAAAAGCTTTTCACGCCTCATGTATTCCATCATCCGGACGCACGCGGCTGCGCTTCGCCCTGCGAGCTCGCAATGTCCCCTACCACCACCACTCGGCCTACGTACCTTCTTCTGCCTAATGTTTTATTTCACATTCGTTTTGACTTGATGATGTCATTTCCTCATCGCTCGCTCGGCTCTTCCCTTGCTACTTCAAACCAATAAAAATACTAACCGAACCTTAAAGGTACACTGGAAATACGTATTTTCAGAGGATGGAAATCTTTTTCAAGCTCTTTATTTTATGAAAATGGGATTTCTTTATGTAAATGTTTCCAATACAAATCAGAATTATTATTTGATCTTTTGTTTGATTTTATTCACAAATATTTCATTGTTAGTTAATACGAATAGATGAACGCAATTAAATACGCAGTATGAAATATTATAAGTAAAATAATTAAAATCATTATTCTATTTTTTATTTTATTTTAAAAATTTGGCATTCTCTACAAGTCCCAATTACAGAGAAGCACTGTATAATATACAATATAATTAACAAATAGTGTAGTAGAAACACTGTATACACAACAACAAAAATTAACTTAAAAGGAAACAAAAATTAAATAATATTTGCAATACATTTTTTTTTTATTTTGACAAGTTACAGGAAAATAAATCGGGAAAACGTATATCACTAGCATATTTATTTTATAATAGCGGAAAACGGTTAATAGCGGAATTTACTGCAGAATTAGTGTTATTAAAATTTATTGAGAAAAGCTCGTTCGATCTCGTTAAGTACGGCGGTATACTAAAAGATAATTGATTTAATAAAGCAGGGCAGTCAACAAGGTAATTAATTAACTTATACATAGTGATTTTAGGGTTCGTGCTACCCCATTTTATGGGATATAGCGTGAAGACATGTATGTATGTATGTATACAGAAAATAAATATCTAGTAATATACGTCTCTTTTCCAGTTGCAATAAATTAAAACTAAAATTAGGAAATTTAAAGAAAATATATTTACAAAAAGCCTTCTGTATACCTTCAATTCTATTAATATATACAGAATATTGAGGGGTCCAACAGACAGATGCAAATTCAAGTTGACTTCTTACTAAACTATAATACAACGTTAGAAGCGAATACGGGTTTTTAAAATTTCCACTGAATCTCTTAAGAAATCCTAACATTTTATAAGCTTTCTTTACAATTTTATCAACGTGCTTATCTAAAATAAATTTATTATCAAAAGTAATACCCAGATCTTTAATGGAATCAACAACAGTAAGAATATTACCTGAGAAATTATAACTGTATTCAACAATATTTCTATTTCTGGTGAAAGTGATGTGGTAACATTTATTAACATTAATAATCAATCTGTTAGCCTGAGTATATACGTTGAAACGGTCCAAATCAGATTATAGCTCAAAACTATCCTGAAGTGATGATATTGTACAAAATATCTTCAGGTCATCCGCATAAATTAAAAAATGAGAATACTGGAAACAGTCTGCTACGTCATTAATAAAAATATTAAAAAGCAAAAGCCCTAAATGGCTACCTTGCGGAATTCCTGAAGATACTGACACACTATCTGATTTGTAACCATTTACGACACATTGGGTTCTGCCAGACAGATACGACCGAATCGAATTGACCAATTGACCATGTATACCGACTCTCAATAATTTATGTAATAATAAATTATGATCAATAGTGTCTAAAGCATTACTGAAGTCGGTATAAATAGAATCTACTTGTTGTCTGTTATCCATACTCCGTAAAATGAAATCAGAATAGGTCAATAGATTGATCTCAACTGACCTACCAGGCATAAAACCATGTTGCTGAGGGAGAATCAAAGCTTTGACTTGATGAAAGAAGATATTGTATATCAGTTTTTCAAAAACCTTCTCAAAAATACAAAGTTTCGATATTGGTCTATAATTCTCAATAAGACTCCTAATGCCGCTCTTAAATACTGGTACAACATAAGCTTGTTTCCAAATATCAGGAAATATGCCTTCTGATAAAGATTTCAAAAAAAATTAAGGATAAAGGAAAGCATAAAGAGTTTGCACAATTTGTGTGTAAGTACCGCATAGATATTATAGAAATAATTTATTATTGTTTCATGTAATTATTCTAACAATTACGAATATGTGGAGTGTTGTAATCTCCCTAGTTAGTAATAAGAATATTTATATTATATTTTATAGTATTAATTTATATTTTGTCTTCAACAATGAAGTTATATGCTGTTGATGCCTGTCGCATTCCTTCAGTATTCATAGAGCTGTTAGTTTCTAAAGACTTTTTGATGATGCATGCTCCCGTAAGAATGCTGAATATAGTTATTTATCTTACCCAGCTAAAGTTGAGACATACACATAGATAGAGAAGTCAGTCTGTTACCATCTTCGACTCAATTAAGTTAAGTTTGTTACAATCTTCGATTAAGTTTAGTATCAGTAAAATCTAATTTGACTTTAAATAATAACGTTGGTAATATTGTGTAAATAAATGTACAAAGATATTTAATCTTATATAATAAAACTATATTAAAAGTAACACAATCTTTACAAGCGGATTTGGCTTTTAAATTCTGCTCTTACCTCTTACAAAATATAGATATTAAAACATTTATTGTTGTAACCAACCTACCAGGTTATAACAGGGTGCAATGTATGAACTTTGAGTCTTGAAAGAGTAACAAAAGTTTTACGAAAAAATGTGATGTACTAATCTAATGTACAGATGCACTTATAATAATGATCGATCGATCAAATTTTATACTTATACAAAATACTAAAAACGGTCCCAATATACTTCCCTGAAAAAGGTAATTTTAATATGGTGAAACTGATATTTTGGCTGTTTATGTTGCTATGGGTCGAGATTATGATATTTCTTTTAATAATATATTACATATTAAGGTAGCTGATTTTGGTGCTTAATACATATAGATATAGATATATATATATATATAATTTTCATAATTTGAAAAAGCTATCCCTGTGGCTCCTCCACCACTAACATGTTTGGGGGCCGTGATTTGACGACTGGTAACCGCACTTCACGCGCAAAATATATCACTTACCGAGATCTGCTGTAGCAGAGTGCCACACCCAGTAATGGGTAGAAGGCGTGATGATATATTTATATTTATTATTTATATATATATATATATATATATATATATATATATATATATATATATATATATATATATATATATATATATATATATAAAGGCAACAAAATAACTAAAGAACTGCGACACAGCATTTATAATCTCCATCTTATTAACATTACACAACTGTCAGTGAAATCAGATCGTGTCCAGCGAGCTAACTTGTATAATTTATGAAAATTAAAGGCAAGTGGCTGGCGTGAAAAACTCGCGTGCGCGCGTGCGATAACGAGAAATTTTTAATTAAATTTTTAAGGGGTCCTTGCCAGGTCCACATGCTTACAGTCCGGACCGTGGCCTCATTCGCGGCATGTGCGAGATAAAAGCTAGCGATACGCACCAGAGCACACCTTGATAATGAAAAGTGGTCCTGCGCTGACGGCTGACACCCCTCTAACCTGAACATGATCCTTGACTTTTTGTATTCACTTACACCATGCGTCCATTTTGCTCTGATTTTTAAGTTTTGTTCTATACTTTTGTGAATTTCATATAACTATGCAATTTTAGTCACTTAAAACGAAGTATTAAAATTATATTTAGAAGAAATCTATGCTAATGACTGTAATTAATTGATTGAGAATTAAATTTCGTTATTGATCTCGGCATCAACAGGAATTTCAACTTGGAACTTTTTGAACTCCGGTTAAACACTCTAGCCAATTAAGCTTTATGGAACCCATGTAATTCAAATCTTATATCATTTTATTGCATTGTCAGTTGTCAATTTGAACTGTAATATTTGTAATCGTTTAATCATTATATTTATAACATCACTGGTTATTCCTTTATAAGACATGATCGCAATTCACGCGGAGGTGGAGTTGGATTATATATAAATAAAAACTTAAACTTCAATATAATTAATATTAAAGATTCTTGTATCGAACAGCTGTGGATTAAATTAGTTGTTAATTCAAAACAAATCGCGCTTGGTGTTTTATATAGGACACATTCTAATAATTTGCATGACTTTTTTAATTCAGTTGATGAGACTCTATCCTCAATCCTGCCTGAAGTTGATGATATATTTTTGTTAGGCGACTTAAATATAAATTTATTAGATAAAAAAAGTCCCGGTGCTCTAAGTTTAAATATTTTTTTCGTTGCCTATGGCTTGTGCCAAGTCATAGATGAACCTACAAGAATAACTGACTCATCTGCTACTTTACTTGATGTTATAGCATGCAGCAATTCTGATAGTATTACTGATTTCGGGGTGCAGGATCCTAACATATCTGACCATTGCTTGATTTATTGTAATGTGAATTTTTCTGTTAATGATGGTTGTAACCCTCGATTTATAACTTTCCGTGATTTCAAACGCATTGATATGGATAATTTTTATTCTGATCTGCAAGCTATACCGTGGTATAAGGTATATAAACTTAATAATGTGGATTCAAAAATAAGTTTCATTAATGACAACGTATTAAGTATTTTCAACATTTATGCACCACTAAAAACTGTGAAAGTAAAAGGTCCTAATACACAATGGATGACTGACGAAATCAAGCACTTAATATCACTAAAAAATTCCGTTTTATCTCAATATAAACAAACTAAACAAATACAATTTTGGACTCAATACAAACAATTAAGAAACCAAGTAACATCATCAATAAGACAACAGAAGCGTCTGTATCTCGAGAAGCTATCACAGAATCACAAATCTAAAGAACTTTGGAAAAATTTATCCCATCTTAATAATAATAATAATAAGAAAAGGGATGTAACTATACCTGCACATTTTAATAACCCCAATGAACTCAATAATTATTTTGTGCAAAGTGTTCAATCCCTCATCAATTCTAGTGGTAATGAAACAAACGATTTAATTCAATTTTATGATTCAAACATTTGTAGCCAGAAAACATATAATTTTCATCTAATTACTGCATCAGATGTTGAAAAAGCATTCTACTCAATTAATTCAAATGCGATAGGATCTGACGGAATTTCCCTAAAAATGATTGATCTAGTTTTTATACATATAAAATACATAACACATATTGTTAACGTTTGCTTGATACAGAATATCTTTCCAACTACGTGGAAAGCTGCTAAAATACATCCTATTCCTAAAATTGAAAATCCATCAAATTTCAAAGATTTCCGCCCAATTAGCATACTCCCAACTATATCCCAAATTTTTGAGAAAATTATTCACTTGCAAATTCATGATCACTTTGTAAAAAACAATTTACTTCCTGAATTTCATTCAGGGTTCAGAAAAGGGCACAATACTACAACTGCTTTACTCGACGTCACAGACAACTTAATACATGCTCTCGATAAGGGTCATCTTATGATCTTAGCATCTATTGACTACTCCAAAGCTTTCGATACAATAGACCATAATCTACTCTGTGCTAAACTCCATTACTTTGGTTTTCATAAAGATGCAGTAAATTTTATGCATAATTATTTATTTGATCGAACCCAAACTGTGTGTATTGATGATAAAATTTCTGCTAGTGTAAACGTAACAATAGGCAAGGGACGATTCTTGGACTACTCTTATTTAGTATTTATACTGCCGATTTTCACAAAAAGCTCAAATTTTGTAAATATCATCAATATGCTGATGACACACAGATATATTACTCTTTTAATAAAAATAATATTAATGAAGCATGTATAAATATTAATTACGATCTGCAGGCAATTTATGAATTCTCTCAACTGCACCGTCTTGTTATTAATCCCCAAAAATCGGCAGCTATTATCTTTTGTAAAAAAGTTTTAAGGTCCTGGGCAGAAAGTAATTGTACAATCAAGGTTGTGGATGCGATTTTCCAACTGCATTAGAATTCTAGGACTTGTAATTGACAGTGATTTACGCTTCAAAAGCCATGTGAATCTTTTAATAAAAAGAGCATTCTGCTCTCTAAAATGTTTATTTTCAAACAAACACATCCTGAATCAAAATCTACGTAAGACTCTAACACAAGCACTAGTCTTGTCGCACTTTAATTAATGTGATTCTATTTATGGCCCATGTCTTGATTAAGTCACTAGCAAAAGAATACAAAGGATTCAAAATTCGTGTGTTCGTTTCATATTTGAATCGATGGAGCCACTTATCAGACGCATACAAGGAATTAAACTGGTTAAAAATGGAGGATCGTTGTAAACTGCATCTTGCATGTACTACTTATAAAATTGTTGTCAACTCTGTACCACTTTATTTATCTATTAAGTTACTAGAAGCAACCGTTATTCATTCTTACAATTTCGAAACATATCTTATCTAACCACTCCCAAACATAAGTCATCTATTTTTGAGCGATTATTTTCTTATAATGCCATTAAACTCTTTAACAAAACAAATACGATTTTAAAACATTTATCTTTCAATTCTTATCGCAAAAAAATATTCTTAATGCTATTACATAACACTATATGAACAATAAAGACATAATAATGTAATATTTGATTAATTTAATATTATATATATACATATCTACTCTTATACTGATTTTTGTTTCTTATTTCTTGTATTTAGTTAATTACGTCAATTTATTTCTAATATTGTTAAATATATGTATTATTTTCCGAGGTTAAGTGGAAGAACAGCATGTTTGCTGAACTTCGCCTCAATAAAGGGTTATTAATATTATTATACATTTTGTATGTTTCATTTATAGTAATATAATACATATTACTTAAAGGTATTTCATTAATTTTAAACTGCGTCTATATTTCCTAATATATAATAAATAAGAGATTTCAAAAATCCAATTATTTTTTATAAAATTTTAATTATGAACGTTTCGAGCAATAACTTTGCTCATGTTTAGCACCATAAAATGTAAATACAATTATAAAATAAAACAAACAAATAAATAATAATATCAACCATACCTTGAAACTAAACGTAAAAAATTAATGTTTATAAAATATTTTATTTTTTATGTACATTACGCAATCGTTTTCAGTGAGTATTGCTGTAACTCTTTGTAGTCTCCGTAGGGACTGTAACTATTATTGTTTCCATGGTTATGCATTATGTAAGATAATAGCTATTATGTATTGTACTGCAAGGAATGTAAGCTCTCTAGCTACTGTAATCACTGTACATTTTAAAGTCAGGAAAAGTTAACTATATGAATTTATATAACGTTGACAGCGATCACTTTTAACTGTAAAATATTTGTTATAATGACTTATATTTATAGGTCCCGCAGATACTCTTCTTTCAATCTCACAATCAATACGTCCATCCCTCGAAAACATACTACCCAAATATAAAAACTCATTCACTTGACCCAATCTCACACCATTCACCGAAACATTGCAGTCAGTCACCAAATCGCTCTTTTCAAACATTAACACTTTACATTTATCAGCATTTAATAACAAATTTAAATCTTTTCCTACTTCATTTATAATTAGAATTATTCGTCTCAATTGCTCTTCAGCCATAACAACAACATCATCCGCATACGCTAATGCAGGCACAACACTACCACCAATATGTACACCATCTACCCCATTTAACGTCGTTCGTAACAACACATCCATGTACAAATTAAAGGGCCACGGAGACATCCCACAACCTTGTTTCACACCAATATCTTTACAAAACCAAACACTCAATCTACCATTAACTCTCACCGCAGCCTCACTACCTTTATACAGCGCACGAATTGTCCCCAACAAATTACCATTTATACCGTACTGTAGCAGTACTTTCCATAATGTCTCGCGATGAACACTATCATATGCTTTTTTAAGATCGAGAAAACCACAGAACACCGTCTTGTTCTTAGCAAGTGACTTTTCAACAATCATACGAAGAGAAAACAAATGATCCACTCATCCTCTCTCAGGCAAAAAACCACCTTGCATATCGCTTAACTTGGAGATTGTTAAGGTTCGTACCTTATGAATAAGAATCTTCCCGTACAACTTCCCTACCACACTCAGCAAACTTATCGCACGAAAATTAGTACATTCACTCGAACTACCTTTACCTTTAAATAAAGGACAAATGATAGCACGTTTCCAATCATCAGGAGCCACACACCGTTTTAAACAAAACCTAAACAAATAAACTATCAATCAAATAACCTCTCGCCCCATACTTCAACATCTCATTCGATAAACCATCCAAACCAGGAGCCTTACCATTCTTCAGACGCATCAATGCGAAACTAACATCACTCCCATCTATATCCCATTCATCACCACTAACATTTTCTCTAACATTTTCACTACAACCATTCGGTCTATTAATGTTACCATATAAATCCTTAAAGTACTCACACCATCTATTAGTAACATCTGATTCATTCCACAATAACTCACCATCCGCACTCTTAATCGCTTTCACTGCCCTTACATTACCACCTCTCAATCTCTTCACTCTCAGCCGAAACATTCTTTTATTCATACTAAAATTAGTAGTCAATCTTTCACTCATCAAATCATCAAAACGCGCCTTGCTTTCTCTCACTACTCTCTTAACACATTTATTTAACCTCTTGTATTCCAGCAAGCATTTATCACGTAAACGTCCAGGCACATCTTTCACATTTAGAAATCGCAAATATGCTCTCTTTTTCACCGCAATCGCCTCTTTTATTTCTTCATTCCACCATGCATTCTTTGGACAAGAGCCTAAACTACATTTACACACAAACTTCTTTTGCACATTTAAGAACTGTATCTTTAAATTTCAACCAAACATCATTTATGCTGCATTCAAAATTAAGCTCACATACAGGCAAAGATTCATTTATTTTCTCAACAAACAAATCTCTAACATCCTCATTCTGCAGCGCACTGGATTCACATGAAATATTTTTTTCGTATTTTTCACCCTCATTCTCCAACATTTATCTAGACTTATACGCGATACCAGCAAATAATGGTCATTCGTACCCAATTCAGCAACACGCTTCACACGCGTATCTACAACTAAACTTCTCAATCGTTCATCATACAAAATAAAATCAATCGTAAAATAAATAAATAAATATATAATGACGCCTTCTACCCATTACTGGGTGTGGCACTCTGCTAAAGCAGATCTCGGTAAGTGATATATTTTGCGCGTGAAGTGCGGTTACCAGTCGTCAAATCACGGCCCCCAAACATGTTAGTGGTGGAGGAGCCACAGGGATAGCTTTTTCAAATTATGAAAATTTGTCGCCTGTCGGAATCGAAACAGGGACCTCAGGATCCACAGGCCGACTTCATACCACTGTGCTAGCCATCCCATAAAATCAATCATACTCCGTCTATTCGCACTAACATTCTGCCATGTATACAAATGAGCTAGTTTATGTTTAAAGACATAGTTGGAAACAAAGAGATCACGGTCCAAACAGAAAGAAACTATTTTCCTACCGTTTTCATTCACTCTTGCATCACCAAACTTACCCAATACATTTCCAGACATGCTTCTCTTAACTCCCACCCAGCCATTTAAATCACCACATACAATAACTTTTTCACCTGAATCACATGAATCAATAACACTATCTAACAAATTCCAAAATCTATCTTTTTTAAGATCATTTTCGGATTCGGTTGGGCCATAAACTGACACAACGAAGATTCTATGAAAGCCTACCTTTAATCTTAGCCAAAGAATTCTCGATGAAGTACAACCATATTCTCTCACAAACAGTTTCATTCGTTTACTGACAAGCACACCAACACCATGCTTCGCGTGTTCATTCTCAGCAACACCCGACCACAATCAAAACATTCCATCCACCTCTTCATCACTCCATCCTTTGCTTTTAGTCTCACTGACACACAAAACATCAATATTATACATACGCATTACATTCATCAATTCATTTTCTTTACCAGTTATACCCGTAACATTCCACGTACCAAACTTACATTAATCAAATTTCACCCATTTATTCTTCATTTATCCAAAAGAAATAAAAGGGTTCTCTCGGTAGAAGAGTAGAAGTTAAGGTAGCTTACCAGGCTTATCCTTAACTATAAATGAAAAAAGAACTCAGTTACATTTACACAACTGATAAACAACTGTCAAACGTCAATCACAACTAAAAACGAAACATAACTCAGTGTTTCTATACACGTAACCAATATAAACAAATAACGATATGACAGAAAATATACGATAAAAAAAAAACTAAACTACTATAAAAATGAAAGATAACACTTATCTTAATAAAACGATACTCGAGAAGTTCGGTGACAAATAGTATATTTTAATCCAACTCCAAAAACCCAGTCAAATACACAAATAAAGTTCTTACTTGACGGGCGAGTTCTATTTATTTTTTTGTCTTGGATACTTAAACAGTGCAATATAAAGTGTATTTATTCACAAGAAATTTATAAACACAAAAAGAAACATAAAAATTATATTTAAAAAAACACAAAATGAATAAATAATTACCACTTTGCTAAAAATAAAAAGTTAAAATATTTATTAGTGACCCTTAAATAAAATTAATTTTGAATAATGCTGTCGCATGCTTTCGCTTTCATTTATACTTGTTTTTATAATATAATGTATCCTTAAATTAATATATTTTTCTGATACAGCTCTTATAAGGTGTACAATGTGGTTTTCTACTGAATTTTGATCATGAATGTGGAGATTTAATGACTCAAATATACTATTGTTTAAATAAAATTTTAAAACAGATGTTACTAAAAATAATACGGAATATTTTTTCTTTAAAACCCTACCACCACTATCTATATATTCTTTACTCTGAGTACCGTACGGCCTTCGGTAAAGACATGGTTTCCGACTGATTTTAAGATTTGTAAAACTGTCAAACTAGGACGGAGGCGCGGAAAATTAATTACGGTATTCTATTGTCCGATTTAGTGAGCTTTAGTGTGGAAAATATATAAACAATAAAAATACAGATGGAAGAGAGTGAGTTAATAAAGTTATTATAATATCTAAAAGTATAACTAATTAAATATTGACTGAAAAAAACCAAGGGCAAATAAATAAAGATAAGCAGACACGCCTACGAAGAGACAGTCTGGGCGAGTTGCTTTACGCCAAGAGACCTGGCAACCAGTTATACAAAGAGGAAATGCAGAAAGCATAACAAGCAAAGATAGTGAAGATTATTCAACTGATGAACATAAACGAAGAAGAGATATAGAAGAAATTACGAGTAAAAAGAGCAAATTAACAAAAAGAACACCAGTTAAGAACAAAAATAGAGAAATGGATGAACTAAAAAATATGATGACTGAAATGATGAGAGAAATAAAGGAAATACGGAGAGAAAATAACGAGTTCAGAAAAGAATTAGAGCAAGTAAGAGAAGAAAACACAGAAATAAAAAAAGAAATGAAGATAATAGAAGAAAAAATAGAAAAGCTAGAAGGATTAGAGAACAGAATAGAGAAAATGGAAAAATATAAAAGGAAAAATAATATTGTCATAAGCGGACTGCAAATTCAAGGAAACACGGAAATAACAATGACTGAGAAAATAGAACAGTTCCTAGAACAATACCTTCAAGTTAAAACGCAAGTCAAAACTGCTTTTGAAATCAAGAAAAATATTATAATTGCTGAAATTGAAAGTTTTGAGAAAAAAACTATGTATACTGAAAAACAAGGATATGCTGCAGAACACTGTATATAAAACAGTATATTAAATAATGATTTAACGGTACAAGAGAGAATAATACAGAAAAAATTATAAGTAATGGCAGAACAAATGAGAAATGAAAATAAAAATGTGAAGGTAAAGTACCAAAAGCTCGTTATAGATGGAAGATTATGAGTATGGAATAGTAAGAAAAATATTCTAGAAGAAGTTACAAAAAACATGAATTCAAAAAACATTGCAAAACGAAAAATTAATTACGAGAACAAGAAATGTAGATTTTGGAAGTTGGGAACATGGAACATCAGAAGCTTAAAAGATAAAGAATGGAAATTATGTAAAGAATTTAGCAAATTAAAAATAGGTATCCTGGCAATAACTGAAACAAAGAAAAAAGGACAAGGGGAAGTAATACTTGATGATAAACACCTACTAATATATAGTGGTGTAAAACAAGAAATGAGAGCTGCAGCAGGTGTGGGATGTATAATAAACAAACGGCTAGTACAAAGCATACAGAAGTGGGAAGATCTGTCGGAAAGAATACTAAAAATAGGACTTAATGACAACGAAGAAAAGAAGACGATTATAGTAGCATATGGACCCGACGAAAACGAGAAATCCGAGGTAAAGGACAAATTCTGGGAGGACTTATCGATAGTAACA
Organism: Pterostichus madidus; assembly: GCA_911728475.2. NCBI lineage: Eukaryota > Metazoa > Arthropoda > Insecta > Coleoptera > Carabidae > Pterostichus > Pterostichus madidus. The sequence continues at coordinate 24,221,940 of OU452303.1, read as the reverse complement.
GAAACCAGCATGGGAAATATATATGTAGCTGGAGATTTTAACAGTCGAGTAGGAAGAAAACACACAAGTATTTTAAATGTAGTAGGGAAATACGGAGAGGATAAAGTAAACAATAATGGCACAAGACTAATAGACTACTGCATATTAAATGATATGATAATAACAAACACTTTTTATATGCACAAAGACGTACAAGGACCTAACGAAGAAGAGAAATCCATAATAGACTATATATTAGTAGAAAGAAAGAACAGGCAAATAATCAAAGATATCAGAGTTAAAAGAGGACCGGAATACAGCGATCACTACCTTCTGGAAGCAAATACGAAACGATAAAGACATATAAACTTAGAGACGCAGAAACGGGTAAAGATATGAGGAAAAAATTAGGGATTTACTAACAAAAGAAAAAATTGAAACAGAAAATAAAAGTGTAGAGCAATTGTGGTATAAGTTTAAAACAATACTATCACAAGCAGCAAGACAAGTATGTGGAACAAGTAAAATTAAAAGTAATAAAAAACAAACCGCATGGTGGACCCCCGAAATAAAAAATCAAATAAGAATAAAGAAGAAGAAATGGTTAGAATATGACAAAATCTACAACGAATATAAAAAACAGAGGCAATGCACGAAACTAATGATACGCAAAAGAAAAGAAGAAACCTGGCAAAAATTCGGAGAAAAGATGGAAGAAAATAGCAAAAGCAACAAGAAATTATTTTACAACGTAATAAAAACAATGAAAAGTGATAAAGTAAAGACAAGCACAACTATCAAAGACAAAAATAACAGAATACTAATAAACGAGCAGCAAATCATGGAAAGATGGAAACAATACTTCCAAGAATTATTAGATGCTACAAACTCAGAAGAAGAAAGAACATATAACATGAGTGATCAAACAAATGAAAGTATTGACATAGATAGTGACAGCATAAACAACCACATATCGCATGAAGAAATGTGTGAATCAATAAGAAAAATTAAACACGGAAAAGCACCAGAACATGATAAAATCACCCCGGAGATGATCATATATATGGGGAACGAGGGTGGTGAACTATTACTAGAAATATTTAATAAATCGTGGAAGGAGGGTAGAGTACCAAGAGATTGGCAGATAGGAGTCATAGTACCTATACACAAAAAGGGGGATACCAAAAATTGTAATAATTATAGAGGTATCACACTACTGAGTACAGTCGTGAAAATATATGAGAGAGTAATAGAAAGTAGACTAAGGAAAATAGTAGAAGCCAAGCTATCGCAATCCCAGAGTGGCTTTAGACAAGGAAGAAGTGTCCAAGATCATATCTTCACAATAAAGCAAGTCATACAAAAAACAATACTAAGCAAATCCAAAGCATGTTTTGCGTTCATAGATTTAGAAAAGGCCTTCGATAAAGTGAAGCGTCAACGAATGTGGGAAATATTAGAACGAAGAGGAACTAATTCCGAGCTACTGAAAGCCATTAAAAGCCTATATGAAGAAAACAGTAACTATGTAATCAGCAAAAACCTAAAATCAGAAGAGTTCAAAACAAAAAATGGATTAAGGCAAGGCGGCGTTCTTAGCCCGTTACTCTTTATAATATTTATTGATGAAATTATGAAAGAATGTAAACACAAAATGAAAGAACTGAAAGTGGGACACAGGCACCTACGAACAATCAGTATAACAGAATGCGCATTTGCTGACGATGTGGTTATTATGGCTAATAATGAAGAAAACCTTCAACGGAATCTAAACGTCTGGAATGAAACGCTAACAAAATACGGAATGAAGATAAACACAAACAAAACAGAAGTACTAACGGCACCCAAAGAACACGAAGCAATAAATATACTAATTAACGGAAAAACATTAGAACATGTTAAACACTTTCAGTACCTTGGAGTAACAATACAAAGTGATGGAGGGCAGGAAATAGATATTGGACAAAGATTAGAGAAAACAACTAGAGTACTACATGCAATGAAAAACAGTCTCATAGATAAAAAAGAAATCTCCCAGAAGACCAAAATGACAGTGTTCAAAACAATATACAGAAGCATACTGACATATGGATGAGAAACTTGGGTACTTACAAATAAACTAAAAAGCAAGTTACAAGCGTTAGAAATGAAGTACTTAAGAAAAGTGAAAGGTATAACAATAATGCATAAAATAAGAAATACGAGTATCAGGGAAGAATTAGAAATAAAACCACTCTTAGAATATATTGAACAAAGACAACTAGAATGGTGGGGACACCTACAAAGAATGGAAGAAAATCGTCCAGTTAAAAGGATATGGGAAACAAGAATACAAACAAAAAGAAGCAGAGGAAGGCCTAAAGAAACATGGGAGAAGGTAACAAACAAGATAATTGAAAAGAAAGGAAAAACAATACTGAAAGCCAAAAGAATCGCAAAGAATAGAAAAGTTGAATTGTAATACTGATATGTAAATGTTAAAACCCTATACCGATAGGTAAATGGGAAATATATATATATATATATATATATATATATATATATATATATATATTGTTCGATTTTTCTCATTAACATTTGTTCGTATAAGAAAATATATTTTTTTAAATTATAATTTGTATGTATAATTATTGTTACCTAATAGTTATTTACGATATAAGTGGGATAAGAGCATAATTTAGATATCCGTGTGAAATTAACACAACGAGACGGCGGCCGAGTTGTGCAATCACACAAGTATATTTAATGATGTATTATCACTCATACATCGTACACAATTTTATTTACGACCGCAAAATCAATTAAAATTAAAACAAAAATAATTTTGAATTGAAAGCTCTCATAATTATTTGACATTTAAAAAATTTAAGTGAAACCATAATGCGATAAGCAGTAGTGTTTTAATATTTTCAAAAACGCAACTAGTGCGTTAATATAGTACTTATCTCACTCAAAATTGATTCGATAAGTATCATTTATCGCACGGTCGTAGATAAAATAAATAAATAAAAATGAAGTTAGCTGCTTTGTAGGACAAGCACTGTAAATTGGTACTTTACAGAACGAGTTACAGAATTGCAAATACTGTTGTTCTGTAAGCATTGGAGATACGGAGCACTGTAGCTAACAACTAATAATAATGTATACCAGTGTTATAACACCTTGACATCAGTGATATATCACTTATTTGACAACATCTTAATTCAATTTATCTTGAACCTTTTTTAAATTTTATTTTAGAAAAACTAATAATGTAATATAAAACATTGTACATTCCACGTGAGTGAAATATCATTATATACTCGTGAGAATTAGTTATTGCAGTAGAAGTTTTTAATATACAATATATAATCGTCAATCTGTAATTTTTATTTACTGTTTTTAATAGTAGTCGATAAGTCTGGAATGAAAAAATAATGCACTTTACACGGGAAGTAAGAGAATTACTCCCTCTCGCCTGTTGCAGCCCTTGGTACATCCATGCTCGATAGAGTAAATCTTGCTTACTTATCCTATTTTGTAATATACTATTTTATGCACTAGTATGTAAAAAGTACATTGTATTCATAGATACACAAAATCTGTCAACAGTTTCAAACCCATAACAAATCAAAAAAACTGTAAAAAAATATTTTAATTTTTTTTACAATAAATTTTTAATGGTCGTATAAAAATATTGTTAGTTTCACATGTGTAAAGTGTCTCACTTATTTTTTTATACTTTACACACTTGCAACAAAGCAGAAGCTGAGCGTAAGCGAATAAATTAAAAATGATAATAAAGATTTTATTTGATGTGATTGTTACTACTTTTTCTGCAAAATACTTTCTTGTTGCGTATTACTTTTATGAATTGGCAAATTGTTGCCAATAAAAATACACATCACTATCACTGAGAATTGATGAACATGTTTAATAAAGCGTTAATTAAATAAACTTTGATATTTAAACATAAAATATTGTAAAATTAATAAGAATATCAATACAAAACGTTACAAATTCAACTAATATGTGTGAAAACAGCTTAATTTAAAGTTACACTAATTAAAATAAAACAGGTGAATTTGAGCCATCGCGTCTTGTAAAGATGACCGCACATCTTTACCCGTAGAGTCGTTGTACGTGACTGGCTTTGCTATTCGAAACACTTGACATCCTCTGGGTAAAACTATCTACATTTGGAATCCATCTCCACAGATGCCTCGAGCACTCGGGCTGTGTAATCTGACACAAAGGCATTGCCGACGATGCGAACACGAAAAGTTGCCAGAATTATAAGAATATTAACTAATATCTGTTACTTTTATAAGTTAATGTATATTTGAAAACCTAAAGTTTCCACAATCACATCTAAGGACATGTGGCCACGAATGTCAAATTACACGAAGCCAGACTTTTATCTAAAGCAACATATCAATAATAAGATAGCTCATATTGTTATACACTTGTTATGTAAATAACTATTAAATCGAATTGAATAAATTTTAAAAATCTAGTGCAAATAGAAAAAACCCATTTGTGTAATATGCATAATACCTATATAGATGAGCTTTTACAATATAATATTCAATTGTAATATTCTACATAAATGAATAAGGACAGTTTTCAAATTTGATCCATATTATTATTATTTTAAGCACTTTTTTGTAGTAATCAATCATTAGAAAAAATACTATTTATCTTGAGAATAAATAACTTTAATTTTATTTGACAGATGTGTGTCACTAAAAACTTTCATCTATTTGCATACAAATTTGCATTTATATAGGTTGTATAACTAAATAGAAAAATGCAAAACCTATTATCGATGTAAAATTACTAATTCCACTTTTCACACTAAAAACTCAAGTTTGACACATCCGCTGTTGTCCCTGTGTCTTCAAGTTGTTCGTTGTTCTTTGTTCTTGTTTTCAAATGTTTCGATTAACCATTGTTCCGCTTCCACTGTTTCTCCACTCATTTTATTTTCAAGTTAATTACCTTTTGTTTTTCTTCGTCTTTTGTTTTTTACTTTTGTCACTTTATTTTTGAAGTCTTAAAACGACTTGAAGTTTTACATTTTTTTTCCATTTTAAATAAAGAATAATTTTGACATTTAAATAGGAAAATTACTCTCTTGAAAATCTACGTTCATTTAGACAGAAAGAATATGTCATTAATATTATATATATATATATATATATATATATATATATATATATATATATATATATATATATATATATATATAAATATATATACATATAACTATGGATTTGCAATTTTAAAATTTCTCTTTGTACTCGTATTCTATGTAAATAGACTTAAAATGTTAAAAATATTTCATTTATAATAGAATATAGTACAAACAGCTAAAGAAAATATTTAAATTTAGACGAGAAACCATATGATGTATGACAGCCGTAATCTTATTACTATTTAATTTTTAATACTTATTTTAAATTTGGTTGAATTGTAATTTAATTAAGAATTCATTCTATCAAAATATCGAAGTGAAAGAATAAAATGATGAAGGAAGATATAGATATTTAATTTCGATTAGATTATATAAACAAACATATTCAAAAGCAACAAGTAGTTCAAGTATTGGCTGGGTGCGCGACGACAACGACATCTGACAGCCACATTAAATCATGCTCTCTAACCGTTGATTCATACAAGATTTTGTCTAATTTTGATAAAAACAAGATTTAAAAAATCAAAATGTGTACAATTTCGGTTTTTAAGAACTAAAAACATTACAAAATGTATTATTTATGTTTATATATCACGTGATATTGTAAAAACCGCACAAAATGCTGAATAAATGTCAGAATTGTGTTTATTAAAATGATATATTTTTCTTATTTTGCTATTTCTTATTTCGCAACGGGTTAGTAATTTTTTATACGGGTAAAAGAGATGTAAATGATTATGAAAGAATATTGATTAATAATAATAAATAATTGAGACGTTTGAATTTTTGCAGTACTCTTTCATAGTCGCATTGGTTCAAGGTTCTCCACCATAGCAGAAATAAATATCTGTCATATGGAAAGCAAAGTAAATATTTTAAATATTATTTATTACTTTACTCCTAAAAATGTCTCCTAAATTATCTCTAAAAATAATATTTTTTTTTCAAAATGTCTCCCAAATCATCTCTAAGACAGTTAATTTTCAACAAAATGTCTCTCAAATCGTCTTTAAGACTGTCTTTTACTAAGAAAATGCCTCTCAAATCACCTCTAACGCAGTAATTTTCCTAAAATATTTCCCAAATTATATTTAAAATATTTATTTTTCCAAAAGATCTCTCAAATCGTCTCAAAGACAGTAATTTTTCTAAAGTGTCACTAAATTTTCTATAAAATAGTCATTTTTCCAAAATGTCACTAAATTTTCTATAAAATAGTCATTTTTCCAAAATGTCGTCCATATCGTCTCTACAGTTAATTTCCAACAAAATGTCTATTAATTGACACTTACATGAACGTCAAACATTTGATTAAGTTTGTTTCAATTCCAAGGCCATCAATAGTTTTCAGACAATTTTCGTCATTTTCAAATCTAATTTGTGCCGTTATACATCATATAAAATTAATTTTGTTTAATGCTTTGGATGAAGAATTTTATGCCCTAAAATTTTTATATGAAGCCTTTTTGCTTCAAATATTTAGTGAAGCAGAAAATTACGAAATTATTATTTTACATGTTAAAATCCTATGTTCGACAGTCTCGGTCACAATAACGTGAGAATGATTTTATGCTTATTTTGTCCACCGCGATCGCTGCAGTCGATTCGGCTGTCCCCACCATGACTCTGCACCTAGCGAGTATAGAAAACCATTTACATCAGCATAAATAAAAATATAATTTTCAATTTTCAATTTTACTAACACAAATGTTGTTGCCTTAAACAAGGGCGGACTGTCATCAAAATGTTTGTGCAATAAATTTCCCTACACTGAAAAAAATTTATTAGAATTTTTATCTAATTTGCATTAGATAATTATAAAGTATTTGATTTATCTCAAGCTTATTCTATTTCATTTAATTCATTAGTTAAAAAGGAATTAATAGATAGATGAATTATCAATTAGGAAATGTTTCAATTAATATAATAAAAATATATATGATTTATCAAAAGTTCTAGTAGTAACATCTAACTGTATAGTCCTATATTCCATATTTCTATATAGTAATATTTATAGATCTTCCAAAAAAACAATTACATTGTTAAAGGTACGCCAAGATTGCGCAGATTCCTTCCCCAAAAATTGTAATATCTATATATTACAGATTTAAAAAAAAGTGATATCTAATTAAGCCAAGAAAAATATTCGAATTTAAAAAACCTTATCGAACAGTTTTAAAAATATCGGGTCAAATAAAAAAAAAATTAATTAAAAAAAACCTTGGCGACCCCAGTGCTTAAAATGTTACCAGTTTAAGTAACATTTTAAACACTGGGGTCGCCAAGGTTTTTTTTAATTAATTTTTTTTTTATTTGATCCGATATTTTTAAAACTGTTCGATAAGGTTTTTTAAATTCGAATATTTTTCTTGGCTTAATTAGATATCACTTTTTTTTAAATCTGTAATATATAGATATTACAATTTTTGGGGAAGGAATCTGCGCAATCTTGGCGTACCTTTAACAATGTAATTGTTTTTTTGGAAGATATCACTATTTTTTGATACAATAGTTTGACCCTATATTATAAATGATATTTGGTATTGGTATATTGTTATTACATCTTTCTATAAAAATCTAAATTCGTTCTAAAATAAATATATAAGCATGTTTAGAGTTTCTTGGCGAAGTTTGTTTTTCAACGTGAGAATCATTTGCAAGCATCCTTGATTTTCCTTTTTTAATCATATTGTGTAGTGTCCCTCAGCCATTGAAGTACCATGGTGAAATATAGCACTTTTTATTTATATCCTTGAATCAAATAAGTTCCCATTGAAACGTTTTAAATATTACGTGTATCAGTTAGTTTCCGAATATATCCATTTTCATTTTCAAATAACAGAATTAGGAAAATTAATACTGTGCCAAAAGAAACTAATTCGGTTTTATGTAATTTATGTGAGTGCATGCATTCTGAACATTGAGCTTCTACATTTTCTTTCACAACCAATTGTTTATTAATAAGCTCTTGTATAGTAATGCTCTTATTACTACAATCACGTATTGGAATAATAATAAATACTAGCGGTCGGCCTGGCTTTGCCAGGCCTCACGCTAATCTCCGCGGACACTGATATAGAATTAACTTCAGTAAGACAATAGATACAATATAAATTGAATTATTACGAATCTAAGACTTTTAAATTCTACACGGCTGTCCATCTAAAAATCTTTTAATATATACTAAATATGATAGGTTTTGAATTACTATCACTAAAACAATTGCCGATCAATAGAAATCCAATTCTGCAAGAAAGCTCTTCAAAAGACCTTTCAATTGATACAAAAAATGATGGATTTTGATGTCCTTTCATTAAAACAATAGACGATCGAAAAGTATGAATTTTATACGCGAGCCCTTCCAAAGATCTTTTATTTGATACCAAATACGATAGGTTTTGGAGTACTTTCACTAAAACAATTGATAATCGAAAAGTATTAAATTTTGTACGCGAGCTCTTCAAACGATCTTTCATTTGATACCAAACACGATAGGTTTCGAAGCACTTTCATTAAAACAAATGCCAATCGATAAAATTCCAATTTGCATGTTAGCCCTTCAAAAGACCTTTCAATTGATACCAAAAACGATGGATTTTGAAGCACTTTCACTAAAACAATTGACGATCGAAAAGTATTAAATTTTGCTCGCAGGCCCTTCAAAGGATCTTTTATTTGATACCAAACACGATAGGTTTTCGAACACTTTCGTTAAAACAATTGCCGATCGAAAAAAATCCAATTTTGCATGCAAGCCCTCAAAAAGACCTTTCATTTGATGCCAAACACGATAGGTTTTGGAACACTTTCGCTGAAACAATAGCCGATCGAAAAAATTTCAATTCTGCATGCAAGTCCTTAAAAAGTTCTTTTATTTGATGCCAAACACGATAGATTTTGGCTAAAACAATTGCCGATCGAAAAAATTCTAATTCTGCATACAAGTCCTTAAAAAGACCTTTCATTTAATGCCAAACACGATAGGTTCCGAAGCACTTTCATTAAAACAAATGCCAATCGATAAAATTTCAATTTTGCATGTAAGCCCTTCAAAAGACCTTTCATTTGATACCAAACAAGATACGTTTTGGAAAATTTTCGCTAAAACAATAGCCGATCGACAAAATTTAAATTCTGCATGCAAGCCCTCAAAGAGACCTTTCATTTGATGCCAAACACGATAGGTTTTGGAATACTTTCGCTGAAACAATTGCCGATCGAAAAAATTTCAATTCTGCATGCAAGTCCTTAAAAAGACCTTTCATTTGATACCAAACACGATAGGTTTTGGAACACTTTCGGTAAAACAATTGCCGATCGAAAAAAATCCAATTTTGCATGCAAGCCCTTAAAAAGACCTTTCATTTGATACCAAACAAGATAGGTTTTGGAAAATTTTCGCTAAAACAATAGCCGATCGAAAAAAATTAAATTCTGCATGCAAGCCCTCAAAAAGACCTTTCATTTGACGCCAAACACGATAGGTTTTGGAATACTTTCGCTGAAACAAATGCCGATCGAAAAAATTTCAATTCTGCATGCAAGTCCTTAAAAAGACCTTTTATTTGATGCCAAACACGATAGGTTTTGGAATACTTTCGCTAAAACAATTGCCGATCGAAAAAATTCTAATTCTGCATACAAGTCCTTAAAAAGACCTTTCATTTAATGCCAAACACGATAGGTTTTGAAGCACTTTCATTAAAACAAATGCCAATCGATAAAATTCCAATTTTGCATGTAAGCCCTTCAAAAGACCTTTCGATTGATACCAAAGCCGATGGGTTTTGAAGCACTTTCACTAAAACAATTGACAATCGAAAAGTATTAAATTTTGCTCGCGAGCTCTTCAAAAGATCTTTCATTTGATACCAAACACGATAGGTTTTGAAACACTTTCGTTAAAACTATTGCCGATCGAAAAAAATCCAATTTTGCATGCAAGCCCTTAAAAAGACCTTTCATTTGATACCAAACAAGATAGGTTTTGGAATACTTTCGCTAAAACAATTGCCGATCGAAAAAATTCCAATTTTGCATGTAAGCCCTTCAAAAGACCTTTCGATTGATACCAAAGACGATGGGTTTTGAAGCACTTTCACTAAAACAATTGACAATCGAAAAATATTAAATTTTGCTCGCGAGCCCTTCAAAAGATCTTTCATTTGATACCAAACACGATAGGTTTTGGAACACTTTCGCTAAAACAATTGCCGATCGAAAAAATTCTAATTCTGCATACAAGTCCTTAAAAAGACCTTTCATTTAATGCCAAACACGATAGGTTTCGAAGCACTTTCATTAAAACAAATGCCAATCGAAAAAATTTAAATTCTGCATGCAAGCCCTCAAAAAGACCTTTCATTTGATGCCAAACACGATAGGTTTTGGAAGACTTTCGCTGAAACAATTTCCGATCGAAAAAATTCTAATTCTGCATGCAAGCCCTTAAAAAGACCTTTCATTTGATACCAAACACGATAGGTTTTGGACACTTTCGGTAAAACAATTGCTGATCGAAAAAATTCTAATTCTGCATGCAAGCCCTTGAAAAGACCTTTCATTTGATACCAAACACGATAGGTTTTGGAACACTTTCGCTAAAACAATTGCCGATCGAAAAAATTCCAATTTTGCATGTAAGCCCTTCAAAAGACCTTTCGATTGATACCAAAGACGATGGGTTTTGAAGCACTTTCACTAAAACAATTGACAATCGAAAAATATTAAATTTTGCTCGCGAGCCCTTCAAAAGATCTTTCATTTGATACCAAACACGATAGGTTTTGAAACACTTTCGTTAAAACAATTGCCGATCGAAAAAAAACCAATTTTGCGTGCAAGCCCTTAAAAAGACCTTTCATTTGATACCAAACAAGATAGGTTTTGGAAAATTTTCGCTAAAACAATAGCCGATCGAAAAAATTTAAATTCTGCATGCAAGCCCTCAAAAAGACCTTTCATTTGATGCCAAACACGATAGGTTTTGGAACACTTTCGCTGAAACAATTGCCGATCGAAAAAATTCTAATTCCGCATGCAAGCCCTTGAAAAGACCTTTCATTAGATACCAAACACGATAGGTTTCCAAGTACTTTCATTAAAACAATTGCTAATCGATAAATTTCCAATTTTGCATGTAAGCCCTACAAAAGACCTTTCGATTGATACCAAAGACGATGGGTTTTGAAGCACTTTCACTAAAACAATTGACAATCGAAAAGTATTATATTTTGCTCGCGAGCCCTTCAAAAGATCTTTCATTTGATACCAAACACGATAGGTTTTGGAATACTTTCGTTAGAACAATTGCCGATCGAAAAAAATCCAATTTTGCATGCAAGCCTTTAAAAAGACCTTTCATTTGATACCAAACACGATAGGTTTTGGAACACTTTCGCTAAAACAATTGCTGATCGAAAAAATTTAAATTCTGCATGCAAGCCCTCAAAAAGACCTTTCATTTGATGCCAAACACGATAGGTTTTGGAATACTTTCGCTGAAACAATTTCCGATCGAAAAAATTCTAATTCTGCATGCAAGCCCGTAAAAAGACCTTTCATTTGATACCAAACACGATAGGTTTTGGAATACTTTCGGTAAAACAATTGCTGATCGAAAAAATTCTAATTCTGCATGCAAGCCCTTGAAAAGACCTTTCATTTGATACCAAACACGATAGGTTTTGGAACACTTTCGCTAAAACAATTGCCGATCGAAAAAATTCCAATTTTGCATGTAAGCCCTTCAAAAGACCTTTCGATTGATACCAAAGACGATGGGTTTTGAAGCACTTTCACTAAAACAATTGACAATCGAAAAATATTAAATTTTGCTCGCGAGCCCTTCAAAAGATCTTTCATTTGATACCAAACACGATAGGTTTTGAAACACTTTCGTTAAAACAATTGCCGATCGAAAAAAAACCAATTTTGCGTGCAAGCCCTTAAAAAGACCTTTCATTTGATACCAAACAAGATAGGTTTTGGAAAATTTTCGCTAAAACAATAGCCGATCGAAAAAATTTAAATTCTGCATGCAAGCCCTCAAAAAGACCTTTCATTTGATACCAAACACGATAGGTTTTGGAACACTTTCGCTGAAACAATTGCCGATCGAAAAAATTCTAATTCTGCATGCAAGCCCTTGAAAAGACCTTTCATTTGATACCAAACACGATAGGTTTTGGAACACTTTCGCTAAAACAATTGCCGATCGAAAAAATTCCAATTTTGCATGTAAGCCCTTCAAAAGACCTTTCGATTGATACCAAAGACGATGGGTTTTGAAGCACTTTCACTAAAACAATTGACAATCGAAAAATATTAAATTTTGCTCGCGAGCCCTTCAAAAGATCTTTCATTTGATACCAAACACGATAGGTTTTGAAACACTTTCGTTAAAACAATTGCCGATCGAAAAAAAACCAATTTTGCGTGCAAGCCCTTAAAAAGACCTTTCATTTGATACCAAACAAGATAGGTTTTGGAAAATTTTCGCTAAAACAATAGCCGATCGAAAAAATTTAAATTCTGCATGCAAGCCCTCAAAAAGACCTTTCATTTGATACCAAACACGATAGGTTTTGGAACACTTTCGCTGAAACAATTGCCGATCGAAAAAATTCTAATTCTGCATGCAAGCCCTTGAAAAGACCTTTCATTTGATACCAAACACGATAGGTTTCCAAGTACTTTCATTAAAACAATTGCTAATCGATAAATTTCCAATTTTGCATGTAAGCCCTACAAAAGACCTTTCGATTGATACCAAAGACGATGGGTTTTGAAGCACTTTCACTAAAACAATTGACAATCGAAAAGTATTAAATTTTGCTCGCGAGCCCTTCAAAAGATCTTTCATTTGAAACCAAACACGATAGGTTTTGGAATACTTTCGTTAGAACAATTGCCGATCGAAAAAAATCCAATTTTGCATGCAAGCCTTTAAAAAGACCTTTCATTTGATACCAAACACGATAGGTTTTGGAACACTTTCGCTAAAACAATTGCTGATCGAAAAAATTCTAATTCTGCATGCAAGCCCTTGAAAAAACCTTTCATTTGATACCAAACACGATAGGTTTCCAAGTACTTTCATTAAAACAATTGCTAATCGATAAAATTCCAATTTTGCATGTAAGCCCTTCAAAAGACCTTTCGATTGATACCAAAGACGATGGGTTTTGAAGCACTTTCACTATAACAATTGACGATCGAAAAGTATTAAATTTTGCACGCGAGCACTTCAAAAGACCTTTTAATTGATACCAAAGACGATTATCGGCTAATAAAACATTAAATGGAATTGCAATATTCGAATATTGGCTCAAAGTTTATATTACTGTAATATAGACAGTCAGTGTCGCCGTTTTCTGCTTAATCTTGGCGACGACAACTAACGCCTGTCTTGATTATATATTTTTGAATACAGAAATACTTGCATATGAACTTTAAACATATATTTTACACAAATTTGGTAACTCGCAATGTCAAAAGTCAATAAATTTTAGTTTTGTACTTCTGGTTTTGCATTAGTTTCCGATCGACAACGAAGCGAGCTCGAGAGCCGAAGTTGTCGAACTGAGCGTAAGGTGCTGCCGCTAGTCGGACAAGTCGCGAAAAGCCAAACAAAATGCGTCGAGAGGAACGAAAAATTGATTGAAAAAAATCTTATATAGGGAAATAATAGCTTGTAAAGTAATAATTAATACAAAAATTGTATCTAATACAAACAAGGGTGGTATGTAGTAAATTATCATATGTTTAACGTGACTAATTTATCGGCTAATAAAAAGATAAATGGAATTACAATTTTCGAATATTGGCTCAAAGTCTTCGTTACTGTAATATAGACAGTCAGTGTCGCCGGCCGTAGGCTGCTTGATCTTGGCGTCGACAACTACCGCCTGTCTTGATAAATATTCTAATAAAGTATTTATTTATTTTGTTTGAATGATCTATAGAAACTAGTATTGGCATATATGTACAATATGTATTTCAACTATTGACAAATATAGACAACACAACGAAATATATTTGATATTTCTACTACAATTTAGATGAATTTTCTGCTTTTGCGAAGTGCGTAATTTAAGTTATGTATGTGTTTAGCATTCCATTTTACAAATATAGATTCTACTACAATTTAGACAAATTTTCTACTTATAAGAAGTGCGTCATTTCAGTTAAATAAGTACTCCATTTTATAGTGACGCGTTGTAGAGTGTTCGTGTCTCCTATAGAGCTGAAGTGTATTTTAACGTTGTAAGAAAATTATTATTGTTTTATTATATTTTTATGTTTTAATATTTTTCTTAGTTAGGATGGAAAACGAAAATGTGGATTTGGTGGAATTATTACTGACTCAGTGGGGACTGCCTGAGTTAATTTCTGATTTTAAAGGTTAGTTGTATATGCAATATTACAAATGAGTTCTTATATTACTATTTCATACTTATTTTAGAAAAATATATTGACACTGAGGTTTTCAAGGAAGTAACGAAAGATAATATAAATATATTAATTCCTTACGACAAATTTGGATTAAGAATTAAGTTTAGAAAAAACTTATTTTTATGGAAAGAATCAAATGTAAGCAGAAAATAGGTAATATATAAGATATATGATTTTATGTGCAAAATATAGTGTTGTTATTATGAATTTATTTTAATTGATATACGTATGCTCATACATGATTAATTATTAAATTTAATTTTCTAGGGTTGTTACACTCCATTAGTCACAACAGATTCAGCGGCAAGTAATAGTAATAATACAAGTACATTGCAGTGGTTTGATACCCTACCTATATCTCTTCTATCTGATAATGTTATTAAAACTGAACAGAAATCTTACGCACTGGTAACTAATAATATATTTTCTGTGATTTAAAGAAAATTTTATATTTTTATTTCTAGAATTTAACAGTAAGTGGGCAGTTAGTTCTTAAAGCTTTTATGAAGACAATAAAAATATGTCAAATAACGACAAAAATATTGTTGTGTCTGCAATTGCTGATTTTTGGGTTACTTTCGACCAAAAAATTACGGATAAAGGCTACATAAGTGAGACATAGGAAATTAAAAAATATATTTCCTACCGAAAATGAGGTAAACTAATGAATCAATTTACATATTTAGTGTTATGTACATATGTTCTGTACGATGTTTTAATTATGGGAAACTACCGCAATACGAAAAAGCAACAAGAAAAATTAGCCGAAAGTCTCTGTAAGAAATACAGAACAGCTGACCTCTTACAAAGTAAATATAAACTGACGAAAAATGAAAATGATTCAAATAATTTATCTTCAACATCATTAGATGGAAGTGATAATGAAGAAATATGAAGTCATTTTCAATCTAATGTAATAATTTTATATATATATATATATATATATATATATATAGGCTGGTGGACGCAACTCTCGAACATAGGGATTTAACATATAAAATCACAATTTTGTAATTTCCTGCTTCCCTAATTATTTTAACCAAAAAAACTTCAAATAAAAGTTTTAGGGAATCAAATTCGGCATCTAATACAATAAATAAAATTAACTTTGCATGCTTCGTAACGGCACAAATTAGATCTGAAAATGACAAAAATAGCCTCAAAAGTATCGATAGCCATGGAATTGAAACAAAATTAAACAAATGTTTGACGTATAATCTGTCAAAACAATTTCTTTATTTATAATGTCATTTATTTTGACAGATAAAACGACAAACATTTGCCTGAAAACTATTGATAGCCATGGAACTAAAACAAAATTAAACAAATATATATATATATATATTAGGGTGGTCCTTATTTTGGCAAAGTTCGAATTTTCTGTTACGCGCATAAATTTTCGCTTCTAGCAAGTAAAAAAATGAGGTAGCCAAAATATTAGCCCAAAATATTGATATTAACACGTGCCCCAACGCGGATTTGTTAAAAAAAAACGTTATTTTTTCAAATTTCGATTTATTGCAGAATATTTTAAAGAGGAAAAATTCTGAAAAAATTTCCAAAAAATCCCTGTTATACCAGCTTCATTTCAGAATTAATTCAGATTTTCTCCGTTTATACATCCTGTAAAAAAAATAAAAATGTCAGCTGAAAATAGCGTTTTTTGCCGTTCTTTCGTTCAAACCTTAATAATTATAGCCTTACATTGATTTGTCGGTGTTTTTTGTGTTTCTTTCACATTTTAAATAATGTTTAATGCAACAAATGCAGTTTAAAGAGCACAAAAATATTGCATGTTTTAACGGCAAAAAACGCTATTTTCAGCTGACATTTTTATTTTTTTTACAGGATGTATAAACGGAAAAAATCTGAATTAATTCTGAAATGAAGCTGGTATAACAGGGATTTTTTGGAAATTTTTTCAGAATTTTTCCTCTTTAAAATATTCTGCAATAAATCGAAATTTGAAAAAATAACGTTTTTTTTTAACAAATCCGCGTTGGGGCACGTGTTAATATCAATATTTTGGGCTAATATTTTGGCTACCTCATTTTTTTACTTGCTAGAAGCGAAAATTTATGCGCGTAACAGAAAATTCGAACTTTGCCAAAATAAGGACCACCCTAATATATATATATATATATATATATATATATATATATATATATATATATATATATATATATATATAAAATCTAATTTAAATAGACGCTATTACTAATATTCATACATCATTTGCCTAACGTGTATTTATAATTCGACTAAATGAAGTAGTTTATCTTCCTAAGATTTATAAATAATTCATCTAATTATTATCGATAGAATAACTAATTACAAACTGCTGAACTATTTATTTCTTATTTATTTACTATTTAATTAGGTGATTGAAGCATAATGCTAAGTAGAAAACTTGACGATAGACTATTAGCAATTTTGCCAAACCTCATTAGAAGGCTGAAAATCAACCATTTCTTTTAGGTTGAAGAACTATAATTTTAGATAATTTTTTTAAAATTTTCTTTCTGTGTAGTAGCTCAATTGAGCAATGTTTAAGAAATAGGATTGAATAATAAAGTGCTTTTTGAACAATATGATTTTTATTTTTTATTAAATTTGCATAATACTAATTACATGTTTTGCTACAAATATTGAAGTCTTTGATGAAATAGATAAACCACCTCTATTTAATAATACAAAATACTGATCTTCATAATTATCTCTTATTACAGGACTATTTATGCAATCAGAACAAGATAATCTTTGAAAAGTTTTGAAACTTACGTAACCACGAATATAACGAAAAGCGAGCTTATTTTTTAATTCTAAACAATTATGATTTATAGCATCATAGAAAAAATTACCAATTATCTACAATTTTTTTTTTAAGCAAAGAAAAATTTATTTCCCATGTTAAATGCCTATTGTTAGTTTTTGAATGTTATACTTAGCCTAATATTTCCAAAATTTTACTAAATGAGTACTGTTCATGATTCCTCAGTACTTCTTGTTTTGGAAAAACTCTATGTTTCTATATTAATTTATGTAGGTATAAAAATTTATTTATACTAAAATTGGACGATATCTTTGTTATTACGTAACTACTATTGCCTTGGTTGCGGGTGTAGAGGAGACAAATGCAGACCAAGTGCGTTTCTGTAATCTAAAAGCACAAGTTCCGAAAGTAAATTGTGTTTTACGCAACAGTCAAAACTGACAGCGATGTAAATTCCGCGCCGAATGTGGAATTTTATATTTTAGCCACAGATGCTTATGGAAGAAGAAGATACGACGAGTAAAAAAACGGTAAATATGCAGTGGTATATTTTGATGTTCATAAACATAACATTTATAAATATTGCACATAATAACATCAGTATTTCTAATCTGTATACATCCCAATGAGCAGAGAAGTACTTGCAGGTGTATCATTATTTAATATGATAATTAACAAAAAGAAAAATGATTTTATTTTGAGATTAAGTGAAATACATAATATTTATTGTTTGTATATATTAATAATACAGTTGTTACAGTTGCTTATATTGACATAATGTGAAGTGGAAACTTTTATACTATCTAAAGAAACATTGATTCCTTCGGTACCTATTAATATTATCAATAGAACTATTATTGACTCAATTTCGGAGGTTTTAAAAGTACCAGCAGCAGGTTGATTGTCACTGATACATGTACATGATAAAGTAGAATCACTCATTATAGTATTAAAATCTAGGTGATTTTGAAGAAATTGTCTTGCAATTAGTGCAATATTTCTAAACAACGTAGAATGAAGCAATCAACTAGCAAACCATAGCAACGACATGTATAACATCATTCTTGTTTAATATTAAAATTTTATAAATTTTAATATTCTAAATTATCAGTTGTAGGAAAAATTTTGTTTATAACATGTGTCGAAAAAGGTTATGTGCATGTGAAGATTTCTGCAGTCGTTAAGCCTCGTGCGTTAATCTCTGCACTTGCAAGTAACAAGCTTTTTTCGGCACTTGTTATAAAAATAACTATTAAGACATAATGAAATCCTGTGAATTTGAACGTCCGGAAATATTTATTTCGGGTTCTTCGGAATTAAATTACAACAAATTAAAAAATTATTAATGCAATTCAATAAATTAACTATCTTGACCCTATGACTTTTTCGGTACTTGTTATAAAAATAACTATAAAAGTATAAACCCATAGACGGCAAAATAACAAATCTGTCTCTGAATACGTACGTGTAATGTAATTGAAAAATTGAAACAATATCAGACAAATATATAAATAATTCTAAATTTATGACAAGTAAATATATTTTTATTAATAAAAGATATTTTAGAGTGATTAGAATATGCGGCAAAACAAAATGACGATACTTTATGATGGATTGCATCCTTATCGGTATTTTAACCAACTTCTTTATGCACATTATTACATTAGGTAGACATAAATGACACTTGTAATGAAACTATATTAATAACAAAAAATAAAATAAATTATCTACAATAGTGGCCCAATCTAGCCTTGCTGCCTTTTATATAGTGAACGACGTTCTAGTTGTAATTTTCATTTTTTCTCTCAGATCGAACTATGGTAGGTCCGGCTTATATGGAAATTTCCACATTTTCCACATGGCCTTAAACAAATGTCTTCGTAGAAATATCCTTTCTTTGAAATATGTGATATAAATTGAAATACGCGGTATTAAAAATCGAATACCTATGTAAACTGATAACATTATAATTTTTGTTTGAGTAATTAAAATATAAATTATTTTGTCCAACGAATGTCAAAGATCCAAAATTAAAAAACTAGTTTAATCTAATCAAATTTGATTAAATTATGAAGATTTAATATATTTGCTATTAATACATATGTTCAGATTATTCCAATAATATTGTTCATAATTATTTTCAGATCTATTAAAAAAAAAAAACATAATAACGCGAGGTCATCTATAAGTCTAGGTAAAACCGGTAAAATGTTGAGGGCCGTGAATTTCAGAGACCCGAATATGCCATGTTCATTGTTATCATTACATAAACAAATTGTTACCTTAATTCTTTTAATTATGATATTTTCTTATAAAATTACATAGATTAATATGTAATTGAATACCTTTATGATGATGTGTTAAAGTTAACAAATTGCTTTTATTCACACAGGTAGGTTACTTTCAAATTAATCTGAATTTTTTTATATTTTAGACAAATTTTATGTATGTTACGATAGCAAAGTTAGTAATATTGTCAAATATTACTACATATTAGGTTTCCTTATATTAATTCACATTTCTCTAAGAGGCTCACTAATAATTAATTTCCTATGGCTTCAGATAAGAGGGTTATAAAACGGCTCTGTTACTATGTAACTTTGCTATTTTGATATATCTGATTCATTCTAGTCTAATTACCTATGTACTTGTAAAGAGATAAAGACCTACAAATATCATTTTATTATTATCATATTTATTATTCCGCTTAGCTTAAACTTCATGTATCTAAGCCTAAAAGGAAAACGCTTCCATATTTTAGTAAGCAAATATAGGTTTACTAGCAACGTAAACTTCTTAATAACTTTAATAGCATATATTTGTATACACCGTTTGAAATTTCACAGTAATAACAATTCTATCCTTTGATGGTATGATAAGTTTTAGTTAGTGATGTGAAAATGAAAAAAATACGTAAAGGAAAACAACCTAATCTGATATAAAATTGGATGAAAGTTTCTTTAAATATATATTTATAAATTCTATAGTTAATTTTGAAATAAAATAAGATTTAAATATTTTGAAAATAATTTAATATTTTTTATTAAATTTTACCTATTTGTAAATAAATTAATGTGGATTATATTAACAAACACGTGCTGTCTGATATTTTTCTCAAGTCTACACTCTTTTGTATACCTGTTAATTATTAAATATGAGAATTTAGTATAAGTACCTATTTTCTAGAGCAATAACTACGCAAGAGCGGTAAGGACATTTTCTATTCGAGGTGCATACAACATTATTTCTACGACCATTTAAAGACGCTTGGAAAAGAATTCAAAATTATTTTAGACAGTTTTTTTGTTTGAAAATTCGGGCGATGGTTTTTATGCTACATGGATCCGACGATATACTCTAACTTTAGCGCTGAGCAAGCGGCAAAAATGAACTTTCTGCACCTACTGACAGTTGCAAATTTTTTTTTTCTGCTCGGGCGTAGAATGACAATATTTAATGTGTTTCTAGTTCATTATTGTTTATTGTTTATTAATTCCATCGATACGTAGTGCCCTAGGACATTATAAGATTTTAATATCCTAGGGTACTAAGAGTGATGTTATTAATTCTGTCCAAAACTGACTTCTTTTCTACTTAGTGTTGTCGCGTAATCCAATATTTATTATTTAGGTCAGCGCTGTTCAACTGGCACCCCGCGGCTCATCCTAATGTGTTTTTCTTATTTATTAAAGCTCATTACACTACTTAAAGGAACTCGGTATTAACCACATAATCGAAGCGTTAGTATAGTTTACTTACTTCATTCGCCTACTCTTTTTGTCCCCGAAATGTTTGCTAAAGGTAAAATCTGGTGTGGGCACCACACGACTTTCTTATACACAGCATATTTAATATTTAGAATATATTAATGTTATATAATATTATTAAATATGTAATTTTGTTTTTCAGTAATTCAGCATTTATCTGTTTGAAACATATAAAATATCAAATTTGTTTACGTATAATTTTTTAGTAATGTTGACTACTTTATGTCTAACTTGACTGATGAGGCATATAAATGTCCGTTTTTCGAGTCTAATCATTGGTATCTCAAGAACCGTGAGATACGAAGTCGATTAAATTGAGGTAAAGTTGCCAAATTAGTTGGCCATTTTAATGATGTATTTGTTTTTCCGAAAAAAGACATAGAAAACTAGATAAAGCGAAAATTAAAATTTGTTTTTTGTTCCTATTGCTACTAATTATTGAAATATATTATTAAATATAAAAATTAGTTTTTCTTAAAATTAGATGCATATACAGGAAAATTGCAAATAATATTTTGTGTTCCAAATATTTTTGCTAACATCTTTTATTTGAAACTTTTTTCGTAACTGATTCCATTTTTGAAATAAATGGAATTTATTGTTTTGTGTGTCCAATAAACTTCCTCTTCCGGTTTTTCAATTTCATTCAAAATCAACTCAGCTCTTCGTATTTTCATGAAACTTATAATTACCAAGTTTCGTTAACAAATCTTATCTTGTTCATGAAATATTGCACACTCAGACACACATCCATCCACACACACATCCATCCACACACACACACACATACCCACACAGACATCATTGAGAAAATGATCAAAATGGATTCAGTGGACCTCAAAACACGTATTTCCGTGAAAATCTCGTCAACGACTTTTTTCACAAATCAAATAGTTCCTTATACTGTGTATAAGAAAGTAAAAATATCCCGCGGGCTAGAGAAGTTGAACAGCGCTGATTTAGGTTATTAAAAAACCCCTCGAGCGATTAACAAGGTTGAGGGCCTCTGGACCGAGGGTTTGTTAGTATCGCCTTCGGAGGGCATAAACATCTTCATAATACCCTATGTACATAAATAACTATTAGAACCTAATTCCGAATTTTTGTACATTAAAACAATTTATAACACTTCACGCGCATAAATATATCACTTACCGAAATCTGCCACACACAGTAATGGATAAAAGGCGTGATGATATATTTATATATTTATTTTATTTAAATGATTCATTAGAAAATTTATTTTTACAAATTTCAAGACCTAAAATCCCATCTCATGAAAGTTACGATCTAGCCAAGGACATAAAATAATTCTCTAAACTCATATAAAATAATTACCACTGTTTGTTTCCTTCCATGAATATTTTTTGAGGTCGTAATTTGGCAGCTGATATTCGCACTACATGCACAAGAAAATATCATTTACCAAGATCTGCTACTATAAGTTGCCGTACCAAATGAAGCGTAGAAGGCTTGATGAAATATTTATTTTATTTTTATATACAGTAGGTGATTGCCAAATGAGTAGCATATTTTTAACAGCTAATATCCATGAAAATCAGCTGATTATTTTTTGTCATATATTACAAATGGTACATTGTTCTATACTGGCTTTTTCGCATTTTTATTTAAATTTTTTTCATTTTTGTGTTTAGTAAATCCATACAGCACCATGTCCATACATTCATACTAAGCAACATATAGTTTGGGCTTACGATGGCAAAAGATCGAAAGATTATTAAACTATTAAAGTGTTACAAACAGGGACTGAGAACGGAACGAAACCGAAACCGAAATAACGATATTAACCGAAAAAAAAATTAGAAACGAAAACGAAACCAGAAACGAAATTTGTATAATTCGTTCAAGATTGAAAACGAAATATTTAATTTTAAATAAACGTTTTTAACCGTTTTTAATCGTTTTTAACCGTTTAAAACAAATATTTTAAAATTAAATAATGTAATTATAAAACAAATCAAACAATTTCTGTAACCATGACCCCCGAAATATTAAAACCGGTTTGCACGGAACTTGTAACTGTCAATGGACGTCCGTTTACAATTTTTCAAGATTCTGGATTCAGAAAAATTTTAGACGCGTTACTAAATGATATGAATAACAAAATTACAATTAATCCTGTAAATATTAAAGAAAATGTTTCCATCGTCGCATCCGATTTGCGAACAAAAATAAAACAGGAGTTAAAGGGAAAACTAATATCACTAAAAGTGGATGGGGCAACTAGATTTGCCAGAAGTATACTGGTGGGAATTAATGTTCAGTTTGTTCAAAACAATAGCATAGTTTAGTGAACACTGGCGATGAAAGAAATGAAGGAAAAACATATTTCATCATATCTTGCCAAAATAATAATTACGGTTTTAGAAGAATATGAAATTAATTTAAAGCAAGTTCTTAGTATAACTACAGATAATGGTGCAAATATGCTAAAGGTAGTGAGGTTGTAAGCAGAAAAACAACATGGTGATGATGACAATGATGATGATATTGATGGTAATGATGAAAGTAATATCGAAGTCATGGAAGAAAATGAAGCATTTTCTGCTCTTACATTCGTATTTAATTGTCAGAGAACTAACATGAAGGAAGAGTTGTTGGAAGACGTTCTGCTAGTTAGGTGGAATAAAATGTGTTTTATTCTTACATGTACAAAAATATCAGGTCATAGCATAAGCATTTCTTTTTATTTTTATACATTTATTATGTTTCTTTTATATGTATGATTTATATTCATATTTAATAAAAAAATATATGTTTATAAATTATGTTTCTATATTTCCATCAATTATTGGTAATGATTAATAGTTATAAATAAATATATATATCATTTAACTATTGTGAACGAAAACGAAAACGAAAATATTTAGGTGAGAACAATAAAAACGGAAACGAAAAAATTTCGTTTCCGCTCGGATAGGAACAGAACGAAATATTTTCCATTTTTAGTCCCTGGTTACAAAGTCGTCTAAAATACAAGTAGTTATTCCCTTCACTGATATAATTGTGAATAGGAAGAGATAAAGTTATTATAATGATATAATTACGAGTATTTGTAAACTGAAAGTTTTTAGAAGGATAGTGCTAATATGTTTCAATCTGAACGGTTTGTGGTTTACGATAGTACAGTACAACATGAGATAAAGTTGAGTGTTCAGGAAGTGCGAATTGTGAAGGATGTTTAACATTAGTCGCATTTGTAAATGTAAGTGACCAATATGCACTTTCGCTAAAAGCACCAGCACCGTCACCAGCATCGGCATCAACGCTAGTTCGCGTTGCTAATGTAAATAAGCGTCACGGCGACCTGGAATAGTTTCCGACCTGTTCAATTATTCATGCGGTATATCTTCGTGTCTGTAGCCGTACTACTGTACGCGAACATGGACAGATGGCGGCCTCTCCGTTCTATGTTAGCTGCGTTACTATATGGTAACACTACTAAGGTAGCTTTCACGATGTGTAGGTAATACTGGCGCTTTAATGCTATTCAAAGTTTGCCAAAAAATTCATTTAAGTAATCATTCTTCTCGTTATTTTACTACGTTATGTGTGGCCTATATCCATAAAAAAAAAAATAACTTTATCTAGTTTTATGAAAGATAAACTTAATTTCAATTAAAATGATCTATTTGTTTTCAAATGTAATATCTGTTCGAAATGGAGGGTTGTACTATATGAGACACACTTTTCCTAACTTTTTTATTTGAAGAGATATGATTAAATAGAAAAATTATGACTTTATTTGTTCCAGAAGATTTAGTGAAGAAAATCTAAATTATTCAACCAAAAATAATTAAATAAATAAATATATCATCACAACTTTTACCCATTACTGGGTGAGTTATTGGGTGTGGTACTTATATAGTTTCTCGGTTGTCGAAATCAAACTCGGGTTCTTAAATCCACATTCCGACCTGATGCCACTGAGCCAGCTATCCCATAAAATAAGCGAGTTATAAAAAACTAACAATTTTAAAAATACAACTCTATATACTGGGTGTAATATGAAAAGTTGGCCATAGGTATTTAGGATAGAATATCGAAACAGTTACGTCTTGTATATAATACCATTTGATAACTTTCACAATTTTTTATTAAGAAAATAACCCTTATTATTTAAAATTAATAATAAGTCTACACAAACATAAACATTAATTTAATGTCATTCTAATCAATATATAAAACAATTTATATATTTATTATTACTATTATTATTAGTATTAGAATCAGTAATTACCTACTCTTTATTTCTTATCAACAATATAATTTGATAGTGTTAAAATATAATAAATAAAATATTATTTCGTTGTCGTTGTAATATACAACCACAATACAATGAAATTGTCTAACATTTTCAAGTTTTAACTCACAACACGTTCATATTAACGTACTAACAGTAAATATTCAAATATTGTTAGCTTTCTTATATTAATTTTAAAAATCAGACATGAATAAAAAGTGTAAAAATAATACATGATACCCGTAATTCAAAACGGCAAAAATAGTACATTACCGTGTATATCGCAAAATAAGCAAAAACAAATTAATAATATCAAGGTACAGTATGGTAACAGCAAAAACATGTTCTTCTGGTGATATTTTGTATCTGTGGTCTCCTGTAACTATGTACTGTATATCGATAATCAAACAAATTGAAAAGAAAAATATAGCTAGGCCAGAAAGAGCGATCCGGCCCCCGATGCTTAAGTACGACAATGAAGTGATTGTTGTTAAGCCAAGAACGAGGGCAAAGGCAAGAACTATCATTCCTATGCCGGTGAAGTCCCATTTCGTTTGGAATGCGAACCATGTTAATCCAAGTACGAGAACCGTAGTCATGGCAAATGCAATCATTACCTGTAGAAGTAAAACAGAATTTTGTAATAAATTCGTTTGTCCATGTGTTTAGAATAAATCATGTGTTCTAGCATTAACTCTGTTCTGCATATGATACAAATTACATATTTACGTGCATCAGTTAAATAATCCGGTATTTCCTGCTGATAATTTTTTTACGATTTATTGTGAGTATATTTTAAGATACATTTTTATTATTTTAATTCAATTTAACAGAGAAAAATCATCTGCAAAATATTTTAGAATTAAATTATTAATAGCGAGTTTTACCGATATTTTTTATAAATTTATAATATAGTATCAAATCATTCGGAAATATAAAATGCTGTGTACCGAAACAGAAAGATTTATTTTAATATAAATTAAACTTGATAAGGCAACCTTGACGAACGTAAATTTCACTGTGATTGGAATTACAAATGTATGTGATAAAATATTACTCACCGATTCTTCCCGGAATACTGCACTTATACCGCCAATCATGTATGTTGTAGACGATGAAAACAACAAAAGAAGAATATAGTTCCACGGTGATCTTTTCCGAATATTAGGACAGCAAATAATTATAAAAGCAGTTGCAAAATACACAGGCAATCCCCATAAAACGTGAAGTAAATTATTATTCCAGAATTCACGAAGTGGTTGATAATATATACATAAAGCTGAGTACAGAACCGTTTTCAAAAGTAATAAAGTTAAAAGTGAAAATACTTTCCGAGAAAATGCTCTACGTATTGATTCTTCGCTGAACATGAGAGCATATTCATTTGGTTCTTCTTCTACCTCTGCAAATAAAATCAATGAAATTAACAAAAATATACTGAATTTATAGAAAATGTTCTAAACTAACATCTTTGCGGGCCGTGATTTGACGACTGGTAACCGCACTTCACGCGCAAAATATATCACTTACCGAGATCTGCTTCGGCAGAGTGCCACACCCAGTAATGGGTAGAAGGCGTGATGATATATTTATTTTATTTATTTATAACACTTAAAATAATAAAAACTATTTTTCTCAATAAAACAACTAATCTAAACCTATTTATAAATAATTTACAACAAAATACATACTTTTCTCTTCTTTTTCCAAATCTTCAGGAGAAATTTCGCCTGCTTCTGCATTTTTTATATCAATGTTAAATTCCACATTCTTTGCATCTGTATCCACAAGTTTTTCTTGAAATTTTTTAGCATCTTCAGCGGTGTATGGAGGAGGTTGAACACACACGGAAGCAACAGCCGCGACTATTTGCTGTTCGTCGTTTGTTTTCTGCTGCACTTCCATTGTGATCCGAATAAAAATTAAAACTGACACATTTGAATACATTCGTTTGCTAGCGTATATAAATACGAGATAAGAGGCCGCGGATTATCAAGTGGGGTGTGATGATAATTTTCTATTTCCCCAACTATCAACTCTGATGTCATTGACTAATCTATTATTTCTGGTTAATGGCTCAGTTGTATTGAGTCGGCCTGTGGAATCTAAGAACCCTGGTTCGATCCTCACAGTCGACAAATATTTCATTGGTATCAAGTTCATTAAATTGGAGGTCTAATTAATTCATTGATGGTATGCATTTAATAGTTTCTGAAGCAACATCTGTACTCGACGTCTCTGCTCATATAAGTGTTTTATCAATATTATTATCTTGTGTATCCAGTTGACTAGATTAGATATTATAACCAGTTTCCTACATAATTTGTAGAAATAGGTGAATTACTATTTTATTCTATAATTAAATACAGGATTTCCTGTTAGTTTAAATCAGATAATACGGAAAAATATATATTTACTTTTTTTCGTAATTAGATGAAATTCGAAATAAATGAATTACAGGAATAAACAATCAATGATTATTATCGGAATAATTTTTTTACTTTATTAAAAACATTTAAGCCAAACACCCGTATGTCGTTGTATCAAAAATCAGGTTTATTGTTAATAAAGGAATATTATTAGATTTATTTAATTGCTTAATTGCATAGGTAGGGGAGACTGGATACGGTTGTGCCAGGTTACGGTAGTGACAGTCGTCATAACAGCAAAACTATATTTTTACGTAGACAAAAGTACAAATTAATATTCAAATTACTTTTCTCGCAGCTAACTAGTAAATTAACAAAATTATTGGCGATCAAACCAAAATTGTCACATCCGTACCCAGTCCCCCTATATATATATATATATATATATATATATATATATATATATATATATATATATATATATATATATATATCCGATCCGAAAATCAGATTGCACATCCGATTCGAAAGTCGGCTAAAACATCCGATCTGAAAGTCAGATAAAACATCCGATTCGAAATTTAGATACACAGCTTTTAAGTATCCATCCAGTATATTTATAAGCATTTATGTTACAAGACATGTCTCTTTAGTTTATCATAACAAAATTGTTTATTAATTTTCATCTATAACTATTATTTTACTTTCTAATGTGCAACGTTACAATTAGTTAAATATAAATAGGAAAAATTGTACTGATCTAATGATACCTCTAGTAGGATTTCGAATTTAATCTCGAATTGGAGTTCAGATCTCGGATCGGATTTCGGATCGGATCTCGGATCGCATTTCGGATCGGATCTCGAATCGGATTTCAGATCGGATCTCGGACCGAATTTTGGATTGAGTCAGATCGGACTTGGTCGGATCTTGAATCAAATCGGATCGGATATCAACATTTAAAAAAATGCCGATCTCTAATTAATACTACTTTTGTATCTCCCTCTTTGATGGCTGATAACCGCACTTCTTACGCAAAAATATATCACTTACAGAGATCTGCTTCGGCAGAGTGCCAAACCCTGTAATGGGTGGAAGGCGTGATGATATATTTATATCATTTTATTTTATCCTATCAAACATTACAATACGGAATTTATCGAAAATATCTGTTAAAATAAAAAAATAAAAATTTCATAAATGTACTTTAATGTATTCATAGGTAGTTATGTTAATGCAAAGACATTCAGAAAAAAAATATATTTCCATAATATTATAGCATTGCTATGTGCTGTTAAATAATCCAAAAATTATATCTTATATACTAAACGGCTTAATTCCCTATGTATAGATTCATCACGATCAGTCTAACAATTTTACAGCCTAGACGGTTTATCCGATTTATTTGAAACTTTTTTTATTTGATAGGGATTACTTATGCGGAGTGCCTTTTGATAGTCTCAGATTTTTCGTGCACATGATGTGCGAGAAAATTTGAAAAAACATGCTTTTTCAACTAAGAGTGTGGAGGCTTTGACATTTTTAAGAAGAACATCAAACGTCATTATGACATTTCTCAGTGGACATGTCGCATGTTTAATTATAAATTATTTAAATATTAAATGGTTTAGAGTAGTTTTGAAATATTTTACGCATATTAGGGGACTGAGGGGACGTTTTTATTATAATTATACATTTCAAATGTGTATATTTAAAAAGTAAATTTTTGACACTTCACTATGAAGTTGGTTTTAAAGCAAAACGTCAAATTGACAAGTTTTATAAAATATACAGACAAAGAGTGTGGAGGCTTTGAAATTTTAAAAAGAACACCTACTCTAATTTTGACATTTGTATGTGGACATATCGCATTTTTAATTAAAAATTATTCAAGTATTAAATAGTTTAGACAACTTTTGAAATATTTTACACATATTCGGGGAATGAGGGAACGTTTTTATTATCATTACGCATTTTAAATATGTGTATTTAAAAAGAAAATTTTTGACAGTCCACTAAAACAAAACGTCAAATTGACAAGTTATATAAAGTATACAGGTAAACCCAACCAAATTTGTCTCCTGTAATAATATATAGTAAGGAAATTTTATCCACGGCAGAGTACAATTTAAAAAAACCAGATAACTCGAATTGGAATCATTTGATCACTCTTAAATTTTCTATCGGTAATTGTTTAATTGAAAGTGCTACAAAACTTATATAATATGAAAGTTCTTTTCAAGGGCACACGTACAAAATTGAAATAATTTCGATTGGCAGTTGTTTTAGTGTAAGTACTTCAAAACCTATCGTGTTTGGTATCAAATGAAAAGTCTTTTGAAGGGCTCACGTGCGGAATTGGATTTTTTTTCGATTGTTTTAATGAAAGTTCTTTAAAACCTATCGTGTTTGATATCAAATGAAATGTCTTTTGAAGGGCTCACTTGCAAAATAGGATTTTTTTGATCGGCAATTGTTTTAGTAAAAGTGTGTCAAAACCTATCGTGTTTGGTATCGAATGAAAGATCTGTTGCTGGACTCGCAATTGTTTTTGTGAAAGTACATCAAAACCTATCGTGTTTGGTATCAAATGAAGGGTCTTTTGAAGGGCTCGCATACAGAATTGAATATTATTCGATCGGGCAAAATTATAATATTTTCAATCGTCAATTATTTTAGTGATATTACAACAAAACCTATCGTGTTTGGTGTCATATTAAAAGGCCTTAGAAGAACTTTCAGATAAATGAAAAAAGTTGAAATTTTACAATAAGCATATTGTGTTAGGTGTCATATAAAAGGGATTTAGAAGAACTTTCATATAAAATTTAAAAAAGTTGAAATTTTACGATTGTCAATAGCTTCAAACTTAAAGTATTCCGAATCGTACCGTATTTAGTGTCATATTGAAGGGCTTCAAAAGAACTTTCAGATGAAATATAAAAAGTTGAAATTTTACGATAGGTAATTGTTTCAAACTTAATAAATTCTATAAAAAAATGTGGAAATATCAAAAATTACATCCAACGGATTTTTAGTAGATTAGCAAAATCTTTTCGGAAATAAAACACGTATTTGATTGAAATTTTACGACTGTCAATTATTTCAAACTTAAAGTATTCCGAATTATGCCATGTTTGGTATCATATGAAAGGGCTTTAGACAAACCTTTAGATAAAATAATTAAAAAGTTAGTTTTTGAAAAAGCAATGAGCGTTCGCCGGAATTTGAACCCAGAACATTTCACTCGCATGGTGACTGCTCTAACCAATTGAGCTACAAACACACGGCGAATACTCATGCCTTTCGTGCAACGTTTAGTGGAAGAAATGCTAGAGCAGTCACCATGCGAATGAAAGGTTCTGGATTCAAATCCCGGCGAACGCTCATTGTTTTTTCAAAAATTATTTATAATATCTACAAACAAACAATTGTGTCAATAAACAAATTCTTATAAAAAGTTAGTTTAGCAAAATGTTTTCGGAAATAACACACGTATTTGAAATTTTACGACCTTCAATTGTTTTAAACCTAAAGTGTTCCGTATTATATCGTGTTTGATATCATATGAAAAGGCTTTAGAAGAACTTTCAGACGAAATAAAAATATATATTTCGACCGTCAATTGTTTTAAATTTAAAGTATTCGGAATCATGCCGTGTTCAATGTCATATAAAAAAGTTTTGAAAGAACTTGTAGATGGAATAAAGAAACAAATTCAATATTACAACTGTTAATTATTTCAAACTTAAAGTATTCCGAGTCATGCCGAGTTTGGTGTGATATGAAAGAGTTTTGAAAGAAAGTTCAAATGAAATAAAAAAAAAATTCTTTACAACCGTCAACTGTTTATAACTTAAAGTATTGGTGTCGTATAAAAAGGCTTTAGAAGAAGATTGTAATGAAATAAAAAAGTTGAAATTTGACCTATCGCGTTTGTATCAAAAAGAAAGATTTTTTGAAGGGTTCGCGTACAAAATTTAATACTTCTAGATCCTCAATTGTTTTAGTGAAAATGCATCAAAATTCTTCGTGATTAGTATCAATTGAAAGGTCTTTTGAAGAGCTCACGTGCATAATTGGATTTTTTACAATCGTCAGTTGTTTTAGTAAAAGATCGTCGAAACCTATTGTGTTTAGTATCAATTAAAAGGTCTTTGGATGGAATAATACGCAGAAATGTTTTAGATTTGTAATAATCGCATTTATATTGTGTCAACTGTCTTACAAAAGTGAATTCTACTTCAGTGTCCGCGGAGCTAGCGTGAGGCCTGGCGAAGCCAGGGCGACCGCTAGTCTTATATACTAAACGGCTTAATTCCCTATGTATAGATTCATCACGATCATTCTAACAATTTTACAGCCTAGACGGTTTATCCGATTTAATTGAAACTTTTTTTATTTGATAGGGATTACTTATGCGGAGTGCCTTTTGATAGTCTCAGATTTTTCGTGCACATGATGTGCGAGAAAACTAAAAAAAACATGCATTTTCAACTAAGAGTGTGGAGGCTTTGAAATTTTTAAGAAGAACATCAAACGTCACTTTGACGTTTGTCAGTGGACATGTCGCATTTTTAATTATAAATTATTTAAATATTAAATGTTTTAGAGTAGTTTTGAAATATTTTACGCACATTAGGGGACTGAGGGGACGTTTTTATTATAATTACAAATTTCAAATATGTGTATTTAAAAAGAAAATTTTTAACAGTCCACTATGAAGTTGGTTTTAATTCAAAACGTCATATTGACAAGTTTTATAAAATATACAGACAAAGAGTGTGGAGGCTTTGAAATTTTAAAAAAGAACACCTACTCTAATTTTGACATTTATATGTGGACATATCGCATTTTTAATTAATAATTATTGAAGTATTAAATTTTTTAGATAACTTTTGATATATTTTACACATATTGGGGGAATGAGGGAACGTATTTAAAAAGAAAATTTTTGACAATCCACTAAAACAAAACGTCAAATTGACAAGTTATATAAAGTATACAGGTAAACCCAACCAAATTTGTCTCCAGTAATAATATATAGTAAAACCAAGCAAATTTTATCCACGGCATAGTACAATTTAGAAAAACCAGATAACTCGAATTGGAATCATTTGAGCACTCTTCAATTTTCTATCGGTAATACGAAAGTTATTTTAAAGGGCACGTGGGCAAAATTATAATATTTTCAATCGGCAATTGTTTTAGTGAAATTGGAACAAAACCTATCGTGTTTGGTGTCAAATTAAAGGGCTTTAGAAGAACTTTCTGATAAATGAAAAAAGTTGAAATTTTACAATAAGCAATTATTTCGAATCATATTGTGTTGGGTGTCATATGAAAGGGCTTTAGAAGAACTTTCATAAGAAATTTAAAAAAAGTTGAAACTTTACGACTATCAATTGTTTCAAACTGAAAGTATTCCGAATCGTACCGTGTTTAGTGTCATATTGAAGGGCTTTAAAAGAACTTTCAGATTAAATATAAAAAGTTGCAATTTTACGTTAGGTAATTGTTTCAAACTAAATAAATTCTATAGAAAAATTGTGGAACTATCAAAAATTACATCCAACGGATTTTTAATAGATTAGCAAAATCTTTTCGGAAATAAAACACGTATTTGATTGAAATTTTAAGACGATACCGTTTTTGATATCAACTAAAAAGTCTTTTAAAGGGATCTCGTGCAAAATTAATTTTTTTTTTCGATCCGCAATTGTTTTAGTGAAATTACTTTGAAACCTATCGTGTTTGGTATCAAATGAAAAATCTTTTGAAAGGCTCGCGTACAAAATTTATTATTTTTCGATCGTCAATTGTTTTAGTGAAAGTGCTTAAAAATATATCGTGTTTGGTATCAAATGAAAGGTTTTTTGAAGGGCTAGCGTAAATAATTGTTTTTTTCAATCGTAAATTGTTTAATGAAAGTGCTTAAAACATATCGTGTTTTGTATCAAATGAAAAGTCTTCTGAAGGGCTCGCGTGATTGACTTTAATTACAGAAATTTTGAAAATAGATTTAGGTATTAGAAGATTGAGAATACATGTTTTGAACTGCTTTCAACTGATTTTTATATTCATATAAAATTTTAAAGACAAAACATCAACTTGACAAATAATTTTTAAAAGTATGTAATAAAACAAAGCAAAATTTGTCTGCGGTAATAATATACATTTAAAAAAAAAGAAAATTGACAGCAGCATTCTACAATGCAAAAAGTATATTTCAGCGATTTCCAACAGTTTTTCAAAAAAGTTTAGAGAAAAATTTCAATTGATTTTATGTACATATAAAATATAAATGTAGAACATTATAAAAAATTACGTACAAAGGATTTTTAATAGTTTAGCAAAATATACAATTGTTTTCGTGAAAGTGTTTAAAACCTATCGGGTTTGTATCGAAAAGAAAGATTTTTGAAGGGTTCGCGTACAAAATTTAATACTTTTAGATCCTCAATTGCTTTAGTGAAAATTCTTCAAAATTCTTCGTGTTTAGTATCAAATGAAAGGTCTTTTTAAGAGCTCGTGTGCATAATTGAATTTTTCCTGTCATCAATCGTTTTAATGAAAGTTCTTCAAAACCTATTGTGTTTGGTATCTAGTAAAAGGTCTTTTGAAAAGCTCGCGAGCAGAATTGGATATTTTTCAATCGTTAGTTGTTTTAGAGAAAGATCTTCGAAATCTTGTTGTGTTTAGTATCAATTAAAAGATCTTTGGTTGGAAAAATATGCAGAAATGTTTTAGATTTGTAATAATTGAATTTATATTGTGTCAACTGTCCTACAAAAGTGAATTCTACTTCAGGGTCCGCGGAACTAGCGTGAGGCCTGGCGAAGCCAGGGCGACCGCTAGTCTTATATACTAAACGGCTTAATTCCCTATATATAGATTCATCACGGTCATTCTAACAATTTTACAGCCTAGACGGTTTATCCGATTTAATTGAAACTTTTTTTATTTGATAGGGATTACTTATGGGGAGTGCCTTTTGATAGTCTCAGATTTTTCGTGTACATGATGTGCGAGAAAACTTGAAAAAACATGCATTTTCAACTAAGAGTGTGGAGGCTTTGACATTTTTAAGAAGAACATCAAACGTCACTTTGACATTTCTCAGTGGACATGTCGCATATTTAATTATAAATTATTTAAATATTAAATGTTTTAGAGTAGTTTTGAAATATTTTACGCACATTAGGGGACTGAGGGGACGTTTTTATTATAATTACAAATTTCAAATATGTGTATTTAAAAAGAAAATTTTTAACAGTCCACTATGAAGTTGGTTTTAATTCAAAACGTCATATTGACAAGTTTTATAAAATATACAGACAAAGAGTGTGGAGGCTTTGAAATTTTAAAAAAGAACACCTACTCTAATTTTGACATTTATATGTGGACATATCGCATTTTTAATTAACAATTATTGAAGTATTAAATTTTTTAGATAACTTTTGATATATTTTACACATATTGGGGGAATGAGGGAACGTTTTTATTATCATTACGCATTTTATATATGTGTATTTAAAAAGAAAATTTTTGACAATCCACTAAAACAAAAACGTCAAATTGACAAGTTATATAAAGTATACAGGTAAACCCAACCAAATTTGTCTCCAGTAATAATATACAGTAAAACCAAGCAAATTTTATCCACGTCAGAGTACAATTTAGAAAAACCAGATAACTCGAATTGGAATCATTTGATCACTCTTAAATTTTATATCGGTAATACGAAAGTTATTTTAAAGGGCATGTGGGCAAAATTATAATATTTTCAATCGGCAATTATTTTAGTGAAACTGAAACAAAACCTATCGTGTTTGGTGTCATATTAAAGGGTTTTAGAAGAACTTTCAGACAAATGAAAAAAGTTTAAATTTTATAATAGGCAAATGTTTCAAACTTAAAGTATTCCGAATCGTACCGTGTTTAGTGTCATATTGAAGGGCTTTAAAAGAACTTTCAGATGATATATAAGTTGAAATTTTACGTAGGTAATTGTTTCAAACTTAATAAATTCTATAAAAAAATTCACTCGCATGGTGACTGCTCTAACCAATTGAGCTACAAACACTCGGCGAATACTCATGCCTTTCGAGCAACTTTTAGTTGAAGAAATGCTAGAGCAGTCACCATGCGAGTGAAAGGTTCTGGATTCAAATCCCGGCGAACGCTCATTGCTTTTTCAAAAATTATTTATAATATCTACAAACAAACAATTGTGTCAATAAACAAATTCTTATAAAAAGTTAGTTTAGCAAAATGTTTTGGGAAATAACACACGTATTCGAAATTTTACGACCTTCAATTGTTTTAAACCTAAAGTGTTCCGTATCATATCGTGTTTGATATCATATGAAAGGGATTTAGAAGAACTTTCAGACGAAATAAAAAATATATATATTTCGACAGTCAATTGTTTTAAATTTAAAGTATTCGGAATCACGCCGGGTTTAATGTCATATGAAAAAGTTTTGAAAGAACTTGTAGATGGAATAAAGAAAAAAATTCAATATTACAACTGTTAATAGTTTCAAACTGAAAGTATTCCGAGTCATGCCGAGTTTGGTGTGATATGAAGGAGTTTTGAAAGAAAGTTCAAATGAAATAAAAAAAAATTATTTTACAACCATCAACTGTTTCAAACTTAAAGTATTGGTGTATAAAAAGGCTTTAGAAGAAAATTGTAATGAAATAAAAAAGTTGAAATTTGACCTATCGCGTTTGTATCAAAAAGAAAGATTTTTTAAAGGGTTCGCGTACAAAATTTAATAATTTTAGATCCTCAATTGTTTTAGTGAAAATGTTTCAAAATTCATCGTGTTTAGTATCAAATGAAAGGTCTTTTGAAGAGCTCGCGTGTCAACTGTCCTACAAAAGTGAATCCTACTTCAGGGTCCGCGGAGCTAGCGTGAGGCCTGGCGAAGCCAGGGCGACCGCTAGTCCTATACCTAAAAGCGTAAGAGGTATATATGTTTGTTTGGATTCATCACGGTCAATTGCTCATCTCTACAGCCTAGACGGTATGTCCGATTAATTTGAAACTTTTTTTATTTGATAGAGGTCAATCATGGGGGGTGCCTTTTGTTAGTCTTAGATTTTTCCTACACATGATGTGCGAGAAAACTTGAAAAAACCTGCGTTTTTGGGGCAAAATCAACTAAGAGTGTGGAGGCTTTGAAATTTTTAAGAAGAAGATCAAACGTCACTTTGACGTTTGTCAGTGGACATGTCGCATTTTTAATTATAAATTACGTAAATATGAAAAATCTGTGAGTAGTTTTGAAATATTTTACACATATTGGGGAAATGAGGGGACGTTTTTATTATAATTACAAATTTCAAATATGTATATTTAAAAAGTAAATTTTTGACAGTTCACTGTGAAGTTGGTTTAAACGTCAAATTGACAAGCTATATAAAGTATACAGGTAAACCAAACCAAAATTGTCCTCGGTAAAAATATATAGTTAAACTAAGCAAATATTGTTCATGGCAATCTACATTAAATACAATTTTATTATTATTTATTTAAATTTATTACAAAAATTTATCGTATATGGTATAATACCAAAGTTTTGAAGGTCACGCATGTAGAAATGAGATTTTTTCAATCAGTAATAGTTTTAGTGAAAGTGCTTCAAAACCTGTCGTGTTTGGTATCAAATAAAAGGTCCTTTGAAGGGCTCGCATGCAGAATTCAATTTTTTTCGATGGGCAATTGTTTTAGTTAAAGTGCATTAAACATATCGTGTTTAGCATCAAATGAAAGATCTTTTGAAGGGCTCGCGTAGAAAATTAAATATTGTTCGATCGGCAATTGTTTTAGTAAAAATGCATCAAAATCTATCGTGTTTGGTATCAAATGAAAGGTCTATTAAAGGGCTCGCGTAGAAAATTAAATATTATTCGATCGGCAATTGTTTTAATAAAAATGCATCAAAACCGATCGTGTTTGGTATCAAATGAAAGGTCTATTGAAGGGCTCGCGTAGAAAAATAGATATTTTTCGATCGGCAATTGTTTTAGTAAAAATGCATCAAAACCTATCGTGTTTGGTATCAAATGAAAGGTCTATTGAAGGGCTCGCGTAGAAAATTAAATATTATTCGATCGGCAATTGTTTTAATAAAAATACATCAAAACCTATCGTGTTTGGTATCAAATGAAAGGTCTATTGAAGGGCTTGCGTAGAAAATTAAATATTATTCGATCGGCAATTGTTTTAGTAAAAACGCATCAAAACGTATCGTGTTTGGTATCAAATGAAAGGTCTATTGAAGGGCTCGCGTAGAAAAATAAATATTTTTCGATCGGCAATTGTTTTAGTAAAAATGCATCAAAACCTATCGTGTTTGGTATCAAATGAAAGGTCTATTGAAGGGCTTGCGTAGAAAATTAAATATTATTCGATCGGCAATTGTTTTAGTAAAAAAGCATCAAAACCTAATAATTTGATTTATATAGTGTCAATTGCCTTACAGAAGTGAATCCTATTTCAGTGTCCGCGGAGCATAGCGTGAAGGCCTGGCGTAGCCAGGCCAACCGCTAGTACATTTACTAAATAGTAAGTTGGTCATATTTCACTAGTTTTTTTTTTCTGTTTATTGTTGGTATCTACTATAAAATCTTTATATGAAAACTGTACAAATAGTTAATTACTATAAAATATAGAACTAATCTGATTACATAGTAAGATAAAGTTTACTATTGCCTGTTAAATTATTTTGTATTTTCTTTTGTAATATATGTGCCAATTCTGTCCCCAATTTTAGTTCTCTATTATCTTATTATCTACAACATATGTAGATAAGATGGTGGATTTTTTGTATGGTTAAATTAACGAGGTCACCATATCTCAAATATTATCTACTAAAATAAATGAATGCGATATTTTACTAATTCACATTTTTGTATTCTATCTAAAGAACGAATGTAATATTTTTATATCATAAATCAAGCAATGCTACTTTATAGTTTGCAATAGATCGGTGGAAATGATTTTCTTAAAATTCAAGCAATTTATTTTTATGTGGTAATTAAAGTAATTAAATTTTTTCTTGCATAAAAAATAAAGGAAATGGATTTATAAAGGATATTTGTATGAATTTTTTGTGTTTATTGTCTATTATCTATTACTGAACTTAAATGAACACATTGAAACTAAAAACATTCATTTTACTTAATTTTCTTTTAAGAACAATTAAATTGAAAATTATTCTTTAAATTTAGATATTGTTAAAGTTCAAGTCGTGAGGACTTATAAAAAATAACATCTAAGCATTGATATTTCTCTTCTGCACGCTATTTTTTAATTTAATTAATATATGAGTGAGTGTGTACTGTATCTGACTATTTTAGTTATAATTATTATTTTTAACTAACATAAAAATCAAATAAAGTACTTGCTATTTAGAAGTAACCCAGTGTGAAGACAAATTTGTGTTTGCCCCAATCTTCTTACTTGAAGGGCTAATCATATACAACGCGCTTAAAATAATTTGATGCAGTTATTTACAAATAATATTATTTAATATGTATTGTGTATTATGTAGAAAATATGGTTTTACAGTCATTGACACGATAGAGTGCCAGTCTGTGCAATGTGAAATGCTTGCTGGATCAGTATAAAGCTGCACTGCGATTATACATAAACCGCTCTACCAACCAATATTAACTGCAATAGACCAATGGAATAAATACAATTTCACAGTGTCGTTCTGTCGGGAGTACCGTTGCACCACTGTATCCTCACATCTTTTGGCTCATGGTTTACTGTGTAAGTGGGGTACTCTCCCTTACCGCTCCAGCTATCTAACTTGTCAACGACTGTAAATAGACAGTTCAATGTTTAGAGAAGTTTATGAAAGATGAAGCCAGAAATGGCTTATTAATAATAAGTAAATACAATAAATATTTATAAATTTATTATTTGTCAATTTGTATGCTACCTGCACGAACCAAGGGTTTCGCACAGATATAGTTGAACATTTATACCTTCTTATCAGTAGCAGTCAGTGGTATTCTATTCTAGTTAGCGGTAGATAGATAAAATGTAAATATTCGTATGAAACGACTACTTCGCTCTTGTGTACCTAGTACACAAGCTGCAGTTCTAGATGGCACGAACTCTACCTATAATTTTCATTTTTATAGAGCATCTTCAAATATTATTAGATAACTAAATAAAAAAAAATAATAATAATTTGTATTATTCTTATTTTTTCGTGCAGAATATAAGTAGTAAATAATTTTAAGCCATAATGAAACCCTGTAGATTTGTACCTCTGAAAATATTTATTTCGGGTTGTAATTAAATTAAAATACATTAAAAAATTATTATTGCATTTCAATAAATTAACTATCTTGACTCTATGATTTTTTACACTAGCAACCAATTCGCGATATATCCAAAGTACGAAATAGATCTTCTAGCTGAAGTTTCGTGTTGTCGTTATGTACAATGATTTTAAATGACATATTAATATTTTTGTTAATACTAACTGAAATTACTTTCGTCGCTTTCACAGGTAATCTTAAACCAGTAAATTTGTAAATTCAGAATACGAATCTCACGTCCGTTTGTGAGACAACTTAACTTGTTCGTCGAAAGTTCATCTGCAGCAAGTGAGTTTTCGGTCGCAAGAGCTTTACATAGAAAGGAGCTTTTTTACTTCGGCACCAGAGTTAATGAGAAGGCTTGAGAACCAAGCGTAACGCTTCTTACGTTGCTGGAATTCGTAATTCGGGATTACCTACGATACAGCTGGGACGACGTGACTCTAGCTCTTATTGTTTGTCCACGCTGGTCATTCGGGAATGGACTGCTAATTGACATGGTTAAGCAGTTCACTAAAGTTTTGAAGTTTCAATGTTATACTGAATTCTAGAAGAAAATACTATAATTTGAAGCTACTGACATTATTTATATAGTTTTCATAATAATAACAAACACTCTTACATTCTTTACTACTAACTTTTTTGTTAGAGAATATAGATACATAGATATATATATATATATATATATATATATATATATATATATATATATATATATATATATATATATATATATATATATATATATATATATATAATGTTACCTAAGAAAGTGCGAGCGAAGCGAACTTTCTCAGAAATGTGTTTTAATATAAAAATAAATAATAAGATTTTTGTACTTGGAATTATATACATTTCCTAGACATTTCATGGAATATTGGTAACACACTTGCTAACGAACAATGAAATATTACTGTATAAATTTAATTTTCATGGTCTAGGAAATATATAGATCAACTGTTTTATTTTGTATCTTTAGAAATTAATTAATTAATGAATCGAGTAGCTTAATCTCTTAATTTTTTTCAGTTATTCGAATTAGACTTCAATAAGACAATCTGCAATAGTTTGTATATATTTAAATAATGAAGTTAATTTAACTTAACTTAACATGACATTTTAAACACAACAGTTACAAGAAATGTTCAAATTAATTACCGTTTTCTTGCAAATTGCATGAAATTTATTGATTTGGTTTATATTAATAATATTTTATCAACAGATATAAATTAAAATTATAATCACTTTCTCGAAAATTATACGAAGTATAAACATTTTGAGGACTGAAGTAAATTTCTCGTTAAAACATGTCTCAATAATGTGCAAGTTAAAATTTTGTATAAATCCAATAAAAAAAATAATAGTTGAAAAACTATATTGATAAAATTTACATTTTGGATCATATCTGCTCATATATGCATATTTGTAAGATAACATAAAAACATGTCTAAACTGGCCCTCTAATGAAGCAACTTTTGTATTATTTAACCAACTATGTATCTCTTATAGTTCTCGAGATTCCCAAATAATATTATGAAAATAATTTATAATTAAATTAAACAGTGCAAAAAGACCAACAAAATTGATGAAGATTAGCGAATATCGCTTAAGGTAAGATGTCAGGGGATCTGGAGCATCGTTCTTGCTGCGTTCGACACTCTTATTACTTTACTGCACTTTGTCACGTGGCGCCTGCACAGGGCACCCGGCCAACTATAATTTGTTTCGAAAACGATAACTTGGCTGACTTCTGCTGGTCCAATCCAAGCACCGACCTACTCACTCTAAAAATAAAATTAGAACGGCTGTATCTACTGCATCTCCATGAAAGTGTGATACAAGGTGTAGATTTGCATACTTAAGTTTGTTTTCTGTACAATGACAATGCAGTCTTATTGTTATTTTTATGGCACATATTCAATTTACTCCAGAAAATATTATCATTTTATAACCATTATGAGTGCTTCCACAGCCAGATTAACTAAAACATTAGGATATTGCTGTGCTGCGCTGAAATGCGGTTGTTTGATAAAAGATGTAGTTTTATTTTTTTAGTGGAGAATTTGTGTTGCGCATTATCGATCGATGCAGTAGTGTTGGTTTGGTGGTAATAGATGAACAGGAACAGTTCAATGAAATACGGTTACAAACGGTTAATTGTGCTGTGGTTATGGGAATAACGTGTAAACACGGGTACTGGTAATCTATTCATGTCACTCTAATAGTATAATAATAATATATACTCGTATATACTGACCACAACGATTACACTTACATTCTTTATATTGTAAAATAGTTTCCTTTTTTATTTTTATTATACTACCTTGCGCGCAACTTAACTAATACTAATTTATTCATACTTAGTGTTTCATCATATCCATAAAAAAAACTGGCAGTATAGGAAAAATAAATACTTTAGCCCGGTTGCATAAAACGTTGTCCGCTTAATCACGCTGTACACTACACGAAAAAGTTAAACTAGAATAAAAAAACGTATGTAAGAAACATCAAAATTTTTGACAGTTAAATATTTCTAAACGTTTTAATTTCTATTGCATGCATTAAACTAATAATTATTTGTTACAAATATTGTTTTATCACTATTAATTAACTAACAATAGTATTTTATTGCTGATATTAATTAATTATAACATAAAAATAAATAAATATGTAAAATGTGGTCTCAGCCATATTGGCTATTGTTAACTTTTAACATGCTATTAGCTAACATGGTTAACATTGCTTATATGCAACTGGGCCTTGGTGTGCCTACCACTACATGCTAGCAAGCGAAAGTCTTTCCTCCTATATATTTTACATTGTAGAATGATGTCACCGTTTGGTAGTTGAATACACAATAATAAACAAATATGTTGTTATATTCTACAATTATTACAGGACGAATCTATTCGTAAGTATATTATAACAGACACAATATTATTTTGATTCTTCAACACAGATATGATATTTCTTTCCTACATATTTCTTATTTTAGAATCAGTTCAACAAATACAATTATAAATTTGTGTGTATATAATGTAAAATGTGGACATTTAAATACGTATTTCTAATTAAAAGCTATTTTCATTTGAGCTCACGAGCTGAGCCTGTTTAATACGAAAACAAAATACCAATTTACATTCGGTTCCCCACGAAAGACGTTTGGTATTCTGTCCCATCAATTATTTAATTTAAAAATTCTTTTCAAACGGCGCTAAAACAGAAGCGATTCAGATCGCAGCTGAAAGAATGCCTCGCATTGAAATTAAAATTTTAATTGAGAAAACTTAAAATTCCGTTTTTGTTTTTGTCGACTTGCACGTTATCTTTTAATTGAAAATAAATATTCAGATTCAATTTTTTTTTATAAAACTCAAAGATTTTTTCGTTTCTTTATTTTTAACAAAACGTTTATTAAAATCTAATTGAAATGTTACAAAATGTTTATCGTCTTCGGCATCAGCAGTATTATTGAAATTCTTCATTGAAATTTATAATTGCCTGTCTATCATTGTCACTTCTACTGCTTTCGCCTTGTCTTTGTTCCAGTTGAACTCATTGAGATCGGTTTGTCTGTTGAGTCTTCAGACTCATCAACAGATAAATTTAATCATTTATTATAGTAAATTGCTACTACTGAAAGTACACATGGCATAATGCAGTTTTGTTACAAAAGAAAAGTTTAAAAGTAAATCAGATGTTAAGTTGCTAATTTTATTTTTCTTATTCACGTATAGTTTATAAATAAATCATTTAATCGGAAATATCATTTTTAATACCATTGCTAATGCTAAATTTAAGTAGGTTATCAACTATAAACAAATAAAATAGAGTAACTGATAGAGACAGAATTTCAGGTGGTAAAATTTGTAAAAATAGATTTCTAAATAGGTGAAATATATATTCTTGTTTTAGGTTACAAAAATCCCAATATAGATTCTGAAATGAATTTGTAAATGATAATATATTAAACATTAAAAAAAAATAATTATTGAATAAATATTTTTTTTATACCACCTAGGTACATTCACAATAAAACGTGTCCGGTAGCATATTTGCATATGTAAAATAAAACACTCGACATCACAAGACCTTACTGAAGCATATTTAAAATTGTTGGTATTTTTTTTTTTTTTAAATATTTACCTCCCAGCCCTGTATTTTCAATTAGTAATACGAATTCAAAAACATGATTACTTTTTATGATTTTACACATATGGAACATTGATTACGGATACTTATTTCATTTTAATGACCAAACTGTTCCTATTTGTATTCAAATTTAATAGTTATTTGTATACCTAGAGCTGGTAGTAGTCTACTCGTAATAGCCGCGCGCGCCTAGAGATTGTTGATCGAGGCGTAGCAGACAGCCACAACCATGCAAAAGAGGCAAGGATACTTTCTGCTCGAGGTGTACACAAACCTTTTCTACGACTATTTTGAAACGCTTGAAATAGTTATTTACAATGTAAGTGGGATAAGAGGCATCATTAAGATAAACGTGTGAAATTTGCGCGAGGCGATGGTAGAAATTTAAGTGAAGCCATGGTAACTATTATTTTGAGTGCGATAAATACTTTATTAAACCAGTACTGTGGTAATATTTATAAATGTAC
The DNA here is from genome assembly GCA_911728475.2 of Pterostichus madidus. Lineage (NCBI taxonomy): Eukaryota > Metazoa > Arthropoda > Insecta > Coleoptera > Carabidae > Pterostichus > Pterostichus madidus. The sequence continues at coordinate 24,177,186 of OU452303.1, read as the reverse complement.
AAGTGCGATAATAAAGTACTTATCACACTCGAAATAAATGCGATAAATATTATTTATCGTACGGACGTAGATAATTGTTATTTACGATATAAGTGGGATAAGAGCATTATTAAGATATGCGTATAATATTTGCACAATAAGGCGACGGCCAAGTTGTGAAATAACACAAGTATGCTAATGATGCATTTATACACGTATATCGTACATAATTTTCGGCCAGTGGTTCTAAAAATACGGGGTAAACTTTTTTATTTTAAAGGGGAATGGTTTTTTTTATTAGCTTATTCGACTCAGTATTTTTTCTGAATTCAACGACTATAAAGTTTAATACCCTTAGATTACAAAATTTATGGCAAAAATTTACATTAATTTAATTTAAATCGCATAAGAATCAGCATGATATGACAAATAAATGACTACTAAAATTTATTTATTAATTTTTTCACAAAATAGTTGTATAGACAAATAGACAAACAAAAATATTACGATTTTAAATTTTTTCTGTTATAGCACGCTAATTCCTATGCGATTTTAATTAAATCAATGTCAATATAATATGCATTTTTGTCAAAAAAATTATAATTGAATTGAGAAAAATATTCTGAATCGAATAAGGAAATAAAAAAATATGTTCCATTTAAAATAAGAAAGTTGCATCCCGTAATTTGAGAACTACTAGTCGAAAAAAATGTTTGATAATATTTTTGTAATACACTTAGAAAACGGTATTTCTTTCCTAATTTAACTAACCTTGTAGCTCTTATAGTCCTCGAGGTAGTAATGGTAACACAACTAAATTGAACAACTTGTATATACTGACGTTGCCAACAAAGAATGCCAAAGGGGGCAGGGAGAGTAATCCATTCAATCGTGATGTTATACAATAAACCATGGGCGTCGCATCTGTGCAATTTGCTACTCTCTGTTGAAGTATTTTATTACTTTTTCTTGAGTTTTCGCTGATGAATTTAACGTTAGTGCTTTCTTTTGTGCTTCATTATCACACATCTATATAAAATTTGCAAAAATTAACCCGCGCTCCAATACAAATAGTGTTGCCCCGTGCAGATGTCATTTTGCTACTACTATATATTCTTTCCTACTGCGCTTATCGCAGTGTGCAAATGAAGTGGGGATACAGTGGTGCAACTGTACTCCCGACAAAACGTCACTGTGAAATTGTATTTATTTCACTGGTCTATTACAGTTATTATTGGTCGACAGAGCGGTTCATGTATTGCGTATAACACTTATAGTAAAATATTTCTAATCGTAGTGCCGCTTTATACAGATCCTGCAATCATTTCACATTCTAGAGCTTGGCAAACTGTCGTGTCGATAACAGTATATATACCTACATAAACCGGAAAAATTAAGGGAACACAAAAAAAGTCATATTTTTGCAAAGTTTTATCATGATTTAGCAAGAAAATTAAAGAAATACATAATTCATATTTTTGCGATGTCTTATAATAATTTATTTGACTACAACTACACATAGACTAAATTGATTGAAAGAAAAGAAAATGAGAAAAAAAGATAAAACAATTAAAGTAAATTTTTGTCTTATTATTCTAAATAGGTGTATTATCAGTAACGTGTGTTACCCCCACCTTATCACAGCTTCTATACATATGCTCATGCTTACAATTACTGTCTCAATGGTTGCTTGATGCAGATTATTCCATTCATTTACTAGAGCAGCCACTAGCTCTACCGTGTTTTGTACTGATGGATTTCTGGCCTGCATATATATATAAAATAAATATTTATTGTATTTATTTTATATATATATATATATATATATATATATATATATATATATATAATATATACAGGGTGAAACATCTAAACCTTGCCACAGACATTTAACATGAGAGATCAGATTTTTCTTGTGCAAAAGTGGCAAGTTTATTTTAGACGAAAATGCATCAAACACAAACAATTAAATTCTGTATCTGTCAGTAAATACATTTTATTTTATACGTTTTGTAACCGGAATAATCGAATTTAAAATTTTATGAGAAATAGCCGTAAAATTGAAACAAAATAATAAACAAATGACATTTTAACTGCCAGGAAAGTTTAATTTGTAACTTTTCTTCATGGAAATAGCTAGCTATTTTCAATAATGATATGCCGACAATCACTTTTATTGTTACTTAAATAAATCACAAATTCATTCAAAACTAAACTTTCCTAACAGGTAAAACGTTATACATTGTTATTTTGTTACACTATCACTATAAAGAGGCAATTCTTATAAAACTTTAAATTGGATTATTTCAGCTACGAAACATGCAATTTAAAATCAGATTTGAATTTCAGGACCACCGTAGCTTAGTTGGTTTAAAGCATATGACAGAAGTTCAAAAGGTTCTAGGCTTAAATCGTGGCGGTATCTCAATTTTTCTATTTATAATTTTTCGCGCCACCGGTAACGTTAGTATAACTTATTTCCATAGCAACAAGAGTCGCAAGTAACGCAGAACATTTATTATTTGGTTACCATTGTTAACGGCGTATTATAGAAAATAATAGTCCTATTAAAAAACGTTATTAATAATTTATTGACAGAAAAAAACGCTACACGCTACTTGAAGTTCAATTATTTATATAATTTTTTTTATTATTTGTCAAATTTGAAAAACTAAGGATTTATATTGTTGACTACATACATCAATGACACTAAGAGTCAGTTAATATTACCAAGGTCCTAGTTTTTGTCGGCCTAGATCGGAAACAGACTATTTCTGAGCGATTTTGAAACGGGTGTTGGGGAAATTTTAAACAGTTTTATTTTTGAACATCTTGAATCTGTAATGCATTCTAATAATCATAACAAAGGAGTTAGCGCATATGAGAGTGCGGTCCATAACGGTATCCACGATACGGTCCGCTGCCATCACTAGCAGTTCTCGTCCCGGAGCGGCGCGTCAACCGAAACCGGCGAATAATAGTTTCCGTCTCGGTAGAACTTGCAGTGCTCAGTGGTGAAGTTCTCGCCGTCGTCGAGCTCGCTCTGAAGCCCACGGCCCAAAGCTCTGGCGAAGGAAATGCGTAAGGGCTTATTTGAGTTGTGGCTGCGCGTCCGCCGGAAATAGAAGGGTTAAGAAACGGATGTTGACTCACCGCGGAGCCCGTCGTTTCCGCGCAAGGACACGCAAACCTCCTTAGATGATGCCGACATCACCGACTTATGGTGGAGATGTTTACTACTTGTTGTCTCTTCTGTTGTTATGCTTCTGCGCATCTATATACAGCGTGTTCCCCTAAACGTAATCGTTTATTTATTGGAATTCATATTTGCTACCCATATCTCATATATTTAAAAATATTTTAGTACAGAGGCAAATTTAAATAACTACGAGTAATCATACTTCATATATACATAATTATAAGAATGGAAATATTTGCAATAAATAAGACCAATAAAGTACTATATATTACTTATTTGAATTAAATGCTATTTTTTAATAGAAAAATATTTTATTAAAATTTTGATGTCCAAGTTTCAGAAAAATATTCATTATCATCATAACAAGTTTATAAATTTGACTACCAGTCTTATTCTGGGTTGCAAGAAAAATGTATAATACTATTTAGTTAAAGAATTATTTATCTAGTAACAGTATCAATACCAATTTTCTAAAAATTATTGAACCACTAGTTGCTAATGAATCGATAAAACTATCATGCGACCTAACGTATGATGAACCAATTAGAAGATAAAATTTTTCCAATTTTTGTTTTGTTTGGTAAATTCTTACTTAATCTTCTCGAGAATTATAAAAATCTTAAATGGAGAGGAAAGAATTTTAAAAAAATATTGAAAAAAGATAAATAAATACATTTTCTCAAAAATTTTATTTATTTAAAAAATAAAAATAAAGTAAATATTTAATTTAATATTTGATGAAAAATAGGGGGTTTCAAGGACGAAATCACTCATAACGCCGAAAATATCCTTTCGTTTTTAATAGTATAGTCGTCAATATATTAAACAACTTTAGCAGATTTTTTGTTGTTGTCTTCTGTAATCTCGTGTATTTGAAATTCATTATGTAGATTATTTTGTCTGAGTAAATTTAGTATCATTGACATTTGTTTCTATTTTTTTAAAATTTTAAGTGCTGCACAAGACTATATCAACTACAAGCAGACGCATGAATAAAATATAACGGCTTAAATAATTAAAAATAGATTCAATAGGAAATTAGTTTTGAACGAATATTATTTTATCTTTTATTGAGGCGTATTTCTGTTCATAAAAATTATGTACGGGATTTCGATGTCAGATTTCGCTGTATAGTAAGATATGAGTCTAGTTGTTTTAAATTTTCTATGGAAATATCTGATTTTTCCTGGGAAGTGGGATTCCCAAATTAAAAAGACTTTCTGGGTGATAATCCTGTATAATCAACTCAACAAATACATCAATTATTTAACAATTTCATTAACAAATTAGTATATTACATAACAAGCATCGAAAGTGTAAGATAACGTGCGAGTGTACAAATTGAAAAAAGAGGCACGCAGCGCCGAGTGATTTAAGTACACGAGCACAGTTATCACACTTTCGAGCGAGTTATGTACACTATTTTTCAGACGACAACAAAATATTTCTAAAAAAAGTCTACAAGAGCAATGCTGTTGCACTTTGACAGCTGATGCGTTTTTGTAGTAAGCGTTAACGTTTGACGCTTGTGGTTAGGTATTGTGATACCAACTGTACTAACCGTAATGTCAAAATATTGAATAATGTAAAAATATTAGTAAATAAGTAATTATCTATTTAAAAAAATAAGATTTATTTGTGCAAATGTGTTGAAAAATTTGTTAAAACTTCAATTTAAATAATAACACAAATTCTTTTCATTTATTTTATTATTTTCTTTCATCGTAATGCCATCTGTTGTCAATCAGTAGAACTTCACCTGTTATGTTAGAAGTGTACGTTATACTAACATACGAGGTGTATGTTATGTTCAACATTCCGTAGTAATTTATGATGTTGTTATGGTTACTTTCATAAGTGGTCGTCTGAAAAATAATTTAAACGGTAATATCTATAGCAAGAAATGACGAATATATAATTATGATAAGAGATGCAACAGATATCTGTTTACTATTCGGTATACAGTTATCCGGCCGAATGCCGGATATTAAGTTAATATCCGGTTACCACCAGATTAAGATAATAGGAAAAAGGATACAGAGCACAAATAATTATTTTATTTTTTTAAATCATACAACTATTTATAACCCGTACTTACAAAGTTAGTATCAAATCAAAGATCAAATCAGTTAAAAGACCAGTTTATATTAAAAACACTTAGATAAAATTCACCAACACAAGGTGATCGATTATGTAATAATGCATATAGAAAAATAATTAATAATGATTAATGCATGTAATAGATTAAGGGCCGAGATATCCACCTCCTAATAAACTAGCTAATAGTTATTAGCAAAATAAATTATTTATTAGGAAGATATTTATTTTTTAGATATCCCGTTCAATTTATTCGTCTTTTTGTTATTATGTACCTTATAAATAAATAAGTCAAAATTGCAACACTGTTCGTCTTTTAGAGAAAGATAATAATTATGAAAATAATTCATTAGATAGAAATACGAAAACTTGTTTTTGACGTTTAATAAATATATAATTGTAATTTTGTTTGTGCCACCTTGATCAAGACAGGCGTTAGTTGTCAACGCGAAGATCAAACAGAAAACGGCGATACAAACTGTCTATATTACAGTAATATAAATTTTGAGCCAATATTCGAAAATTGCAATTCCATTTATCTTTTTATTAGCCGATAAATTAGTTACGTTAAACATATGATAATTTACTTTATAAAACCCTCGTTTGTATTGGATACAATTTTTACATGAATTATTACTTCACAAGCTATATTTTTCCATACAAGATTTTTATCAATTAATTTTTCGTTCCTTCCGACCATTTCTGATTTCGTGGTTTTTCGCGACTTGTCCGACTGAGGGCAGCACCTTACGCTCAGGTGACGCGGTTACAGACGACGCTATACCAATAACAGATAAACTTATAACCTTCCTGTCCAACAAGATGTAGTTGAATTTTTTAATCATCTTTGTAATTCGGTAGAAAATATTCAAGATGTGGTTAAAAATAAATTAAAATATACAATCACATGTTTGAATAACGATTGTGTGTATACAAATACTCATGAATTTTGACATTTTTCAATGGTCATATCGCATTTTTAATTATAAGTTACTCAAATAATACATTTTGGTTAGTCGTTTTGAAATATTTTACGTATATTGGGGGAATGAGGGGACTTTTTTTATTATAATTACATATTTCGAATATGTGTATTTAAAAAGTAAATTTCTGACAGTTCACAATGAAGTTGGTTTTCAAACAAATTGTCATATTGATAAGTTTTATAAAGTATACTGGTAAATCCAATCTCGGTAATAATATAAAGTAAAACAAAGCAAATTTTGTTAACGGCAATGTACATTAAAAAAATAAAACTAGAATTGGAATCGAGAATTATTTTAGTGAAAATGCTTCAAAACCTATCGTGTTTGCAATCAAATGAAAGGTCTTTAGAAGGGCTCTTATACAAAATTGAATATTATTCGATCAGCAATTGTTTTACTGGCACTTTATCGAAATCTATTGTGTTTGGTATCAAATGGAAAATCTTTTGAAGGGCTCGCGTACGTAATTTAATACTTTTCGATCGTTAATTGTTTTAGTGAAAGTGCTTCAAAACAATCGTCTTTGGTATCAATTGAAATGTCTTTTGAAGGGCTTACATGCTAAATTGGAATTTTGTCGATTGACAATTGTTTTAATGAAAGTACTTCAAAATTCATCGCCTTTGGTGTCAATTGAAAGGTATTTTGAAGGGCTCGCGTACATAATTTAATACTTTTCGATCGTCAATTGTTTTAATGAAAGTACTTCAAAACTTATTGTGTTTGATATCAAATGAAAAGTCTTTTTAATGGCTTACATGCAGAATTGGAATCGTTTCGATCGGTAATTGTTTTAGTGAAAGTACTTCAAAATCTATCTTGGTATCAAATGAAAGTTCTTTGGAAGACCTCGCGTACAAAATTTAATACTTTTCGATTGTCAATTGTTTTAGTGAAAGTCCTTCAAAACCCATCGTCTTTGGTATCAATTGAAAGGTCTTTTGATGGATTTACATGTAAAATTGGAATTTTGTCGTTTGCCAATTGATTTAATGAAAGTGCTTCAAAATTCATCGCCTTTGGTATCAATTGAAAGGTCTTTTGAAGGGCTCGTGTACAAAATTAAATACTTTTCAATTGTCAATTGTTTTAGTGAAAGTACTCCAAAACTTATCGTGTTTGGTATCAAATAAAAGATCTTAGGAAGGGCTCGCGTACAAAATTTAAAACTTTTCGATCGTCAATTGTTTTAATGAATGTGCTTTAAAATCCATCGTGTTTAGTATGAATTGAAAAGTCTTTAGAATGACTTAAATGCAAAATTAGAATTTTGTCGATTGGCAATTGTTTGAATGAAAGTGCATCAAAAACTATCGTGTCTCATATCAAATGAAAGATCTTTTTAAGGGCTTCCTTGCAGAATTGTAATTTTTCGATAGTCAATTGTTTTAGCGAAATTGTTCCGAAATATATCGTGTTTGGTATCAAATGAAAGTTCTTTAGAAGACCTCGCGTACAAAATTTAATACTTTTCGATCGTCAATAGTTTTAGTGAAAGTACTTCAAAATCTATCATATTTAGTATAAAATAATTTTTTTTAGATGGATAGACGTGAAATTGAAAATTTTTAGATTCGTAATAATTCAATTTATATTGTGTCTATTGTCTTACTGAAGTTAATTCTACTTCAGTGTCCGCGGAGCTTAGCGTGAGACCGCTAGTATTTATTATTATACCAGTACGTGATTGTAATAGTAAGAACATTACTTTGCAAAAGTTTATTGATAAGCAATTGGTTGTGAAAGAAAATGTAGAAGCTCAATTTTCAGAATGCTTGCACTCACATAAATTACATAAAACCGAATTAGTTTCTGTTGGCACAGTACTAATTTTCCAAATTCTGTTATTTGAAAATGAAAATGGATATATTCGCAAACTAACTCATACATGTAATATTTAAAACGTTTCAAAGGAAACTTGTTTGATTCAAGGATATAAATACAACGTGATCAGTGCTATATTTCATCATGGTACTTCAATAGCTGAGGGACACTACACATGTATGATTAAAAATGGAAAGTCATGGATGCTTGCAAATGATTCTCACGTCGAAAAACAAACTTGGCCAAGAAACTTTAAAAATGCTTATATATTTATTTTCCGTGTTTATTTAGAATTTTATAGAAAGATGTAATAACAATATATAAAACTAAATATTATTTATAATATAGGATCAAAATATTGTATAAAAAAAGTAATATCTTCCAAAAAAACAATTACATTGTTAAAGGTACGCCAAGATTGCGCAGATTCGCGTCCTCCTAGAAAAAAAGATTCTCTCCCAAAAAAGTCTCTCCTTCAAAAAGTAGACTATTTTACAACCTTCCCCAAAAATTGTAATATAATACAAATTAAAAAAAAGTGATATCTAAAAATTATTTTAAAAAAAACCTTGACGACCCCAGTATTTAAAAGGTTACCAGTTTAAGTAACATTTTAAATACTGGGTTCGCAAAGTTTTTTTTTTAATTATTATTTTTTTTATTTGACCCGATATTTATAAAACTCGTCCACAAGTTATTTTAAATTCGAATATTTTTCTTGGCTTAAGTAGATATCGCTTTTTTTAATTCTGTAATATATAGATATTACAATATTTGGGGAAAGTTGTAAAATAGTCAAGTTTTTGGAGAATAGACATTTTTGGGAGAGAATCTTTTTTTCTGAGAGGGCGCGAATCTGCGCAATCTTGGCGTACATTTAACAATGTAATTGTTTTTTGGAAGATATCACTTTTTTTTAAAACAATATTTTGATCCTATATTATAAATAATATTTAGTTTTATATATTGTTATTACATCTTTCTGCCGTAGCAGATCTCGATAAGTGATATATTCATGCATGTGGAGTGGGGTTACCAGCCTGCTATACACGGCCTCCAAAGATGATTGTGGTGGAGGAGGCACAGGGGTAATTTTAATGTGGTTAGAATTGTTTGTTGCTGTGGGAATCGAATCGAGGTTCTCAAATTCACAGGCCAGCTACCCCATTTAATGTCACTCTCTATAATTTCATCCAATTAATTAAAATGTATCTAGAATATTTATGATATCCCTATATAAATATATTATTTCCAGCCACACCTTTTTAATAAGAAATTGATACAGTATTAAAAAATCTATTTTTATTTTATATATAAATGGACATGACAATTGAATCTTTTGTTTTTTATTAGGAGGTTTGAGTAGCTAATAAAATATGTTGCTATTAAATGAATATATTAGGTAAATAAAATTTATAAGGTAGTGAATATCTGCAAAATATATTTATTAGGAACTTTATTAGGAGGTGAATATCTCGGCCCCAAAATATAATTAATAAAAAAATGTAAGATAAATTTATGTCAATTTATACTAAAAACAGTTAGTTAATTTTACAAGAAGTATAAATCTACAACATTATTGTATGTTATTGCATAAATTTTAAGACATTATTTAACCATGTATATCAAAATATAATTGTGTTCCTATCTATAAGTACTTTTTTTTTTATATATATTTGATATATATTTATGAGGTATTTCGACTGTTATGGCCACTAATACCCCGGTACAGTGTTTTACATAGCATATAGATGAGTATTATACAAGTGCTGTTTGCTAGTGCTAGTTTTAGTGTTGAGGGTATGTTGTATTGTTGTCTGTGTGTAATGTATTTGTTACATTCATTTATGATGTGTTTAACTGTTATTTGTGTGTTACATATGGTGCACATATTTGGTTGTGTTTTCTGTATTAGGTGACTGTGTGTAAGGTGTGTGTGTCCGATTCTCAGTCTTGTTATTACCACTTGGGTTCTCCTTTCTTCTGGTATTATCCATTCCTGTATTTCTCCTTTTATTTAGTTTGTTATTCGTCATTTGTGTCCATTTCTTTTCCATTCTTCTTTTACCATGATTTTTATGGTGATTTTTATATCATTGTGTGGGACTGGGATGTTTTTTAGTTTTTCTGTGGTTGCCTCTTTTGCTGCCTGGTTCGATTTTTCATTTCCTGTTATCCCCACATGGGATGGTGTCCATATGTTTGTAATTTCTTTTTTTTTTTGGTTATGTATTGCTGCATGTATATTATCTTGGATGCCTTGGATATTTTTGTTTTTGGTGTATATATCTGTTATACTTTGTATTACTCTTAACGAGTCAGTACATATGAAGAATTTATCCTTGTTTGATTGGTTGATGAGGTTTGTGGCTTGTTTTAGGCTGTATGCCTCTGCTGTATATATGCTGCAGTAGTGTAGTGGTTGATACTTGTATATATTATCTTCTGAGATAATACTGGATCCAGTCTTGCCATTGTATTTGAATCCATCAGTGTATATAAATTGGTGATGTTTGTGATTTTCTTTAATGTCATTGTATTCGTTTCTGTGGGGTTTGGGATTTGATGTGTGTTGTGAGGTTTAGCATGATTTTTGGGATTTTTTGCAGCCAGGGTGGGTGTTTGTGAAATGATGTTTGTGAGGAAGTGACAATTGTATTTCAAGTAGGTAGGAATTTATTTTAGATTAATTTAGATTAATTATATAGTTTAAGGTAAGTTGTTTTCCTCTGGCTTTTAATGCGGGTTCTTCGGCTTCGGCTAGGATACTCTCTATTGGGCTAGTCCGGAATGCTCCTGTTGCTATTCTCAGGGCGGTGTTTTGTATAGAATCTAATATTTTTAATCTGGAATAAACTATACATGCGTAGTCTATTTTTTATCTAATAAGGGCTTTGTATATTTGTATAATGTTCTCCCTATGTGCTCCCCATTTCATATTGCCTATCGTTTTTATTATATTTAGTTTTTGGGTACATTCCTTGTTGAGTTTTAGTATATGGGGTAGCCATGTCAATTTCGTATCGACGTTACTCCTAAGAATGTTATCGTTTTTTACGTATAAGATGTTGGCATTATTGATTTTAATTTCTGTGTGTTCGTGATGTTTTTTGAGTTTACAAAAGTGTATTGCTTGAGTTTTTTTTCTGAAAATCTGAATCCTGTTGATAGTGCCCATTTTTCTAAGTTTTTCGTTGTCTCTTGTAGTTTTTCTTTTATTGTGTTTTTTTTTCCTTTGTAATATTGTCATCGGCGAATAATGAAAATTTGGTATTATTTACTATGGTTTGTTTTATTTTATTCATTACAATTATAAACAGTGTTACACTTAAGATTTCGCCTTATGGAACCCCGTTTTGCTGGATTCTTTCTTCTGATAGACAACCATTCATTTTTACATTGAATGTTCTTTTTTGTAAAAAGTTTGTGATATATCTCATGATGTGTCCGTTAAGGTTATATGCCTTTAATGATTTTATTATGTAGTGTTTCCATGTGGAGTCGTATGCCTTTTGTATATCGAAGAATGTGGCTATTAAATGTTGTTTACTTTTAAATGAGTGTTGTAATTCCGTTTCTAGTTGAATAATTTGATCAGTGATGGAGCGTCCTTCCCTAAAACCGCAATGCTCGGTACTTAATATGTGGTTTGATTCTAGGAACCATGTTAGTCTTCTGTTTACCATTTTTTGTAGTAGTTTGCTCAAGCAATTGGCTAATGATATTGGTCGATAATTTCTTGGGTTTGATTTAGTTTTGTTGGGTATTAGAATTGGGATGGTAATGACTTTTCTCCCGTTGTCCGGGTATTTGTTTCTTTCCCATATAAAATTGTAAATTTTGAAAAGGTATTCCAGAGTTTCTTTGGATAAGTTTTCTATCATTTGATATGATATGCCATCTGCTCCAGGACTGCTTTTCCCTTTTTTGTTTTGTAGCGCATATTGTAGTTCTTTAAGTGGAATATTTTGTTTATTAGTAGGTCAGCTTCTGTGTCAGGTGTTGTTTCTTTATTTTCCATTTCTGTTTTCCTCTGTAGAAATTCTTGGGTATAATATGTGTCTGTTGAGTTTTGTTTAAATACTTCTGATATTTTATTGGCTATTTCTTGTGGGTTTGTTATGTTTCTTGTGCCTTGTACCTATACTTAGCATTGTTGTTTGTTGTATATTATTGCCACCTTTTATTCTTCTGATTTTGTCCCATACTGCTTTTGATGTTGTGCTGGTTGTGATCTTTGAAACATTTTTTTCCCAAGATTCTCTCTTGCTTTGTAGTATTGTTCTTCTAAGTTGTGCTTGTGTTCGTTTTAAATTTATTAGGTTCTCTTGTGTTATGTTTTTCTTGTATTTGTAAAGTGCCAGTTTGTTTTGTTTTATCGCGTTTGCACATCGTTTGTTCCACCAGGATACTGTTTTTGTTTTGTTTTCTTATTTTTTTGTTTCCGATTGCAATATTCGCTGCATTTAGTAACATTTGTGTAAAATTTTCCACTATATTACTTATGTCGTCTTTATTTATTTTGCTATTATTGTTTATTACTGCTAGTTTGCTGTAGAGTTCCCAGTCTGCTGTTTCCAGTTTCCATTTTGCGTATATTGGATGAAGTTCTAATTTTGGTGTTGTGTAGCTAGATATTTTTATGAGAAAGTGGTCGCTGTTGTAGAGGCACTCTATAACTTCCCAGGTAAAATTGTGAGCAATTTGGGATTCGCATATGGTTAGGTCTGTTGAAGAGAAGTTCCCTGATTGACTGCAAAAGTGAGTATTCGGTCCATCGTTTAGTTATGTCCATTGAAGTCCCCAGTTATTAGATATGGTTTCGGTAGTTGGTTTATTAATCTTTAGATTTTTTGTTCTTCTATATTTTGGTTTCTGTTTGTTTTCCCATCATTCCTCAGTGGAACATATAGGGATCAGGCACACCGTGCCGCAGTTTTTACATTGCCGTACTGCTGGTTTTCATAGTCGATATTACATTATTTCAGGTGTGTGAGTGACTAGCTCATAGCACCCGAGCGTGATAATACATGTAACTGTATTTTTATATTTAACGACAAATCACACATTTTCGACAGGCGGATTCGAACTGACGACCCAGTGGTCGGATGACGTCAGTATGTTAGGAGATGTACATTAACAAGCTCGGCCATCGCGCCTGTATATTTTGGTTTAGTGGAAGATAAATACAGAATATTGTTGTTTTTATTGGGATGAACATTTGTATTGCAACGGCTTCTAGGGCTGTGTTTATGTTAATTTCTTTTCTGTGGGTTTCGTTTTTAGCGAGAATTGCAACTCCTCCGCTCGCGTTTATTGGGTTGTTTCGGTCTTTTCTAAATATGGTGTAACCTTTCAACCTAAAGTTTTGTGTATCTTTTAGGCGACTTTCCTGTATGCATATTATTTGTGGGTTATGTTCTGAGATAAGCTTCTGTGTTTCAGTGATTCTCTGCTACATGCTATTTGCTGGGATTCTTGACTTGAAAATATAGCTGTGTCTAATTCTGTTTTAAGTTCTTTTTTGATTTTGTTTGTTAGCCTATAGGAATTTTGTTTTCATTGATCTTTCTTTTATGTTCGGGTATAATACATATATTATTTCTATTAGTTTAGGGATATCCTTTATGTAATCTCTTGCGATGGGGAATGAATCTGCGTTTCCGTGTGTGTTTTCTATAAATTCTTTGCAATCTTCAAACGTTAGTGGGTCTTTGTTTCTTTACATTATACTTTTAATTGGTTCGAGAGCTTGTTCTAGTGTGGAATTGTCTCCTGGACTTAAGTTTCTGGGTTTTTTTTGTTTTTGGTTTGATTATTGTTTTCTTGAGTTTCTAAGGCATTAATATTTTCTATGCCGGTTATTGTGTTTTCTTGTGTTTGTTCTGAAGTGCGATGCTGTCCGCTTTGTTTGTATTATGTTTAGTGGTATTGTTTCCATGATTTTGTCGCACTAATTACTACGGTGTCCGTTTTTTTACAGATAAGACATGTCTTAGTATATCCTGTTATGAATATTCGGTAGTCTGTCTCTTCATAGTTTATTAATGTGCTTTATGCTGTGCTTTGATTTTATTCGGTTGATATATATGTATATATAAACTTATCTTCTGAAACTTAGGATGTGCGCATATTAAGGTTCTTTCATTCCTACTCGTAGGAAATTAATGTGAGATACTAATTTTACTCCGTTTCGTTTTAAGTGTTTTCCATTATGTTGTGTGGTATTGAGGGACATAAGTTCGAAAGTATTAACCGTTTTGCTGGAGTGATTAATCTTCTAATGTTAATTTCATTCTCTTCTATAAGTACAGTTTTGTGGTTTTTGATAATGTTCTCTACTATTTATTATAAGACACAGAATAAATTTACTTCCGTAGTAAATTTAATTTCGTCAATAAATTAAAAAGCAATTTAATTTATTTTATAGCATATAGGATGTCTTATATATGGGATGGCTAGCTCAGTGGTATGAAATCGGCCTGTGGATCCTGAGAACCCTGGTTCTATTCCCACAGGCGACAAACAATTTTCATAATTTCAAAAGCTACACCTGTGGCTGCTCCACCACTAACATCTTTGGGGGCCGTGATTTGACGACTGGTAACCGCACTTCACGCGCAAAATATATCACTTACCGAGATCTGCTTCAGCAGAGTGCCACACCCAGTAATGGGTAGAAGGAGTAATGACATATTTATTTATTTTATTATGTCTGTTCAAAATATACGCGAACTGACGTCATAACACAAAATGTACTTTATTTCGAAGTTACATGTCTGGGTCCCCTTCAAAGTACTCTCCTCCCCAACGCACAGTGCTGGTACGCTTCTTTTGTAATGTACTTCAGCTCTTTCGTTGCACTTGCCTTAATAACGAGAAATCGTCTCAAATCTTCTTCCTTTCAAGGGTCTTTTGAGCTTGGGAGCAAGAAAAATCACAACGAGAAAGGTAAGGTGAGGTGAGTAGAGGAAGTGGGGAAGAAAAATTCATCATCATGCGTAGCATAATTTGTGCAGCAACGCGGTGCATGTCACTTTTTCGGTCAAAATCTCGTAACAAAATCCAACTGATATCCCACATTCTTCAGTAAGCTCCCTGATAGTTAGACGTCGATTTTCCCGCTCCAGGGTGTTAATTTTGTCGACGTATGGGTCGTCAGTTGACGTGGAAGAACGTCCAGGATGTTCATCGTCTTCAATCGACTGTTGACCACCCTTAAAACATTCATGCCACTTGAAACATGCCATACGCTTCATAGCAACATCACCGTAAGCCGTGTTGAGCATAGCAAATATTTCTGTCGCAGATTTTACAAGTTTAACACAAAATTTCACAGCAAGTAGTTGCTGCTTCAGTTCATTTATTCTGAAATCCGACAAACGAAAAAATCGCACTAATCAACAAATGAAGATATCTGCAATCGGGAAACGGCGTTATCATCAACTGATCTGTACAAACCTAGCGACTCCAAGCGGATTCTCCTGGAACCAACTGGAGCCTCACAATTCATACAGTCCGCGTATTTTTTAAACAGACCTCGTATAACATTACAGTCAAAAGTTCAACTGTCATTTGAATGAATAAGTTTTATTAACTTTGAGAGTAAATTTATTTGTCATTTGTAATACTGGGCATAAATTAGGTATGACGAGTATTCTATAAAAGTAAATAATAGGATATTAAAGAACTAATTTCATAAAGCAATCTGGGAAGCTGCTCTGTGGATGAATGCGATAACAGGCCTTATGAAACGTGTTCTTTAAACAATTTTTTCTATTAAGATAATTTTATAATTGTTAGATTAAAAAAAAAACTATGACTTGTCAAAAATATAAGTTGGTATTTTTATCAGTTGTGCTGGTGGCACTTTTCGTAATACAAGCAATGAAAATGTAATTTTTTTGACAATTAATCAATATATTTAGCGACGGCATAAATTATGATTTTTTAAAAATTCTTCCGTTAAATTGGGTACATTACCTACAAAATCTTTTTAATTGCATACTTATGAACGAAACGGTTCCGAAGGATTGGTCCAAAATTATAATGTATATGATTTCTAAGAAAGGCGATCCATCAAAACCGGAGAATTATCGAGATATCGCTCTAGTTAATAACATATGTAAGAACTTTACACAAATTTTATATTCTAGACTAAAACTCTGGTTAGAAAATAATAACCTGCTAGCTGAGAACCAATCTGGTTTCCGGAAAACCAGAGGGACAGTGGATAATGTATTTCGTCTCTTATCTCTAACGCATCTTAAGTTGCGTCTTAAAAAGGGTAAAATGTATTGTGCATTTATAAATTTTAAAGGGTCCTTTGACTCAATATGTCACGCGAAGCTTTGGGAAAAATTATACAAAATTGGTATCAGTACTAAATTCATTAGAATAATAAGGTATTTATACATTAATGCTATCATTATAAATAAATCTAAAAACAATCTGTACGATACCGAAGCAATGTCTCTTATCGAGGGTATATTGCAAGGGGAAATTTTAAGTCTGATTCTCTTTATTATATTTATCAATGACCTGGAGGAATACTTTAGAATTAACAACCAAATAGGAATTAATGTTGACGGTCGAAATGATATAATAATGGTAGCATATACTAATGACATAGCTATCTCAGTGATTCCCCAGTTTCTTTGCAGCAGAAGTTAAATCTTTTACAGGAGAATTGTAAACAAAATCAACTTATAAATGTGGGTAAAACAAAAATTTTACCATTCCATAGGGGCCGAAAACCGAATCTGCCGATTTTTAAACTAAATAACTGCGCTATTGAAATAGTCCAAAGATTCTGCTACTTAGGCATCTTATTTTCGTTTTCTGGAATTTTTTTGAAAATGTTACACATGTAGAAAATAAACCAGCACTTGCCACTTACAAGGTTATTACTATACTCGCAAAATGAAAATCTCAGACCTGGAATGAAAAATTTAAATGACTTAATTCTACTATCAATGCTACAGTTTTATACGGTAGCGAAATCTGGGAGTTATGGTATTCAGAGCGCTTGGAAAAATCTCAAATGAAGTACATAAAAATTATATTAGGTTGTCCGCGCAATACTCCCCACCATATGCTTAGAATAGAAACAGATACTATGCACATTGCCGCAAGAATTTTAAAAAGGAGTCTAAATTAGTTATTCAAGATTGAAACTATGAATAATTCTAGATATCCCAACATAATTTTAAATAGGCTAAAATACCTACATGATTTGGACATAAATAAAAAGAAACTCAACTGGTTCTCCTATTTACGCTCTCTCTTGAATCACTATAATGTACAAATAACACATTCATGCAACCTCACAAAAATTCATATCAAAAATATCACTGAGTCAATTGAATCTATAATTATAAGTTTAGATAAAGAACGTCTGAGTAATAGTAGCTTTAATAGACATTTTAAACTAATAAAAAACGACTGGAATACAGCACTTTACTTACTAGAAAAGCATCCTATTGAAAAAATTAGAGTTATGGTAAATTTAAGATTATCTAACAAAAATTTTGTATCATTACCATTTAACAAGATAAGATATAAATGGGATACTAGTTCTATTTGTTCCATTTGTAATATGAATGTAGAGGAAACGCTTGACAACTTTCTCTTCATTTTCCCAATTTACAATCCTTATAGGCAGTTGTATATTTCACAATATATAACTCACAAGGATCCAAATATATGACTTTACTTAGTTCATTTAACAATAAAAAATAAGTGATAATAATTATCACTTATTATAATTACAGCTTTAAAAGTTTATTACTTAGGAGTTTTTGCATAAACGAATGATCGATTAATTTCCTTTATGATTTCTTATTACATGTATGTACCATAATGTATTTTTCTAAACTATATTTTGTATTAGATTTTGTTTACACGAATGATTAATTCTCTCATGAATTATGTTTTCTTAGTTACAACATAAGTAATCTTATTTTTAGTTATAGGTTTCTACACTATATTTTAGTATGTATTGTACATTCTTTATCTATTCTTAAATATTAATTAAATAATTTTTTGTTGCCACTCTTTTATACTGTAAGTTCCATAGTGTATTTTTCTAAACTGTCATCTATCTTTTATATAAAGCCGTGTACCTTCCAATAAAATAAATATATTATTATTATTATTAATCAATATTTTTCTGTATTATGAATGTTGTGAATTCTGTCTCATTACTTTGATTAAAATTTCGACAACCAGCCCTATGCAACTTCGTATATAAGCGCAGTTAGAAAACATTCAGCTTGCGCGCATGACTTTGAAAACGAGAGATATAATGAGGCTGGCATTTACATAACACCATACGAACGCAGGTTACTTTTTTAATCATTAGTCTTGTTTGGTGATACATAATTATAAATAATTGGTTTAAAATGGGTCGTAAGTATTTTCTGCCCAATTGTACCAGCGGGTATGACTCAACTCCTAACAAAATATCTTTGTTTTATGCTCGAGAAGGGCAGTTGGAAATTTGGAAAATTGTAATTGCAAGAAAAGATAGAATAATGACCGAAAAATATGTTTTATGTCAAAAACATTTTGTAGCAGAGGGCATCATTAAAGAATGGTCATATTTATTATATTTTTTTTTGTGGCTTCTTTGGCGGACCAACTACCAAGGTCATATGCCGCCATTACGCCCTGATCTGCGTTTTAGGTGTTATGGTCAACAGCAACGCGAGTTTTCACTGGACGGTCACCCATCCAAATACTACCCGCGCGCAACGTTACTTAACTCGCGTTATCGCTTAGATCAGCGCAGCCATGGCCATTGACAATTATTTATTTATTTATTTATTTATTTATTTATTTATTTATTTATTTATTTATTTATTTGTTTATTTATTTATTTATTTATTTATTTATTTTTGTATTTATGTATTTATTTATTTATTTATTTATTTATTTATTTATTTATTTATTTATTTATTTATTTATTTATGTATTTATTTATTTATTTATTTATTTATTTATTTATTTATTTATTTATTTATTTATTTATTTATTTGTTACTCTGCACAACAGGAAGTAAATCCCATTTACAGTACAGGGGGCCTACAGCTTATAGTGGAATCCGAACCACTCACACACAATCGTATTTTTTGATATAAGTAGAAGTCAGTGAGATTTGAACGCACGACCTCTTGCTTGCTAATTAAGAAACGCAAGTTTTACCTCGGTTTTATCCACTGAGCTACGATTGCCTGTAATAATAATGCAAACACAATAAGTGATAATTATTTTAAGTATAAAACGAGTTTGCATATTACAGATTCCTTAAAAAAAATTAATCTTAAATCAAATCCTAAATTACATCCAGCACAGGTTAATTTTGCTTTCTCTTACGAATATAATATACGAGTAGAATCATTTTAATTATCACATCTTATTGACTCAAAAAGATAATTTTGTCAATTCAATTATATTTTTTTAGAAATAATTGTGGAAGATCCCGGTACTAGTAATGCTTTTGGAACAATTTCTTCAGTCTTTGCTCAACTAAATCTTTACGTGAGAAATATTTTTAAAATAAAAATCAAAACACAAATGAAAATTACTTAAATCTAAAACAAAAGAATATACGAATAAATGCTCCTTCCTTGGCACATCTTTTGTTCTTCTCGCACTTGCACAATTAGAGGCTTGAGGCTGCCTTCGAGCTCTTTCTTTCTCTCTCTCGGTCTAGCTTGCAGTTCCATCAAAACACTACATCGAAATTTAGAAACATTCTATTTGTTGCAAATATTTAACGAGAATGCCCCAAATTTATTTATGTACATAGTAGCTGGTCTTGCACACTGGACGCGGTGGTTGCCTAAATATTGCTTTTTCTATTAAAAATTAACATGATTTGACGTGATTTTGATCATGCAGACAAATAGAACGCAGGACGCAAGACGCAGTTCTAGAAACATAATAAAATATTCCATCATTATGAACATGTCTTTACTTAGTTTAAGAAAAATAATGTAATGATTGGACTTTTCTTCTTGCTGAAATTTGACTGTATATTTAAAGTCAAATGTTATAGAAATACTGAGATTATTTAATATAAAAATTAATGCTTACAATATAAAAAATAAGATAGTCTGTATCTCGTACAAATAACTAACTTCTATCTAGCGCCGTCTTTCACGCGGCTAAACAATAACATGGCGGATTGTGAAGAACATCGCCGCTGTTTTTGTTTCCACTCTGTTTCGGCAGTTTTGTTTCATGTAGCATTTTATATGTGTTCGCGTCCCGACAAAGGCGCTCATGTCACTAGGATCGTACCGAAACGGAATGGTCGCTTTGTTTATTTACCCCCCTCGTTTCCTAGTCCCGTGCGCCGCACTAGCAGCCCTCTGTTCTTTCTTTTCTCGCGTGATTCAACGGCACTTCTTTTTCTCATGGCCTGCATGGTCTTCGTCTTGTATATGTTGTCAATATCTAAATTTGTGTTCAATACTCGAGTTTTATGGAAGATGGCTTCAGGCTATGTATATATGAAGTAGATGATCGATTTTCTTGTTTATTTGTTAACGTTTTAATTTAAATATATTTATATTAATAAAACAAATGATATATGTGGGTTTACTTAATGATTTTCATCGCGGTACTATTTTTTTTCGATGTAATCATACATTTTTCGCGTGAAGTATGTACATCAACCATTAAATTATAGCTCAAAAGATGTTAGTGGAGGATAAATCACAGAGGTAATTTTAAAGTGGTTAAAATTATATATAGCTTTGTCGGCTGTAGAAATTGAATATGTGTTTAAATTTCTAGAAATGAGTTTTCTACTGGCAAACGTGGTAAACTGTAAACATTAAATTTTGGAAATAAAACAATTTTGACATACCTATTATTCCTTACTGCTTCGAAACAAATATTTTTATAATAATATCGACTCAAGAGTTCATCATCCCTAGGATATGAAAGAGTTGGATAGCTTAGTACGAACAACTTTCTAAGCGCAGTAATAAATAAACCAATTAAGAACGATTTCCTTTCATTAATAGCCTCGGTGAAGTGGACGCACGCAGAATCGAATTAAGGGATGCACACTCCACTCGACTCGACTGTTGTTTGATTTCATTGGCTCTTGCTTTGATTATTCTTGTAAGACTCAGACTAGCTTTCCTTACTTTTATAACTTTGAGTACCTATTTGAAGAAGTTACTGGTTGTCGGTTGTCGCCAGGGATGAAAGTAGATTTATTTTCTTACCGGTACGCCAGGAAGGGGAAGGGGGCTGGTTGCTAAAAAAGTTTTCTATTTTATATATAGAATTGGTCAAAGTAATTTATAACCCTGAGAGGAGTGTCAAGAGTTGGTTTTACAAAAAGGAAAGGTTATTTGAATTTATTAAATAATAAGACGCTGTGTAATTCTTTCCATTTATAAAAATAGTATGTCAAAAGAATAAGGATTATGTTGGTTTAATAGTAAATAAATATAATAATAATAAGGCCATGTGTTTTCACTGAGACTGTATATTTCACCTTCACGCCAAAGTAGAGCCACGCCATTTGTTATATACCTGAATGGGTGGATTTAAAGCGCATTCCAGCCGCGAATTTACTTTGGTTTGTTGCGTTCTATATGCAACACTTATTTTAATAATATTAAAAAATTATATATTTCAGGTAGGTTCAGGTACAATACTTCCGAATATTTACAATATTTACGATACTGCACTGTTAAAATTATCAACTTTTTTACTTTTCTTGCCATTCCTTCTCACGAGTTCGCTAATCGCCTTTTTTCTAACCACGATTTAATGTATGTCTAGGAATTAAACATCATAGTCGGAGGACCAGTAGTTGAAATAAATATTAATTGTGAAATATACGAAACTGTAAGTTCAGAGCGCAAATCAGTAAAAGTAACAGAAAATAATTTGTTATGCAAACCTCGGAATAGAGCTCGTTCAGTTTTCGTGTTACCATTATCAAAAATTTGGAACTGATGTCTTCGCACTTATTAGTAAAATTTTCTTACCGGTAACTATTTCTCTTACCGGTACGGCGTACTGGACCGTACCGGCCTACTTATACTACTTAAAGTATATATATATATATTCAACAGAAGTACAATTAAAGTAATGAAAAATTCGCCTGCTTTACTTTCAAACATAGAATATACCGATTTTTAAAATGTGTGTTTTATTAATTAATTTAAGAGCTTATAAATAAAAATGAATACATATATTATTATGTCTTCAACCCATTACTTTGTGTGGAACTTTGCCGTAGCAGATCTCGGCAAATGATATATTTTGCACGTGAAGTGCTGTTACCAGTCGTCAAATTATGACTCTCAAATGCGTTACTGGAGGGGAAGCACCAGGGATAGTTTTAATGTGGTGGAAATTGTTTGTCGTTGTCTTTTATTATTATTTTGATACACTTTCCCATAAAGCATCATGTCAATTGATACAATATTAGAATATCGATGGTTCATCATTCACTTTTTACATAAATAATAACCAATAAAGAAATGACAGTGCACAATTAACTAATAACAAACTACAATTGACTGATAAACAAAATAAAAAACAAAAGAAAAACTAATTAAATTAAATGAATTCACAATTTTCTACAACGTTTTTCAACAATAATTTATCACTGTAACAAAAACAAAATAAAATTTCTCTTTTACTGTAAAACTTTTACTAATGTATTTTTATATTTTTCGCCTTCTTTTGACCTATAGTATCACCTATTAAAAAATTATAAGAAGAACTACATCAATAAGGATAAAATTTTTAAATATTGATATTAAATGGATTACAGGCTTAACGTGGTAATAAAATTGCAAAAATTGAACCAATTTTTAATTTAATTTAATTAAAACAGCGTCGTTTCGACGCAAAATTTCGGCCATTATCAAGCTACAAAGTAAATCACAATAGATGTAATATTTGAAAAACAAGGAAACATAATTGTTATGGAATAGCCCCATAACGTTTTATTTATTTAAGTTAGTTTATAATAATCAAGTAACAATAATTTCTTTTTAGTTCATAAGTATTCTATATTTTATGATTGTTCAAAATATTCAAGTTATTTCTTATATTCTACTAGTTTAAGCATGCCCATAAATTGTTAGTGACACTCTTGTAAAGATACTTGACACTTTTTGTACTTTTGTAAATTTATATTTTCTCTTTGTTCGCAATTTCTAAGACGACTACCCGTCATGTAGCCTTCCCTAAATTTTTATGTCTCTTTGAACCTTTTTACCGACATCCCTTGTTCCAAGAATCCTGAGTTTTAACCCAAAATTATTACTCTTGTGACCTCGACCAGATCATTCCCTTTCCAAATTTCAAACCACCAATGTCAACCTCCCAAGTGGGTGGTACTATATCCTATTGGTCATCTTTGACAACCCCTCCTTTTTAAGGGTTGGTCAATAGTTTACTTGCTAGCTCAAAAATCACGAAGAAACAGATTACAATTATTCATTCAATATTACACAACACTCACAGATCATCATAAACTCTCAAACTCTCAGAATCATAAAATTCTCAAACTCTCAAGATCATCTTAAACTCTCAACATCACTAAATCAAAAACTCAAATTCAACTTCAGTACCATTTTATCGTTTTAAATTCTATTTTTGTATATTTGTATATTTTTTGTAGTATAAGTGTTAATAAATATATATATAGTGAAACGAATTAAGAATAAAAGTTACTTCGCAACGATTACCGTAGTAGCGGAAGCACACGGGGTAATTTCCCATAACAAAAATTTTGGTGTCAGAAGTGGGATTTCTGAAGACGTGGGCAACAGCACAAGTGCGATTGCTGAAGACTTGGGCGACGGCACGAGTTGAGTTCCAACTCTTAACTTCAGAAGAAATCCGAAGATCTCCAATCCAACGTTGTACCAGTCGGCTGATCAACAGGACAACGGAGATTATTTACATGTTTCCTGGACGCTACGGTTTACTGTGAGTACATACTTTTAATTGTGTTATTCGTTATACAGCAACCAATCATTTCCAAGTGTAACTCCAAACCTCCACAAAATCAAAATTAAGCTCATAATCAAAATCCAAAATCCAAATCTAAATCGAAACTAAATCCAATTTCTCTATCAAAATCTAACTCTAAAATCGCAACGAAATCGAAACTAAATCCAAATCCTCAATTAAAATCCTAATCAATCCAAAATCTAAACCAAAATCGTAACGAAATCTAAAAGAAATCCAATTTCCTAAATCATAAACAAACAAACAATAATTCCAAACTCTATACTAACTCTAAATCAAAATTCAAGCTCTTATTCAAAATCAAAAACTAACTCTTAAACAAAATCAAAAACAAACTCAAATTCTAAATCAAAATCGAATTTTACATATATTTTCTTGTATCCAAATTCTAAATCAAAATCGAATTTTACAAATATTAATATTGTAGCCAAATACTAAATCGAAATCGAAATCAACAAATAATAATATTATACAAAATTCTAAATTAACAATCTCTTACCAAAATCGAAATCTACGAGTAATAATATCGTATCAAATTCTAAAATAACAATTTTTTTCCAAAATCTAATACGAAATCCAAAATTTATATCCAAATCATATATCAAAATTCAAAATTTGCATCAAAATCCTAGCATAACCCAGATCCTAAACCTAATTCATAATTTTAAATCGAAATCAAATTCTACATTTAATTCAAAATTCAATATTAAAATTTATACTTTCAGAAAATTCTAAATTTCATTTAAAAAATTAAATACAAATTCTGCTATACATAAAATTACATATTGTCATAAAATCTATACTAAAATAAAATTCCAAAAGTTCTAAACCAACAAAAATTGCTTAAAATATAAATTAAAATTATTTATCTAATTTTTTTTAAAATTACCTAATACAAATTATTTCAATTGTCAATGTCAAATTTTGCTCCACCTAAATTCAACACTATACTAAATTAAAAAATAATATTAATTCAACAAATCTAAACTTAACTAAAATAAAGTAAATTAAAAGAAAATTAAATTCATTTACGATGGCAAAAACTTTCGATTATTTATTCTCTTTTATTGAGATAGAAGAAAATAATTTATGTGCGTTCCTAAACAAATGTGACTATGCCATGAATTTAGCAACAACGGATCAAGCACCAGCACTTTTTGCATATATCCGATGCCAGTTAGACTACAGTGAAGATTTCGACGGTCAAGAACTTAATTTCGAAAATTATGAGGAAGTAAAGAAATTTCTTCAATTTTGTATTTCAAAAAATAGCACTTCATTTTATTCTTTTAAAAATCATCAAAAATTAGAACAAGAAATTAATCAAAATAAAAATTCAAATAAAGAAAACAATTCTAATTCTAGTAACAACAAACTTAATCATCAAAATTTAAATTCACCATTAACTTCAGTTGATATTTCGAACTCAATCGAAATAGTTCCACAAAACTTCGAAAATACAATAATTCCACCTGTTATTCCTTTTCAAACTCAAATATATTCTCCAAAATTAGAACAAGAATCTAACAAAATTATAAATTTACATATTGACCATAATTCTAATTCTAACAGCAACGAATCTATAATTCAAAATTTAAACTTATCAAGTAATATAAAATTATCTAAAGTCGATCAAATAAAACAAAAATCTAAATCTAACGCTTCTCTAACTTCATCAAAACATATACCTAAACCAAATTTGCAAAATTACGTATCCAAAAATTTATCAAGTAATATAAAATTATTTAAAGTCGATCAAACAAAACAAAAATCAAAATCTAACGCTACTCTAACTCCATCAAAACCTATACCTAAACCAAATTTGCAAAATTTCGTATCCAAAAATGTATCAAGTAATATAAAATTATCTAAAGTCAATCAAACTAAACAAAAATCAAAATCTAACGCTACTCTAACTCCATCAAAACCTATATTTAAACCAAATTTGCCAAAATACGTATCCAAAAATTCATCAAGTAATATAAAAATATCAGAAGTCGATCAAACTAAACAAAAATCTAAATCTAACGCAATTCTAACTCAATCGAAAATTAAACCTAAACCATCTTTGCAAGATAACGCATCAAAAATTTTACCAAACAATATAAACAAGTCCAAAGACAATAAAATTAATAAAAAATCTAAATTTCGCTCAATTCTAACTCCATCAACAATTAAACCTAAACCATCTTTGCAAGATATAGCATCCAAAAAATTATTAAACAATTTAAATAAGTCCAAAGACAATAAAATTAATAAAATTTCAAAATTACGCTCAATTCTAACTCCATCAAAAATTAAACTTAAACCATCTTTGCAAGATATCGCATCTAAAAAATTCTTAAACAATATGAACAAGTCCAAAGACAATAAAATTAATAAAAAATCTAAATTTCGCTCAATTCTAATTCCAGCAAAATATAAACCTAAACCATCTTTACTAAATTACGCATCTCAAAGAAAAAATCATCCTAATCTTAAAAGGGAAAAATTAAACGAAGAATTAAAACATAAAATAAATCCTCCAAGAAATGAAATACAAATATCTAAACATTCAAGAACTAAACTAAATTTCTCAACAAAATTAAAATCTAAATCACTACAAAATTCATATAATTACAAAATGTCTACAAATAAATCTAAACAAAATCTTAAAATTGATAATAATAAAATCAAAATTTATTTATATACCCATCCAAACAAATTTTATAAAATTATTTCTTTACAAAAACTCTATCAAACCAAATTTGAAAATAGCAAAAATTTACATACCATTTATAAACATCTGAAAATTCTAAAAGAAAATCGAAAAACTATAAGTCACAAATTTTTCTCCCAAAGTGCAAATATAAACAAACCAATTCCACAACTACAAAATCCAATTTCGTATTTTAAATAAACAAAAAATCTATTATTTTAATTTTATAGTATATATTTTAATACATATACTCGTATATCCTAATTTTAATTGTAAATATAACTCGTATATCTCAATTTTATTATTATTACTATTTTAATCGTTTATCCTAATTTTAGTAGTAAATATAACTCGTATATTTCAATTTCATTATTATTATTATTTTATTCGCATATCCTAATTCCAGTTTTAAATATAACTCATATGTCTTATTTTTATTATAATAATTACTTTATATCGTTATCTTATTAATTTAAATTTATTACTTTCATTTACATAATTTTTATTTTATTACTAATAATTACCTTCCAAATAAAAAATCAAAAAATTCTATCCTTAATTCGAAAATTCCTGCTGCTGTATCAATAACCGATTATTATATGTCTCACTCTTACAAGAAAGAAGAAACCAGCATGTAGAGATTCACTACGTCCAATCCAAGGCATCTTCTGGACAACATCTCATCAATTCATTGTCTTAAATCAATGTGTTATTGTGTAAATTAATTCATGAACTTTTATAGACTCCTCCATGTGTTTGTGTTTGAAGTAACATCAAAGTTTAACTCATCAAAATCATCGGACACTACCCTATTCGCGCAACACCAGCCCGAGGTAGAAGTCAACGTTCCAGCTGTGAAGATATGTACAACACCACTCCACACATCGCACATCAATTCCAGAAAGCACACGTATCTGCGTGCTTTCCTCTAAGGGGGGAAGTGTTATGGAATAGCCCCATAACGTTTTATTTATTTAAGTTAGTTTATAATAATCAAGTAACAATAATTTCTTTTTAGTTCATAAGTATTCTATATTTTATGATTGTTCAAAATATTCAAGTTATTTCTTATATTCTACTAGTTTAAGCATGCCCATAAATTGTTAGTGACACTCTTGTAAAGATACTTGACACTTTTTGTACTTTTGTAAATTTATATTTTCTCTTTGTTCGCAATTTCTAAGACGACTACCCGTCATGTAGCCTTCCCTAAATTTTTATGTCTCTTTGAACCTTTTTACCGACATCCCTTGTTCCAAGAATCCTGAGTTTTAACCCAAAATTATTACTCTTGTGACCTCGACCAGATCATTCCCTTTCCAAATTTCAAACCACCAATGTCAACCTCCCAAGTGGGTGGTACTATATCCTATTGGTCATCTTTGACAACCCCTCCTTTTTAAGGGTTGGTCAATAGTTTACTTGCTAGCTCAAAAATCACGAAGAAACAGATTACAATTATTCATTCAATATTACACAACACTCACAGATCATCATAAACTCTCAAACTCTCAGAATCATAAAATTCTCAAACTCTCAAGATCATCTTAAACTCTCAACATCACTAAATCAAAAACTCAAATTCAACTTCAGTACCATTTTATCGTTTTAAATTCTATTTTTGTATATTTGTATATTTTTTGTAGTATAAGTGTTAATAAATATATATATAGTGAAACGAATTAAGAATAAAAGTTACTTCGCAACGATTACCGTAGTAGCGGAAGCACACGGGGTAATTTCCCATAACATAATTTAAACTTACTAATATTTTAGAAAATTATTAATAGTTACATTTAAAAAATTCATTAACAACAATATAATTAGAATAATTCGTTCACCTTGATTAATAAATTAAAAGAATATAAATACCTCAATAATAATTTATTAATATATTTAGACGTTAAGTCCCTTTTTTCAACTATTCCCCATGATTTAATTTTAACTGTTATTGATAATAGATGAGATAAAATATAATCACACACTACTTTACCTAAATCAGAATTGATTAATTGCATCAAATTCATTTTAAATACATCTCACTTACAATACCAAAATAAATTTTATTTACAAACCCATGGTTTCCCTATGGGAGTCCTCCCTTATATTCTTTTATCTCATAAAAATCAATTTATTTCTAAGAACATACAATTTATTAAATTTGCTTTATTAAAAAATAATTATCCGCTCAAATTTTTGAATAAAACAATTAAACATAGATTAATGGTACTATCCAATACCAATAATTCCAATTTCCCAGCAAATCAACCTAGAGAAAAATATATATCATTACCGTATTATAAACACTTAGACAGAATTTTGAGATCGATTACCAGTGAATTAAATTTGGAAATTGCTTATAAAACTTCTTCCAACACTTATGAGTTGTCAATCAAGTTGAAATCTAGAACTAACAAAGACAAATTAAGTAATTCAGTCTATAGAGTCCAATGTTCGGATTGTAATCTTAGTTATATAGGAGAAACTAAACAGTATACAACTAGCAGATTGAAACCACGCCAATATCACCTGAAATCAGGGCACATTAATCATAGTGCAATTAGTAGAACATGCATTCTCTAACAATCATAGAATTGATTTTGATAAATTTAAAATATTACACTCAACAAGTAATAAGTATAAACGGCTTATCCATGAGAGTTGTTACATTAATCTCGATGCTAATTCTGGTCATATTAAATCAGACTATCAAGTTTCCAATCTACAATATAATTCTGTTCTCTACCATGTTGATTTCTGATTTGACATGTTGTTTTTATTTGACCTTCAATGATTCTTTGTTGTTTTAGTAAACAGTTTAGTCGTTAGATGGACTTGTAGTACATGTATATACATTTAGTTTAGTAACAAATTTAATCTTTGTTCTCGGTATCTTGTTTGATTGTTGAGACGTTCGCCTTAATTTTTAAAGATTTTTACTAAGTGGTTCCTTGAATTATATTGCCGTTACTGAATTTTTAAAATGTAACTATTAATAATTTTTCTTAAAAATTGGTAAGTTTAAATTTTATTTTCTTGTTTTTCAAATATTACATCTATTGTGACTTACTTTGTAGCTTAATAATGGCCAAAATTGTCCGGCAAACGTCGCTGTTTTAATAAAATTAAACTAAAAATTGGTTAAATTTTTGCAATTTTATAACAATGTCAAGCCTGTAATCCATTTAATATAAATATTTAAAATATTATTCAATTCGACTTATTAAAACAAAAATTAAGAGGGATAAAATATAAGAATTGCTCTAGCACCATCGAAGAAAAAGTTAATTTTCATCGAACTCGAGATTTTGGAAAATCTTTTAATTTCGAGACTACCGAATCTAACAATATTAATATTTATAAAAGTTCAAGTTTCTGTACACAATAT
Source organism: Pterostichus madidus (assembly GCA_911728475.2). Lineage (NCBI taxonomy): Eukaryota > Metazoa > Arthropoda > Insecta > Coleoptera > Carabidae > Pterostichus > Pterostichus madidus. Next base: position 24,146,995 of record OU452303.1, on the reverse strand, counting down.
CACAAATAGATATTTTTAGTTGTAAAATAAAATTTTATATTATGACAGGAAATTTAAATTATTATTACATTTAAATTTCATAATAATGGGCTATATTCAACATCTTAATTTATCTTAGCAAGAAGGAATGAAAAAAATCAGGGATTAGGAAATGACGGACTGTCTAAACCGTGCAAAGTAAATTACGTTTGTGTCGTAAATAATAGAGTTTATCACATAATTTTTTATGTAATAACCAAAATAAACTATAATTTGATGCAATCATTTTTCGAAATGATTATAAATTCATATTCTATAATGTTGTAAAACAATTTTTTTATTAAATATTGAGGAATATAAATTAATATTTGTGAATACGTGTTATTTTGGTATTTCCCTGTTCAAATTATAATAAGTGTGGTATTAAATTAAAGCTGTTTTGTGACTGTTGTTTCGCACCCACAAGTGTTTATTTTTATATAAAATAAATTAAACCATAATGTATTATTTTTTTTTCATATATTATACTAAAGAGCTTAGTAATATGCGCATTTGTAAAATTTTGTTCCTTTTGGGCGAAGTAAAAATTTTTTACAAGGAATGCAGAATCTTCATCTTTCCATTCTTGGCTTAATAAACTCATGAATTCTTTGCCTTTTCCTCTTTTTTTCAGCCAATATTTGTAATCAGCTATACCACAAAAAAAAGGAAACTGCAACACTGTGTTAAACTTGTCAATTTTATGAAAACGTCAGAATTAAATTAATTCATTTGTTATTCAACATAAAAAATTGTACTCTTATTTAGTTTTAGTATTACTTATTTAGTTCTGCTTACAACTGTGTAATACAAAAAGAACCCAGAATTGTATTACCCACAGAAACACTTTCTTCCGATCACTCTGTATATGTTCCACTTCATTGGCATTGGCATTGGCATAGTTTATGTTATGTTTTGATAATGTCATGTCTATAATTCAAAATTACATAGGAATTAAATATGTAGTTCAAAACGTTCTTGTTAATGTCGCTTTTTTATTTATATGAAAATATATGAGGAATATTTATTAATTACACATGATTAAAACTTAAGTCCGGCCCACATAGCTTATGTCAGTGTTATGTTAATAATTCAAACTTACGTAGCAGTTAAATATGTTATTCACAACGTTTTTGTCAGTGTTAAAATCATTCAAGCCCGGGCCAAATAACTTATGTTATGTTATGGCTATGTCAATGTTATATCAATAATCAAGTCGTTCGGTCAATACGACGATGGCAATAGTTAATAGTTTCATAGCCGCGAGCCCGAACTACTTATTAACAGCTCACTTTAGACCTAACCTGAATCGTAAAACCGAATGTATTACTTGCGTTCGGTTTTGACGCATGTTCCCCGTATTTTAAAGTCGTTTTGATACTTACATAATATATGAGCCAGGTCACGATGCGAGTTTTTATACGTTTTTTCAACAATTTTCGTAGGCACGGAACCGTTTATGTTAAATTCGCTTGTCTTCAGATTCTGTATGTTACCAAAAGTCGCCGCGGAGGACAGCACCTGATGGGGCAGTCGTCTGTCAAAGAAGCGCGCGACATTCCTGTATGCATAGGACGTGTCAGTAGACGCGCGCGGAAATAAATGTCAATATTTAGATTTCTGCTGTACGGTATCCGTTCAAACTTGGCTTAGTTATTCGTTAAATCATAAGGAACAACTTCCTCGCTAACAGTACCTATCTAGAACTAATAGTTTTGCAGATATTTTTAATTAAAAATTTATCAAAAAAAACGTGGTGCCTATAGCTTTCCAGAAGTTTTAGAAAAAAAAAATTGGTACAAACTGAACACATTGAAGGTAAATGTTCTGAATGCGGGCATCTACAATTGTTGTATAACACAGAATATTAGGTCTGTGAGAAAATTATGTTTCTTAAAATTGAATTATTCGAAAATAATTACGATATACTGAATAAAATTAATGATACTTGTGGAATAAAAGGGTTATCTAGTGATCTAGTTATCAAGGTAAACAATTTAAAGTTGTTAATGGTATATTGTATCACGGACAAACAATGGCGGAAGGTCATTATACTAGTTTTATTAAGATTAATAAATCTTGGATAGAAGCAAATGATTTTAAAATTGCCAAAAAAAGTTGCCCCAGAAATTCCAAAAATGTTTACTTAGTAATATTGGAACAAGTATAAATATGGTTATATTTTTTCAATTTTATTTAACTAAACTACACTATAAACAAAATTTTATCAACAAAAATATATGATATCTAAACTCAAAACACAATTACATTGTAAAGAGTTACGGCAAGAGTTCCGCAGCAGTGTTTTAATTAAAACTCAAAACATTTCCCAAACAAAAATGAGTGATATCATTTGTAGACAAGAAATAAATTTTGATAAATCAAAATGTCACCAACGTAATAAATTAAAATCAAATCAAATCAAACACAAAATTAGATAATTTTTTAAACTATCATGACTAAGTTATTGTTCCAGCAATATCTAGCCCAACAAATAGTAGCCATCTTAAATTGCATTGGTTGACAAGGTATCACACGTGCACAACTTGAAATTAGTTAGTTCTGTTAAATACAGGTATAAAGGGTATGATACAATAAAAAGCCTAAACAAATAAAAAAAGAAACAAAATTGGCTTGTCCATTTTTTACAAAATATTTAGAGTAAAATGTATGTAATACCGATACCGAATCGTATTATCTAACCTAAAATTAGTGAACTGATTGTGTTCGAAATATGAAGAAAATATTTGTTAATTGTAAATGGACACGGCAATTTTGTTTTATTAAAATTAGTTTGGGACACTTTATTCCTGTATTTAACAAAACTAACTAATTTTAAGTTGTGTACCTTTGATACCTTGTGTTATATCTATTCTGTTAGTTTGCTTTCCTTTTTTTGTGCTACAAGATTCTGAGAAAAATCTTATTGTGGCAACGAATGTGTGTGACTATCTACAGTATTCGGCCACGTGTTGCATCTTCAAAATACCACTATTCACCCCCACTTAAAAACTTAGCGTCTGTTTTTGAGCTGTAGAATCAGTCAAGTCAAGTTTGCTTCTTCGGCTGATCAAAATGTGACCGACGTCAAATTCGTTTTTGCGCTTTACCCGCATTTAATTATCATTTAATAATCTGTATATGTTTTTAGTTTCATTTTATTATAATTTCATTTTAGTTTAATTCGTTAAATAAGTAAATAAAGTTCTGTGTTTTAATATATGTTATTATTTAGTTAAAAAATAGTAACCACAATCGTTTCATTTACAATCAAATAGTTCTACGCTAGCGATGTTCAATTCCCCCTCGTGTTGCATTGGCGCAGTCAGGTAGGATAGCCAGAAAAAGTTGTGTTTAGTTTAGATAGAATCGCGGTGAATATCAATTGCTGCAGAGTGATCACCATACGATTTTATTTATTAGATGAGTGAATCACTTTGCTAACTGGCTATCGTCGAATTTATGTTTTGTTGTGCATCGTGAGTGTGTAATTTATTGTATCTGAGTTTTTTTTCTCAGTATGTTTTATTTTAAATTTTGTTTTACGTCGGAATTATTTATAATTCGAGTAATATCCGCTGTACGAAAGTAAATTAGATTCGCTTTAACCTCAGCCGGGCATTTAAATAAAGTGTTGTGCAATGAAATGTATTCGTACACGAAAGTTCCACCGTGGCTTCCGCAACCGTTATATACATGGAGTTAGTATCTAGGAGTTCCGCTGTATCCACAGACAACCATGTACCCGCAGTATTAGTTAGAGAGCTAGGGTGCAAAATGATGTCTCATTTTTTCCAGTGACAGAAATGGTTTTTTTAATAGATTTTGTCATGATAAACATGAAAAAAAGAAAATTAGATTTGGGAACGAGTGGCAACTACAGATAGCGCCGATGTGAATGCGCCGATTTTAAGGGTGGTTATTGACATACTTTTTACAGGCTAATTTTCAGTTTAAATTATAGATTTTGATATAAGCAAGTAATAAAAATTATAGACAGAAGTTTTGGCCGGTGACGCATGCGCGACAAAACCAGTCAAAGTAGGCAATTTTTATGGTGTCGTGTGGCATATTACTATTTTTTCACGAAGAATATATGACAAAAAAATTATTGACAGAAATTATTGCTGGTTGCTCATTGGTGACAGAAGTTCTGAAAGTGGACTGGTGTAGGGATCAACAACTACCCTTAAAATCGGCGCCATCTATTGTTGCCACCCGTTCCAAAATCTAATTTTTATTTTTTCACGTTTATCATGACATAAAAACCATTTCTGTCACTGGAAAAAATGAGACATAATTTTGCATCCTAGTTCTCTAACTATATAGTAACGAGTGCAACAATTCAATCTCAGGAGCGCACAGCTCATACAGTAGCGACTTGGAGGTGCACCGTGTCGATTTCGTCCTGACATCCAGCTGAAGACAGTGTTGCCAGTAGAGATGCGCATTTCAACCCGAACCCGAAACCCGACCCGGCCCGACCCGACCCGAACCACCGTCGGGTTTCGGGTCGATTTTAGATCCAAATATAAAGTTCGGGTCGGGTTCGGGTCAGATACCGTTCACGTCGGGTTGGTTCAGTTCGGGTCCGGCTGGATAAGTTCGGGTCGGGTCGGGTTCGGGTCGGTACAGTTCAAGTACCGTTCAGCTCGGGTTGGTTCATTTCGAGCTGGGTTGGTTCAGTTCGGGTCGGGTCGGGTTCGGGTCAGGTACCGTTCACGTCGGGTTGGTTCAAATTCGGGTCGGGTGGGGTCGGGTCAGGTACCGTTCACGTCGGGTTGGTTCCGGTCGAGTCGGGCTGGTTCAGTACGAGTACTCTCAGCTCCGGGTTCGGCTCGGGTTCGGATCGGGTTCGTGTCTGGTCGGGTTGGTTCATCTCTGTTCATTTCTATAATCGTGCGGACGGCAGTTCATATGACACAATTCATGCAAGAAGAGATTATTATAAAATTTTATGTCATCCAGATGACCAAATACGGTGGAAGTGTAATTTCTAATTTTGGTACCAGGTATCCTTCTATGTTCTATCAAAGAATTTTCCCATTCCCAGGTATATTGCCGGAATTGCGAATTATACTTGAAATAATAACAATGGCCTTAACGGGATAATAAACGACAACCAGATGTTCATTCCAATTTCAAACCTCTCTAAAATGAAAAAGTAAAATCAAGAGTTCTTTGAAAAAGAATATCGATTTAAAATTATAAGGAATATATATTTATTAAATGTTTGTTCAAAATATTTCATTGGCTATCGAAGAAATAATTATAGTCGGTTAAGTTTGAAATTCGGACCTACGAGTATTTACTTTACTCGATATTTTCCAGTTTTATTATATAATTTATCCAATCCTAGGTAATTTTTATCTCTCTCTTTGATTTGAATTTTGTATAATTTCTCATTGTATTTCGTATCGAAATGAGCTGGTATAATATATTAAAATTTTTAATAATTTTATTGGATTTTTGTCAGGGATGCGGCAAGTAATCTCACTAAAAATATTAGATATAACTTTACTAAGGCACCACCCACTTTGTATCTGAACAAAATTTACTTCTCCAGCAATATCTAACAATAGAAAGACCTCACTAAAACTTTCAATAATCCCTTTTGAAGACTTGCATAGCCGTAGAGAGAAGTTTTCATGGAAATTTGTTTATGTATTTACATTATCTGCAAATTTGAAAAATTTATATTTATTTTAATATAAAGTGAGTTTAGCTGATCCCTAAAAAGTAATTGGGAGCTTAAACGGTCGATCTCTATCGAATTCAGTTCTTTTGAGAATCATCAACAAACAACAATTTATTGACGTGCCACTGGAATACTATGTTTGACGGACTGATTTATAATTCCAGCCCATTTTGAAGCGAAGTATAGTTCGTTTGTGTGAAAAACAGATAAGAAAGTATGTAATAGAGAAATAAAAATAACGCTGGATTTAAAAAGAATTATACAAATAAATAAAATTTTAAATGATAATGCTGATTTGGCTTCAACCTTAATTGCTATACTTGAAACACGTCCCTGCTTTAATTTCTTGCGAGGTTGACCGTACATTTACCCTACAAACTCATTTTTACTGATAGAAGGCAAAATTTTAGTTTCAAAAACAGTTATTGTATTATAATATTTACTGAAACAGGTTCATTAAAATACGTAGTTATAATTTAAAAACTAATGATATGTTACCGTGCGGGTGTTTACCAGACGTCAGCACGTAAGTAATCATTTCTGGCGTGGTGAGACTATAGCCATAGGTGTATTTCACGTGCCATTTAAAATTGATATTAGTTTTTGTTTAGGTAAACAAAGATTTTTTCACTTCGAGACGGGTTCGGGTCGAGACAGTTCATTTCGGGTCGGTACCGTTCAGGTCGGGTTGGTTCATTTCGGGTTGAATCGACAGGAGAAGATAACGAAACTTTATTGATTTTTGATAACCTTAACATTCATTTCTTTTTTATTAATATATAATGTTTCTGTTAAAAATGGGGCGTCATGAAATGGGCCCAACAAATAAAAACCTAGTCGATGAATTCTCAAAAATTAAATTTTTAAAATTTGTCCCGCTTAAATTTTACTTTAACCCATTTGCAAACAAAATAGGTAGAATTTTGTTAGGTACACGATGTCTAGAGAAACCAGTGGCATACTGGGAAATCGTTTAGTCAGTCCCATAATATTTCATGGAAATTTAACAGCACAAAGGTATTTAGAAATGCTTCGAACAGCGCTGGAAGCTTTACTTCATTATTTACTTTTGGCACAAAATGTTAGAATATGGTATTAACAAAATGGCGCTCCAGCACACAATGCTAGAAATATTGTTAATTATTTAAATAATCGTTTTAATAATAGAATCATAGCAACTAACACACCCATTTCACATGGGCGTCCACAGACATTTTTCAAGAGGGGGGCCGAGTCGCAAAAAACTCTCAGATAGATATACATACATTTCTAAAATATTTTCTTTTACATAACATAAATACAAATACATATAACAAATGGATAAAAAAAAAATTTAAATTTGTGAAATACATTACTAGTCTTTGTCGTCTGGGTTCGAATTGAAGAGGAAAGACAATTTTCGAATAACTCCGTTTTTATTTTCTAATATTTCGTGTCTGTGTAAACTTAAACTTGAGATTACTCAATCGTTACGATAGGGAACATGTCGCTAGCTGGCCATAAGAATACTGCTGGAAATTCAGTTTCAGCTTGAATTTATTATCTTCAAACTTATAATTTAATTTTTATTTTATTTATATATATACATACACAGTGTGGTGGCCACGACTCTCGAACACAGGACTTTAACATGTAAAATCATATTGTTTTAAATATCCTGCTTCATAATTATTTAAAAGAAAAAGCTTCAAATAAAAGTATAAGGGTATAAAATACGAAATTAATTTTGCATGCTTTGTATCGGCACAAATTAGATCTAAAAATGACTGAAATTATCTCAAAACTATCGATAGCTATGAAATTGAAACAAAATTAAACAAATGTTTGACGTTCAATCTGACAAAACTGTCAGAATAAATTCTTTATTTATTATTTCATTTATTTTGACAAATAAAACGTTAAACATTTGTTTAATTTGGGTTCAATTTCATGCCTATCGATAATTTTGAGGCAATTTTCCTCATTTTCAAATCTAATTTGTGTCGTTACAAAGTATGCAAAATTAATTTTGTTTATTGGTTCAGATGCAGAATTTTATGCACTAAAACTTTTAAATTATAGTTTTATATGTTAAAGTCCTATGTTCGAGAGTCGTAGTCATCAACCTAGTTAAAATCCCGGGGGGGCGCGCGCCCCTCCATGCCCCCTCCTGCGGACGCCCATGCCATATCATTGCCTGCAAGATAATCAGATAATATTTATGGGGCACTGAAAAAATACAGTGTATGGAAATAATGACATTTACAATATTGTAGGAGAATTACGTGAAGCATCGGTAAATAATAATAATAATAATATTAATAATAATAATAGCATTTATTTGTAGTTCGCAAAAGCATGTACAGTTAATTGGGTTGGTATTGCATTTAACATAATTAAATAAATAAAGCTGGATTTATAGTTTACATAGCATACCATAATGAAAATATAAATACACGCAAATCTATATACCACTTTATAGTTTATTTACATAGCATAACATAACATAGCATATCATTAGGCTGGATTCAGAGTTTACATAACTTAACATAACATAATGAAAATATAAATACAATGTTTCATAGTTTCATAATTCGTGTGTCATCGTTATTTGTTTACACCTAAAACAAAGACAGAGACAATAACAATTTAGACAGCTGTCAAATTTGAAAAATGCATTTTTTTTATAAAATGGTGTAATATAATTAATTTCTCTTGTAGAAAAAAATGCATTAATATATGATAAATTTTTATCAAATTTTAAAGATGTGAAGAAAAAAAAAATGCCTGGAATGCGATATCTGCCGTTTTCAATTAGCTATTATGGAACATAATACTACGGTAATTAGAACAATATCATCGGTATCCATCATGATTCTACCAATTCTAATGTCAAAACTCTCAAAATAGAAATGAATACAATAACATGCAGTTGGTAATAAATATACATAATTTTACTATGAAACCTAGAATATTGCATGTGTTATGGTATGTTAGGATATGTTATGTTAATGTAAACTCTGAATCCAGCATAAGAAATGACCAAATTTCATTTCTTATGTTATTTCTGGAATCCTCGGTTATTATCGGAATCTCTTTGACAATTGTTTGCTTATATGAGTTAAAAATTTAAACAATTTCGGGTTATTATTCGGGTTTTACTCTTTCATCTACTTCGTTCCTTTATATTTTTTTAACGGCAGCTACTACCATAACATGGCCATCATCCATTTTCGAGCATGATCAAAATTAGAAATGTCAAAATAAAACCGAATGTGGCAATAATCTAACACTATTAATATAGTTGGGAATATTTTTTATGCAAAAAAACAACAAAATTTAAAACTATAAAACCTTAAAAATCACTTACGTTATGTTATGCTATGGTATGTTATGCTATGTAAACTATAAATCCAACTTAAATCTGTGTACAGGAGTACAAATAGATACAAGTAGATTATTTTAAGGTTAAGGTTAATTGTAACAATATTTCATTTAACAATCATTGATTTAGAATAAATGTCCTTGTTTGTAGAGCGTTTAGAGTATAGTTATATATATATATATATATATATATATATATATATATATATATATATATATATATAAAAATTAATGTTTGTTTGTTTGTCCCGTATGCGTTCCTATACCATTTATCCGACTACGATGAAACTTTGCAAATATTGTGTATCCAAAAGCACTGTCTTTCTTTATGTTGCAATGCAACGCATGCCGGGTACTCGCATTAAATTGTAGACCACGCGAACGAAGCCGCGGGTAATAGCTAGTATATATATATATATATATATATATATATATATATATATATATATATATATATATATATATATATATATATATAAATTAATGTTTGTTTGTTTGTTTGTTTGTCCCTTATGCGTTCCTATATCATTCATCCGATTGCGATGAAACTTTGCTAAGTTATTGTGTGCACGCCCGCGAAGGTTTCTGACTTAGCACAAGTCCAATCCGCCATCTTGAAACAAAATGGCCGCTAGCTATCTTGAAAAGTACTGCATTGATTAGATTCAAATTTGGTATAGGCATAGACGGGAACCAATCTTAACATATAGGCATAATAAAACTTCATTCCGGCATCTTGAAATAAAATGGCCGCTAGCTATCTTGAAAAGTACTTCACTGATTCGATTCAAATTTGGTATAGACATAGACGAAAACTAATTTTAACATATAGGCATAATAAAGCTACAGGCCGCCATCTTGAAACAAAATGGCCGCTATCTATCTTGAAAAGTACTGCACTAATTCGATTTAAATTTGGTATAAACATAGACGGGAAGCAATCTTAATATATAGGTATAATAAAACTTCAGTCCGCCATCTTCAAACAAAATGGCCGCTAGCTATCTTGAAAAGTACTGCACTGATTCGATTCTAATTTGGTACAGACATAGACGGGAACCAATCTTAACATATAGATATAATAAAGCTTCAGTCCGCCATCTTCAAATAAAATTACTCTAGCTATCCTGACAAGTATTGCACTGATTCGATTGAAATTTGGTATAGAAATAGACGGGAACCAATCTTAACATATAGGTATAATAAAGCTTCAGTCCACCATCTTGAAACAAAATGGCCGCTAGCTATCCTGAAAAGTACTGCACTGAATCGATTCAAATTTAGTATAGACGTAGACGGGAAACAATCTTAACATACAGGTATAATAAAGCTTCAGTCCGCCATCTTGAAACAAAATGCCTGCTAGCTATCATGAAAAGTACTGCACTGATTTGATTGAAATTTGGAATAGACATAGATGGGAACTAATCTTAATATATAGATATAGTAAACCTTCAGTCAGCCATCTTGAAACAAAATAGCCGCTAGCTATCTTGAAAAGTACTGCACTGATTCAATTTAAATTTTGTATAGACATAGACGGGTACCAATCTTAACATATAGATATAATAAAGATTCAGTCCGCCATCTTGAAACAAAATAGCCGCTAGCTATCTTAAAAAGTACTGCATTGATTCGATTCAAATTTGGTATAGGCATAGATGGATACCAATCTTAACATATAGATATAATAAAGCTTCAGTCCGCCATCTTGAAACAAAATGCCCGCTAGCTATCTTGAAAAGTACTGCACTGATTCGATTTAAATTTGGTATAGACATAGACGGGAACGAATCTTAACATATAGATATAATAAAGCTTCAGTTCGCCATCTTGAAACAAAATGACCGCTAGCTATCCTGAAGAATACTATACCGATTCGATTCAAATTTAGTATAGACATAGACGGGAACCAATCTTATCATATAGGTATAATAAAGCTTCAGTCCGCCATCTTGAAACAAAATGGTCGCTAGCTATACTGAAAAGTACTGCACTGATTCGATTCAAATTTGGTATAGATATAGATGAGAACTAATCTTAACATATAGGTATAATAAAGCTTCAGTCCGCCATCTTGGAACAAAATGGCCGCTAGCTATCATGAAAAGTACTGCACTGATTTGATTGAAATTTGGAATAGACATAGATGGGAACTAATCTTAATATATAGATATAGTAAAGCTTCAGTCAGCCATCTTGAAACAAAATAGCCGCTAGCTATCTTGAAAAGTACTGCACTGATTCAATTTAAATTTTGTATAGACATAGACGGGTACCAATCTTAACATATAGATATAATAAAGATTCAGTCCGCCATCTTGAAACAAAATAGCCGCTAGCTATCTTAAAAAGTACTGCATTGATTCGATTCAAATTTGGTATAGGCATAGATGGATACCAATCTTAACATATAGGTATAATAAAGCTTCAGTCCGCCATCTTGAAACAAAATGGCCGCTAGCTATCTTAAAAAGTACTGCACTGATTCGATTTAAATTTGGTATAGATATAGACGGGAACGAATCTTAACATATAGATATAATAAAGCTTCAGTTCGCCATCTTGAAACAAAATGACCGCTAGCTATCCTGAAGAATACTATACCGATTCGATTCAAATTTAGTATAGACATAGACGGGAACCAATCTTATCATATAGGTATAATAAAGCTTCAGTCCGCCATCTTGAAACAAAATGGTCGCTAGCTATACTGAAAAGTACTGCACTGATTCGATTCAAATTTGGTATAGATATAGATGAGAACTAATCTTAACATATAGGTATAATAAAGCTTCAGTCTGCCATCTTGGAACAAAATGGCCTCTAGCTATCCTGAAAACTACTGCACTGATTCGATTCAAATTTGGTATAGGCATAGACGAGAACTAATCTTAACATATAGATATAATAAACTTCCAATCCGCCATCTTCCCGAATATGGTTCGAGTTTGCGGTCGAATTGCAGTTTCCGGTACGACGCGCATTTGCAATGACCATCCACAAAGCACAGAGACAATAGCTACAAGTGTGTGGACTAAATTTGGAAGATCCATGCTTTTCACATGGACAGCTGTATGTGGCATGCACACGCATCGGAAAACCTTCTGGTTTATTCCTGTACATCCCAAAGAGAAAAACAAAAAATATTGTGTATCCAAAAGCACTGTCTTTCTTTATGTTGCAATGCAACGCATGCCGGGTACTCGCATTAAATTGTAGTAATAGCTAGTATATATGTATATATATATATAGGTTTCTGACTTAGCAAAAGTCCAATCCGCCATCTTGAAACAAAATGGCCGCTAGCTATCTTAAAAAGTACTACTCTGATTCGATTAAAATTTGGTATAGACATAGATGGGAACCAATCTTAACATATAGGTATAATAAAGCTTCAGGGCGCCATCTTGAAACAAAATGGCCGCGAGCTATCCTAAAAAGTACTGCACTGATTCGATTCAAATTTGGTGTAAGTATAGACGAGAACCAGTATTAACACAAAGGTATAATAAAGCCTTAGTCCGCCATCTGGAAACAAAATGGTCGCTAGCTATCTTCAAAAGTACTGCACTGATTCGATTCAAATTTAAAATAAACATAGACGGGAACCAATATTAACATATAGGTATAATAAAGCTTCAGTCCGACATCTTGAAACAAAATGGCCGCTAGCTATCCTGAAAAGTATTGTACTGATTCGATTCAAATTTAATATAGACATAGACGAAAACCAGTCTTAACATATATGTATAAGAAAGCTTCATTCCGCCATCTTGAAATAAAATAGCCGCTAGCTATTCTGAAAATTACTGCACTGATTCGATTCAAATTTGGTACATAGACGGGAACCAATCTTAATATATAGGTATAATAAAACTTCAGTCCGCCATCTTGAAACAAAATGGCCGCTAGCTATTCAGAAAAGTACTGCACTGATTCGATTCAAATTTGGTATAGGTACTAATGAGAACCAATCTTAACATATAGGTATAATAAAGCTTCAATCATATGTCATTCGAATTCAGACGTTTGCAGTGAACAAAGCACAGGGACATTCGGTACAATTGGGTGGACTAAATTTGGAAAATCCATGCTTCTCACATGGGCAGCTGTACATAAACACTTTCTTTGAGTTGCAATGCAACGCATGCTGGCTATTCGCATGAAATTGTAGATCACGCGAACGAAGTCGCGAGTAATAGCTAGTATATATATATATATATATATATATATATATATATATATATATATATATATATATATATATATATATATATATATATATATATATATATATATATATATAAATTAATGTTTGTTTGTTTGTTTGTTTGTCCCTTATGCGTTCCTATATCATTCATCCGATTGCGATGAAACTTTGCTAAGTTATTGTGTGCACGCCCGCGAAGGTTTCTGACTTAGCACAAGTCCAATCCGCCATCTTGAAACAAAATATATATATTTATATATATGGGGCGGCTAGCTCAGTGGTATGAAGTCGGCCTGTGGATCCTGAGAACCATGGTTCGATTCCCACAGGTGACAAACAATTTTCACAATTTCAAAAACTACCCCTGTGGCTCTTTCACCACTAACATCTTTGGGGGCCGCACTTCACGTGCAAAATATATCACTTACCGAGATCTGCTGCGGCAGAGTGCCACACCCAGTAATGGGTAGAAGGCGTGATGATATATATATATTTTTTTAAACAGCTTAGTCATGTCCGTTAGTGTAAGAAAATTTACTGCAAAGTTTTTACGAGGTGCATTCAGATAAGGTGCGATGTAGTGGCTTCTGAGAGGGGTATACATTGGAGATTGGTCAATGAAATAGTATAGGTCTTCCTTTTCATCCTGGTTGCAGAGAGTACAGTTGTCTTCGGCTTTCAGTGTATAAGCGATCCCCTTAATATAGAATTTTGGGCCGGACGAGCTGGCTAAACATAATTGGCTGATTACTTTCAGGATGCTCATATGCTGTAAAGGGTAGATAATTAGTTTGTGTTATATCTTTGTATAGTGTACTGTAAGATGACTGGAAAGTTCTGTTCCTGTCCGTGTTTTCTAGCATGAATCGCTAGCTATCCATCAAGTGCTCCCTAGCCTCCTTCAATTTTACAGAACTCTGTAAATCCAATAGCCATTCATAGTTAATTTTCAGTTACATTTTCTTAGGATGTACAGCCCAGTAATATTTTTCTTGCTCTGGCCTGGACTTACTCTTCTCTAATAGTTGATCGTAGCAAATTCTGGGATATCTGTTATTTTGCAAGACCAATAGCCTATACCACCAGTGAATTACTTTAGTGAATACATATTATTCCACATGAGTTTGTTTAGCTTCCTGTCGTACCATGTAATCCGGCGTATTTCTTTGCCAGGTAAACATTCCTTTCAAGTAACTAACTTGCGTTTTTTCCAGAAAGTTTATATATCATAAACTCCAGATCTCGGCGACATATATCATAGTATCGTAAATTTTTCGTCTTGCCCTGCTTGACTCCATTTTGGATTTTACCATAATTTGTTTTATATTATCTACTGCAGCGATTGATTTGGAGATAAGTGTTTTTGTTGCTTCAAGGAAAAATATGGATGTTACAAAAGGGATTTCCAGATACTCATATTTTTGTGTTAGTAATATTTTTTTTTTCTTGACATATAAATTTTCTTATTTTCTTAAGTGTTCTACCCCTGTGGAAATTCAAACCTTATGTTTTATTGGTGTTAATTGTGAGTAGATTTTTCATGCAATATTCATCAAGGGCTTTGGATTTTTTTTTTAACATCGATAGCAGATCTGACTAAGAGGGCTAGGTCGTCTGCGTATAGTAACAGTAGTACGAGGTGCTACCCAGTTCACGAACTCTGTGTGTAACTCTTCTAACTACTGTAGTGCATCGATTTGCCGCTAAATTTCAGCGCTAGTACATCTCCTAAACCCTTCTTTTCATTTTCACAACATTTTGCGTTCTTTTGTCATATCAGTGTGGTGATATCTGTGTTACTATTTGTTGTGTTCTGCGATAGCGTGATGAGCGATTTGAAAGAGCAACGCATTTGTATCAAAATTTATTTCAAGCTCGGGAAAACGGCGACCGAAACTCACCAAATGCTTCCTGAAGCATTTGGTGAAGTCATTGGCAAGCCTTTCAATGGTGTAAGAGGTTCAAGAATGCGATGAGCGCTCTGGACGTCCTTCAACTGGAATCAATGAACATTCAAAACATTCAAATTGTGCGTGAAATAATTCTCCAGGACCGTCGATAATCAATGCATGACATCTGTAATAAAGTTGGAATGTCCTATGGCACAGTCCAAAGAATGTTGGCGGACGAACTTGGGATGCACAGAATTGCTGCGAAATTTGTTGCTCGTTTGTTGACACATGATCAAAAGCATGTTCTCATTTGCCAGGAACTGTAAAAACGTGTCTAAAATGACGAAAAATTTTCAAAAACGAAAACCAAGCTGAAATGTTAGAGATTTGAGACTGTTGTGGAGATTCAAACTATATTGCAGAAGATCCTAATCGCTATTGAAAAAATCTGGTGTGGTCACCACACGACTTTCTTATACACATCATATTTATTATATATTTTTAATTTTCATTACAGATAATCAATTTCCTAACAAAATTTTATATAAATAAACTTATATTAATAGAAATAGAAATATAAAATTACTTACCATTTGATCAATAAAATTGATATAGCATAAAAAACGCTGAATTGAACACTTATGACTTGTTACTTGCGTTTGACAGTTATTATTTGACATATAAATGTTAAACATGTTTATGTTTTTTTGTTTCTATTGGTACTATGATTATTAATATATATTATTAAATATATAAATTAGTTTTTCTCAAAATTAGACGCATATACAGGAAAATTACAAATAACATTTTATGTTTCAAATATTTTTACTAATACCTTTTATTTGAAACTTTTTTCGTAACTGATTCCATTTTTGCAATAAATGAAATTTATTGTTTTGTGCGTCCAGTAAACTTGCTCTTCCGGTTTTTCAATTTCATTAAAAATCAACTCAGCTTTTCGTATTTTCATGAAACTTATAATTACCAAGATTCTTTAACAAATCTTACCTCGTTCATGAGATATTGCACACTCGGACACACATCCAATGATCAACACGGATTCAGTGGACCTCAAAACACGTATTTCTGTGAAAATCTCGTGAACGATATTTTTGACGATACCAATACTTCCTTATACTGTGTATAAGAAAGTAAAAATGACTACAAAAAGTATTTTGAACAGTGGATAAAAAGATGGGACAAGTATATAACTGTAGGTTGGTATTATTTTGAAGGTTATATTTTGTTAGTTTGAAGTTTTAATAAATACAGTTTATAAAAAAAATTATTTCAGGAACTTTTGGGTAGCACCTCGTATGTCCTGGTTGATGGATATAGGTACTCCGTCTAGGTTAATGTTCTCTCTGAGATAGTTGTCCATATCACATATGAATAGGGAGAATAACAGTGGTGAATATATTCAATAGTATTAATCGAAATATATTACAAACAGTAACTGGCAGTATTGTTAAAAGTTATCGATTATGTCTAGTTAATAAAGGCCAGCATTTCGAGCATTTGTCATAATTTATTGTTTTAGATTTAATTGATTTGTTTAGTAAATACTATTTCAAACATAAATTGCAATACATTGTTGAAAAGATAAAAAGAAACGCTATGCATCCATGTAAAGTTCAATATGGCGCCCATTTTAAATGAGGAAGTAATATCTTTGAAACCGCCATCTTGAATTTTATTCTAACATCAATTTTAATCATATAACTTTTATATGAAACATTTTTTTATATCATTTGACTTTGAATAGTGATTTTCAATTTTTTTTTAATATCTTTCGAACCGTAGCTCCTATAGTTTTCGAGATCCCAATGGTGGCCTAATCAATTTGGAACACTCCGTATACTGCACAGGTATGAGTACAGTTACAATTTTAAAAAGCAATTATACTTTGTTTCAACTACCAAAGGGCTCCAAGACTTATTTTTTTTTTAATTCTTCATAAAACTACATGATAAACTATAATGATCAGTAAAAACGAGGGTTGAAAATTCTTTATATTACAAGAGATATGATTTTTAAAAGTTTTGTATTGGAGTTGTGACGTCCCAAGTTTGGTTCAGTGGTACTTAACTTGTTTCGTTCAAAGAGTGCAAATAATATACGATTGAATTCTTGAAATATAATCTTACTATGTTGAAAATTATATTTAATAGAAGTTGCAAGCCCAAGAACATGAAATTAAATTATAATAATAAATATAAAACATGTTGAACACGTAGATATAATTTTATCACTAAAAGCTATTATTCAATACATATTTTATGTTTTTATCCTTCATTCTTGTTATTTTGGTTATGCTATAGTAATTGTGTAGAAATTTTATATAATATAAATAATATTTTCAGTAATAATATAACAAGAGAGTGAGAATAAATTGAAAATAATTTGACAGATCTTTTGAAAATTTATTGCCAGGCAGTAGTAACGGGCTTTCGTGGCTATTGCCAAAGGGCAACAAATTTTGAGAAAGATACTGGAGAATAATTTTTGTAATTTATCGAACTCTCGAGTTGTATTTAGTTTTTTGACCTAGCTGTTGAGGTCGATTCATCCAACTAAAAAGATTTTGAATTGGGTCCATATCGATTGATTACTTATTAATGAATTCTTGGAAGTTGTTTCCAAAATTTGTTGCTGTATTTCTGTATCTCAAATAGAACTAAATCGATTTTTTTCACTCATTTTACTTGACGCGTTGGCAGCTTTAAATTATTATTTGAAAATTACCTATCATTTGTCACAAATAAAAGCACCTACAGAGATTATTCCCGGGAATAATCACTAGAGCTTTATTCTCAGTATAATAATGACAGGATTGGTTAAAACGCAGACACGTGACATACAATGAAACATTTCATTGGTTTTAAGAAACGTTAAAAATAAGCTTTCTACTTGATTAATATATACATACTAACAAAGACTAATACAGGCAGAATTTATTCAAGTTAAACTAAAGTCACAATGTACTTCATATAGTTTCTATGTGTACATACGAACTCCCATATAATTATGTTAATCACCAAAATTTTTTGTGTAAAATAAAAAAACTTAATTTTTTACTTTTATTTTATGGAATTGAAAGTAATAATCTTAAATACAACAAAAATATTTTATTTTATTTACTTAAAATATATATAAGAATTAGTTTACAGAAATAGAAATGAATTGCATTTTTACATACATTACATTATACTTAATTTGTAACGTTGCCTTTTCCTTTTTTAACGGTTTTTATACATCTTGAATTGTTTGAAAACAGGTAAGGTAAATGTATGATAATGCGATTGTTTGAATTTGTTGAAATATAAATCAGAAGCCCTGAACAACGAATTTATAATTCTGCGTGTTTACTGTGATAGAATGGTTTTAATTTAAAAAAAAAATTTTAAATAGATAAATCAGTAAGGAGTTGAGACGGTACGCGTCTATATTAATTTTATTTTATTTATTAATTATTGCACAATGTTATGGCCATAACTATAGTAGAATTTTTGTGTAATTTTTACAATGAAATTTCGATTGATAGAGAAGTTATCAGTACGGATTGTATTTTAGCGGCAGATATGGGTCAACGCCGGCAGCTGAGAGACGCGTTAAACAGCTAACCTAAACATAAACATGTGGAGATCGTGTTTGTAAAATAAACTTCTCGATACAGTGTTTTAAGAATTTACGCACTTGTATAGGTGCATATGTGTTCCGGATTCTTTGTTCTAGAGCTCAGAAGCCGACGTCATCAAATAACAAAGATTTCAATGATGCTGTCTCAGCACCCAGGTCATCCACCGCCGACATCACCAGACGAGAGGGGGTGAAACTGAGTCCACGTGGAGCCCTAGTTCTTCAGGAGGAACAAGAGGGAAATCTTGGAATATAAGCTGCGATTTTTGCCTCAATCGAGGAGACGCTTCGATGTCTCCACGCTATCTATGTAAGGGAGACGCTCCGTTGTCTCCACGCTCAATCGAGGAGACGCTCCGGTGTCTCCATGCTGACTCTATGTTAGTAAGTTCGGAGTTCGATTCCTTTCTATACCTCCATCAAGCGCTTTTGGCTCGGCCAGGCTGCTAATTTCCTTGCTATACCTCAAACAAGCGCTTTTGGCTCGGCCAGGCTGCTAATTTCCTATCTATACCACCACCAAGCGCTTTTGGCTCGGCCAGGCTGCTAATTTCCTATCTATACCACCACCAAGCGCTTTTGGCTCGGCCAGGCTGCTGATTTCCTTTCTATACCTCAAACAAGCGCTTTTGGCTCGGCCAGGCTGCTGATTTCCTTTCCATACCTACACCAAGCGCTTTTGGCTCGGCCAGGCTGCTGATTTCCGTTCCATACCTCCACCAAGCGCTTTTGGCTCGGCCAGGCTGCTGATTTCCTATCTATACCTCAACCAAGCGCTTTTGGCTCGGCCAGGCTGCTGATTTTCTTTCTATACCTCAAACAAGCGCTTTTGGCTCGGCCAGGCTGCTGATTTCCTATCTATACCTCAAACAAGCGCTGTTGGCTCGGCCAGGCTGCTGATTTCCTTTCTCTACCTCCACCAAGCGCTTTTGGCTCGGCCAGGCTGCTGGTGAAACTTACCATACCAAATACACATTTCAATAAACTTCTGACTTAATAATATGAATCAGTTAAAGATTGTTATTGGTACTGGTCAGAGTAACAATGCAATTTTACTTGGAAGCTGCTACTATGTTGAATAATGCATTTGAATATTATTTAATACTGAAAGACAGTCACAATGATATAAATATGAATTATTAATGCAATTTCACTGATCATGTATTTCTTGATAATTGTTTATACAAAAACGACACAACACTGGGCATTGGTTACCGTACGAATGAAACCACCCAGATGGGCATTGGTTACCTATAAGGAAACTACCCATGAATGAACATTGGTTACTTATAAAAGAAAACCCTTCATTCGTCGTTGCCTCAGGGCGAACTTATAATTACAACAATTTCAACAATACTGATCCACCGATTTAACAATGCTTAAACAAAGATATTGCTACATTGGCAAATTATTGTGATGACTCTGGAAGTATTACTTTTGTAATATTTTGAATGAATTATATAAAATGTGTAACTTTGATTGGATAAGAAACATTCTGATTTATTTTGATCATATTTGGATGATGGTTTTCTCTCTGTTTGGGGTTTTTGTCGTGGTTTCCCACTTACGTAAGGTGAATACCAGAGAGCTATTTTAATATATATTCCACGACAGAACTTTGTGTTCAACTCACACTGTTCGTTCAAAATTCAAATGATAAATTATATTTTGTCGATTACTTGAGTTTCAATAAATGCACAAGGTATGACGTCACAGTCATGTCTTTTGGAAGGAATTTAATTCTTTCATTTAATTGAACCCTTCCTATATTCCTCCACCATTGAACAGCTACTTCGTATTACGAACATTTTGAGGGTTACATTCTTCGATATTTAAAACACAACGTAGGTAAACACAACGTAGGTCCGTAATTAAATATTTTAATTCATACTAGATGATTGTCGCGTTACAGAGTAGTAATAATATTGCAACTGCAATTATTGTGACAGCGCTCGTTTATTTTTATTATGTACGCAATACTTATATAATGCCAGATTATTTTTACTGGGAGTGATCTAATTAGCAGGTCGAATATTTATTAAAATGTTGTATGTAACAATAAAGTAATAATTCATTTATAATAAATCATTGATTCCGATCAAGAAATACAATGTTTTCCATTAATACTATTTACCAGAATCATGTAAGACACCCATTCACACCTCGCACCCGAACATAATATATGTACAAAATCCTACTGAATCCTATTCTGTCCAATTCCTCCGAAGTTTGGTACGTGCGATGCATCGCCAATGCTTTAATGAAAGCGCTAGCGCGAACCGAAAGTACAAAGGTAATTACTAACAAACACACATTCACACAGATGTACTCCCATGTCTGTGACTACTATGTGCATTAGATGGCACATACATCAACGCTGTCACGATAAACAAGTCCGAAATTCGTACACACATATATACAAGCATTCGCTATATGTGTATTTATTTACGGTCTGATTTTCGTTTGTTCCCGCATGGAAATATGTTGCTGAAAATGGTATTTGTTGGCTTTCCATTTTTCCAATTTATAACGAAACAAATTTGCTGATGCTATTAGCATTTATTTACGAATGATAATTTGTTATGATCCCTATACAACGTTGTTTTGTACATTTATCACTTCATACGTTTAAGTACTTTCATTAGCGGCGAGTACAATGATACAAATATAAAAGTGCAACGACGTACAAAATAAAATTAATTGAAGGCACCCAAGTTATATACATAATTATGTATGTACAAATAATATTTGGAAATATAATAATAATAATGCTATTGCGACAAAGATGATTTTTTTAATTAGTTAAATATTTATTCTTTGCATGGTAATGGCTCAGTGGTATCAATTCGGCCTGTGCATCCTAAGAACCTTGGTTCGATCCCCACAGCCGACAAAACATTTTCATCAATTTAAAATTACCCCTGCGGCTTCCCCCTCCACTAATATCTTTGGAGGCCGTGATCTGACGGCTGGTAACCGCACTTCACGCGCATAAATATATCACTTGCCGAGATCTGCTTCGGCAAAGTGCCACGCCCATGGTTAATGGGTAAAAGGCGTGATGATATATTTATATTTTTTATTTTATTTTATTTTATAGAAAATACAGGCGTTTTACATATATAATAGTAACATCTGGATTTTATATATTCAAACCATATCTACTATTAAATAATATATATATATATAAAGGAGTAGGTGGCACAGTGGTTATCGTGTCGGCCTGTGGATCCTGAAAACCCTGGTTCGATTCCCACTGGCGACAAACATTTTCACCACATTAATACTACTCCTGTGGCTCCCCCTCCACTAACATCTTTGGGGGCCGTGACTTGACGGCTGGTAACCGCACTTTACGCGTCTGCTTCTGCAGAGTGCCACACCCAGTAATGGATAGAAGGCGTGATGATATATTTATTTATTTTATATAAATACCGCGACTCTCGAACATAGGGATTTAACATATAAAATCACAATTTTGTAATTTCCTGCTTCCCTAATTATTTTAAGCAAAAAACTTTGAATAAAAGTTTTAGGGTATAAAATTCTGCATCTTAGCCAATAAACAAAATTAATTTTGTATGCTTCATAACGGCATAAATTAGATCTGAAAATAACAAAAATAGCCTCAAAACTATCGATATTCATGGAACTGAAATAAAATGAAACAAATGTTTAACGTTTAATCTGTCAACATAATTTCTTTATTTATTATGTCATTTATTTTGACAGATAATACGTCAAACTTTTGTTTAATGTTGTTTCAGTTCTATGGCTACCGATACTGGCTATTTTCGTTATTTTCAGATCTAATTTGTGCCGTTAGGAAGCATGAAAAATTAATTTTGTGTATTGACTAAGATGCAGAATTTTATGCCCTAAAATTTTTATTCGAAGCTTTTTTGCTTAAAATAATTAAGGAATTAAGAACATTACTATCGCTGTCAGTTAAATTTGATTTTGACAGTTGCGTAAACGAAACGAACTTGAGCTTTACTTTTACAGAAGCGCACTTGGCCGGCATTTGTCTCCTTTCCACCCATAACCAAGGCAATAATAGTTACGTAATAACAAAAAAATCGTACATTTATAGGAAAAATAAATTTCAAAATTTTTGTTAAATTGCATAAATAGCCATGACTTTTGTTTTTCACGAATTTTTTATAAACGTCAAAGTTTGAAAGTTATAAACGACATTCTATTTTAAAAATTAAATAAAATAAACTATAACTTTTAATCACCTTTCATTGCAATATAAAAAAAAACTATTGACACGAACTATATAAACATTGAAAGAAAATAAAGAAAACATACTTTATGCAAATAGATAACTAGATACTTCATTAAATTCCTTCTGGAAAATTTAATAAACAGTTTATTATTCCAGGAATGTCCACAATTTATATTTTCTTACATATCTTTGCCTACTTTCATCGGAATCTACATGATTTTGAACGTTAAACAAGAATGCAGCGAACAAAAGATAATCGGTTAATTTAATGTCTCTACGAAATGAAAATGTTATTTTTGTTGTTTGTCAAGTTTCTACACAAATTTCATTTTAGATTAGCAACAAGAAGAGCTTTAAGTTATTTCAATATTTCCATCTTTTTCGTTTCTTGGAATAAATTATTTTTTTTTACAATAACTTGAATCAATTTGTACAGAATATTGGTAGTTGACATGTACTAAATATTAAATTATTTGTTCTCAAAGAGCAAACAGCAAATGTTAGTAAACACTGCATTGGAAACTTGATTTTAAGTAAATTGAAACTATAGGAATTACTCAATATCGCAGCTGAATAAAAAAAGATAGACTACATTTTGCTTTGATGTCAATGAAATATGATCTAGATATTGAATAAGTATGTAAATAACATGTAATATGAATGTGAAACAGAAAACAGTGCGTCGAAAAGAAAAACAGAATTTAGTACAGTTGACTGCATCAAGTAATTGTAATTTATTTTAGATATACGAATTGCATAATGTAATAAATAATTTAATATTTTATGACTTTAAAAGAGTTGGAACCTTGGCTCATTGCGTGTTATTTTTAGAGAATTTAGTATTTATAATGCATCTTTATTTTGTGGATAAAATATGAAATGTCAGGTTTAAAGTATTAATTTGGCCTGGTCTCTACTTTAATTTATAAGTGATTGCTAAGCGAACAGGGTCATAATTATGAATAGAAAAATTATAAGTGGCAATTTCTTTAATAAATCAAGTTTGTAGACATAATTTACCGAGGTTAATACATCAATACCAGCGAGCTCGTATTGCCATTAAATTCTCTACCGTTAACAATAACGAAATAATTCAATCAAATGTATCGTGTACCAGGATAGTGATTCAGTACGTAATTAAATTATAATGTTATTTAGTAAATAATAATAGATAATAAAAACTAATCCAACTGTTTATTAATCCACAAGTTCTATTCTAAATCAAATATCAAATCAAATTGGTACATGTCATGTCTATTTTCGTATCTCACTATATTTTCAATTAAAGTCGCTAGACGGATATCAATATAAATATGTATATGACATTTCAACTTACTATTTCAATTAAAATAGATTAGGTAATTTCATTACATAGAAAAATATAGCCAACATGAATTTTAACAAACATTTTATTTAAGGAGAAACATTCGGTCTGAATTTCGTTAAACTATATTTGCTATCGTATTTGTAGGATTTCTTGTGATCCTGACAAAACTTTAGACTTGACCAAACACTATATCGAGAAAAGTGTATGTCACAAAATGGAAAAGGTACTGGTGCGCGATCCAAAATTTCTGTAAAATAATCCAGGAAAGTTTGTTGACAGAAAGTTAGTCGCCATTAATCTAGTGGCGTAACTAGCACTGGGTGGGTCCTGCATCAAGGACGGCTAAGGGGGTCTCGCTTCCCCTGTAATATAAAATAAATAAAATAAATAAATATATCATCACGCCTTCTACCCAATACTGGGTGTGGCACTCTGCTGAAGCAGATCTCGGTAAGTGATATATTTTGCGCGTGAAGTGCGGTTACCAGTCGTCAAATCACGGCCCCCAAACATGTTAGTGGTGGAGGAGCCACAGGGATAGCTTTTTCAAATTATGAAAATTTGTCGCCTGTGGGAATCGAACCAGGGACCTCAGGATCCACAGGCCGACTTCAAACCACTGAGCTAGCCATCCCATAATAATCCCCTGTAATATATAGCAATCTTATTAGTTTATACATTATTAAATTTATTTATATATTATATATATATATATATATATATATAATATACATATATATATATATATATATATATATATATATATATATATATATATATATATATATATATATATATATATATATATATATATATATATATATATATATATATATATAATATAAGGTGGCTTAACACCCCAAGCGAGGTTGCGCCGCTCCTTTCGGAGCTATCTAGATCTATTTATTAGAGTAGATCAGTCTCCATTTCTTCTTCATTTCTGCTATATTGTTTTTATTAAATCTCTCCACATCTTCCGGTCTCTTATTTTATTCTTCCAATTATAGATTCCTGCCTTTTTTAAATCTTCTTCTACTTCCCGTAACCATGTCGATCTGGGTCTGCCTCTGCCCCGTCTTCCTCCTGGTTTCCATTCGACTATTGCTTTTATTGCGTCCTTTTCTTCCACTCTCCATACATGTCCAAGCCGTCTGGCTCTCTGTTGCTTTAGCTTCTTTACTATATCTTCTCCTCCCAATGCTTCCTCTATTTCATAGTTCATACGTTGTCTATATTCGTTTTCTGTTATCTTTATAGTACCTAGAATAGTTCTCATTATCTTTCTTTCCATTACTTTTAGATTTTCTTCATCTTTCTTTGTCATTGTCATTATTTCTGCAGCGTACAGTGTTATTGGTCTTATAATCGTTCTATATATTTTCATTTTAGTCGCATGTGTAAGTAATTTGCTTTTAAGTAGTGTTTTGTTGGCGTAAAAGGCTCTATTTGTAGCTATTATCTTGTCTTTAATTTCTATCTCTCTCTCTCCCGAACTTGATATTGTTA
Organism: Pterostichus madidus; assembly: GCA_911728475.2. Lineage (NCBI taxonomy): Eukaryota > Metazoa > Arthropoda > Insecta > Coleoptera > Carabidae > Pterostichus > Pterostichus madidus. The sequence continues at coordinate 24,121,108 of OU452303.1, read as the reverse complement.
TTCCTAAATATTTGAATTTGTCAACCTGTTCAAAATTACATTGACCTATCTTTATATCCCTGGTCTCAGCTTTTTTTCCTAATATCATTATTTTGGTCTTAGACTCGTTTATTTTTAATCCCATTTGGCTGTTCTCATCTATTATTTCTCGTAATATTTCGACCATTATCTTCCTGTTTTTTGTAATTATTGTTATATCATATGCATATGCGATTATCTGTGCTCCTCTTCTTTATTTATTTTCCTCATTACGAATTCCAAAGCCAAATTAAACAGTGTAGCTGATAATGCATCACCTTGCCTAACTCCTTTATTTATTTCTATCTCTTCTGTTTCACCTTTTTGTGTTTTTACTGTGATTTTTGTTTTTCTCATTGTCATTATTATTATACGTCTTAACTTCGCTGATATTCCTAGTTCTTTCAAAGCTAACAATAATCTTTCTCTTTTTATAGAGTCAAAAGCTTGTTTGAAATCTATGAAAAGCATTTCCGTGTTTATATTGTACTCAAGAGTTTTTTCTATTATTTGTTTTACTGTATGTATCGCATCCACCGTCGATCTTCCTTTAGTAAAACCGCACTGATGTTGTCCTATGATATTCCCTGATTCAGCTGATAGTCTTATTTGTACTAAAGTTGACAATATTTTGTATGCAGTGCTCAATAGTGTTATACCTCTATAATTTTCACATATTTGCTGGTTACCTTTTTGTGTATCGTCACTATTTGACCTGTTTCCCATTCCTTTGCATACTCTCGTCTCTCCATATTTTCTGAATTAATTCGTGCATGTGTTTCTGTATCTCTTCGCCTCCGTATTTTATTATTTCGATATTGATGCCATCTTTTCCTGGTGTCTTTCCATTACGGCTCTTATTTATTATTTCTTTAATTTCATCGATTGTTGGTTCTTCTACTTCTCTATCTTCTGTTTCAACTTGTGTGTCTATTTCCATACTTTGTTGAGCTTCTGTTAGCAGTTCCGTGAAATGCTCTTTCCATACTTGTTTATATTCTTGTTTATTTTCTGCTAATATACCATTTTTATTTTTTATTCCACACACTTTTATCTTGTGTGTTCTGTTTTCTTCGTTCACTTTTTGGTAAAACCTCTTGGTATTTCTGTTTAATCTTTCTTCTTTTATATCTTCTATTTTATTATCTATCCAGTCTCTCTTATGCTTTCTTATAATTCTGTCACATTCTTTTCTCATTTTTTCATATTCCTCCTTGTCTTCTTTTGTATTTGTTCTTATCCATTTCAATCTTGCTTTCATCTTTCTCCTTGCTGCCTCGTTGCATTCTAAACTGTACCATTATTTTCTATTGTTTCGTTTTTCTCTTCCTACCCATCTTTCTGTCGCCTCATGTATGCATTTTTTAATTTTTTTCCATCTCGAATCTGTATCTCTTTCTCCGATTCCTTCTTCATATAGTATCTTATCTAGTTCCTCTGCATATTTGTCTCTTGTACTTTCGTTGCTCAGTTTATCTATGTTCCATTTTGTTTCAGCTGGTTTGGTCTTATCAATTTTTCTTATTTTATGTCTCAACGTTGCCGTGACCATGAAATGGTCTGAATCAATGCTTGCTCCTCTATATGTTCTTACATTTGTTATCGATGAGTGCTTTCTTTTCGTAATTAGTACATGGTCTATTTGTGTCTGATGTTTTTGGTCTGGTGATGTCCATGTTACTTTATGTACTTTTGGATGGTTGTATTTTGTGCTACTAATTATTAGATTCGTTCTTGTTGCTAAACCACATAATCTTTGTCCGTTATCGTTTGTTTTTTGTGTATTGTATACTTTCCAGCCACTTGTCGTATATAGTGCTCTTTCCCTATTTGCGCATTGAAATCTCCTAATATAATTGCTGTGTCTTCTTTTGGTATTCCTTCTATTTCCTCTTTCAGACTCTCATAGAACACATCTTTTTCTTCCGCCGTTGCTTTTTCAGTAGGTGCATATACATTTAATAACGATAATTTAAAACGCTTCGTATTAATCCTGCAGTAGGCCATTCTCTCACTTATTGGTCTGAAATCAATCACCTTATTTTTTAATTCATTCATTATAAAGAAAGCCACCCCGTATTGTCCTTGTTTCTTGTCCCCTGAATAATGTACATCGTATTCGCTATTATTAATAATTCCTTCTCCACTCCATCTTGTTTCTTGTACTGCCACAACATATATTTTATATCTTGACATTTCTGCTGCTATTTCTTGCATTTTACCTGGATGTAGCATAGTCCTTACGTTCCATGTACTTATTTTAATCCGCCCTTCCTTCGTCTTTCTTTTAGCTATCTTTTTCTTTTTTTCTTGCGTTATTATTAATTGTCTCATTTTGCTCTCCCTATATATATATATATATATATATATATATAATGTTGATAACAGTGTGAGAAAAATATTGTACTTAATTCGATTCTGTGGTGATATTGAAGAAAAAGAAATATAGGAATAAATAATAACAATAGACAGCTTGAGGACATAAATAAAGCTTATACACCCTGGGAAATTAATAAACTGGGGCTGCAATCCGGTAGGAAAAACATATTTAGATTTTTCCAGGTATAACCTAGTTTCTTATGTTGCATACAAAAACGCTGACACGTTATGAGTGGAAATAAATAGTGGATAGAAGGAGTAACAAGAACAAAGATATCCTTTAAAATATTAAACAGTTGGGAGAATAAAATGAAGATCATGGGGAACAAGAATAGACTCACGGGTACAAAAATATATATAGACAATGAACTTACGAATGAAGAAATGCAGATACAGGGAAGTATAAGGACAAGTGCAAGAGAAGAGAAGAATAAAGGACGAGATATTAAAATAGGTTTCCAAAAACTAAGAATAGATGGGATATGGTACGAATGGAGCGCAAGAGAAAGAGGACTAGTAAAGAAGCTAGATATAGCGTCAAAAAACGATTAAAAACAAATCATATAGAAAACGAAAATGGTGATGATAAGCATGAAAAAGGACATGGCAACGGAATGAGAACGGAAATAAAGCAGGAGGATGATAAGAGCAAAATGAGACAATTAATAGTAACGCAAGAAAAAAAGAAAAAGAAAGCTAAAAGAAAGACGCAGGAAGGGCGGATTAAAATAAGTACATGGAACGTAAGGACTATGCTACATCCAGGTAAAATGCAAGAAATAGCAGCAGAAATGTCAAGATATAAAATATATGTTGTGGCAGTACAAGAAACAAGATGGAGTAGAGAAGGAATTATTAATAATAGCGAATACGATGTACATTATTCAGGGGACAAGAAACAAGGACAATACGGGGTGGCTTTCTTTATAATGAATGAATTAAAAAATAAGGTGATTGATTTCAGACCAATAAGTGAGAGAATGGCCTACTGCAGGATTAATACGAAGCGTTTTAAATTATCGTTATTAAATGTATATGCACCTACTGAAAAAGCAACGGTGGAAGAAAAACATGTTCTATGAGAGTCTGGAAGAGGAAATAGAAAGAATACCAAAAGAAGACACAGCAATTATATTAGAAGATTTCAATGCGCAAGTAGGAAAAGAGCACTATATACGACAAGTGGCTGGAAAGTATACAATACACGAAAAAACAAATGATAACAGACAAAGATTATGTGGCTTAGCAACAAGAACGAACCTAATAATTAGCAGCACAAAATACAACTATCCAAAAGTACATAAAGTAACATGGACATCACCAGACCAACATCATCAAACACAAATAGACCATGTACTAATTACGAAAAGAAAGCACTCATCGATAACAAATGTAAGAACATATAGAGGAGCAAGCATTGATTCAGACCATTTCATGGTCACAGCAACATTGAGACATAAAATAAGAAGAATTAATAAGACCAAACCAGCTGAAACAAAATGGAACATAGATAAACTGAGCAACGAAAGTACAAGAGACAAATATGCAGAGGAACTAGATAAGATACTATATGAAGAAGGAATCGGAGAAAGAGATACAGATTCGAGATGGAAAAAAATTAAAAAATGCATACATGAGGCGACAGAAAAAAGAATGGTACGGTGAAGAATGCAACGAGGCAGTAAGGAGAAAGTTGAAAGCAAGATTGAAATGGATAAGAACAAATACAAAAGAAGACAAGGAGGAGTATGAAAAAATGAGAAAAGAATGAGACAAAATTATAAGAAAGCATAAGAGAGCTTGGATGGATAATAAAATAGAAGATATAGAAGAAGAAAGGTTAAACAGAAATACCAAGAGGTTTTACGAAAAGGTGAACGAGGAAAACAGAACACACAAGATAAAAGCGTGTGGAATAAAAAATAAAAATGGTGTATTAGCAGAAAATGAACAAGAAGATAAACAAGTATGGAAAGAGCATTTCACGGAACTGCTAACAGAAGCTCAACAAAGTATGGAAATAGACACACAAGTTGAAACAGAAGATAGAGAAGTAGAAGAACCAACAATCGATGAAATTAAAGAAATAATAAGTAAAAGCCGTAATGGAAAGACACCAGGAAAAGATGGCATCAATATCGAATTAATAAAATACGGAGGCGAAGAGATACAGAAACACATGCATGAACTAATTCAGAAAATATGGAGAGACGAGAGTATGCCAAAGGAATGGGAAACAGGTCAAATAGTGACGATACATAAAAAAGGTAACCAGGAAATATGTGAAAATTATAGAGGTATAACACTATTGAACACTGCATACAAAATATTGTCAACAGTATAACAAAGAAGACTATCAGCTGAATCAGGGAATATCATAGGACAACATCAGTGTGGTTTTACTAAAGGAAGATCGACGGTGGATGCGATACATACAGTAAAACAAATAATAGAAAAAACTCTTGAGCACAATATAAACACGGAAATGCTTTTCATAGACTTCAAACAAGCTTTTGACTCTATAAAAAAAGAAAGATTATTGTTAGCTTTGAAAGAACTAGGAATATCAGCGAAGTTAAGACGGATAATATTTATGACAATGAGAAAAACAAAAATCACAGTAAAGATACAAAAAGGTGAAACAGAAGAGATACATATAAATAAAGGCGTTAGGCAAGGTGATGCACTATGAGCTACACTTTAATTTGTCGTTGGAATTCGTAATGAGGAAAATAAATAAAGAAGGAACACTTAGAACAAGAGGAGGACAGATAATCGCATATGCAGATGATATAACAATAATTACAAAAAACAGGAAGATAATGGTCGAAATATTAAGGGAAATAATAGATGAGGGCAGCAAAATGGGATTAAAAATAAACGAGTCTAAGACCAAAATAATGATATTAGGAAAGGAAGCTGAGAACAGGAATATAAAGATAGGTGAATGCAATTTTGAACAGGTTGACAGATTCAAATATTTAGGAATAACAATATCAAGTTCGGGAGAGAGAGAGATAGAAATTAAAGACAAGATAATAGCTACAAATAGAGCTTTTTACGCCAACAAAAAACTACTTAAAAGCAAAATACTTACACATGCGACTAAAATGAAAATATATAGACCGATTATAAGACCAATAACACTGTACGCTGCAGAAATAATGACAATGACAAAGAAAGATGAAGAAAATCTAAAAGTAATGGAAAGGAAGATAATGAGAACTATTCTAGGTACAATAAAGATAGCAGAAAACGAATATAGACAACGTATGAACTATGAAATAGAGGAAGCATTGGGAGGAGAAGATATAGTAAAGAAGCTAAAGCAACAGAGAGCCAGACGGCTTGGACATGTATGGAGAGTGGAAGAAAAGGACGCAATAAAAGCAATAGTCGAATGGAAACAAGGAGGAAGAAGGGGCAGGGGCAGACCCGGATCGACATGGTTACGGGAAGTAGAAGAAGATTCAAAAAAAGGCAGGAATCTATAATTGGAAGAATAAAACAAGAGACCGGAAGATGTGGAGAAATGTAATAAAAACAATATAGCAGAAATGAAGAAGAAATGGAGACTGATCTACTCCAATAAATAGATCTAGATAGCTCCGAAAGGAGCGGCACAATCCCAGTTGGGGTGTTAAGCCACCTTATATCAAGACAACAGAATAAATATAACTCGCCCGTCAAGTGAGAAATTTATTTGTGTTTTTGACTGGGTTTTTGGAGTTGGATTAAAATTTATTGTTTGTCACCGGACTTTTATTAAGATAAGTGTTATCTTTCATTTTTATAGTAGTTTAGTTTTTTTTTTATAGTATATTTTCTGTCATATCGTAATTTGTTTATATTGGTTACGTGTATAGAAACGCTGAGTTATGTTTTTTAGTTGTGATTGACGTTTAACGTTTGACAGTTGTTTTTTCAGTTGTGTAAATGTAACTGAGTTCTTTTTTCATTTATAGTTAAGAATAAGCCTGGTAAGCTACATTAACTTCTACTCTTCTACCGAGAGAACCCTTCTTTTATTTCTTTTATTTCTTTTGGATAAATGATGAATAAATGGGTGAAATTTGATTAATGTAAGTTTGGTACGTGGAATGTTAGGGGTATAATTGGTAAAGAAAATGAATTGATGAATTTAATGCGTGTGTATAATATTGATGTTTTGTGTGTCAGTGAGACTAAAAGGAAAGGATGGAGTGAGGAAGAGGTGGATGGAATGTTTTGCTTGTGGTCGGGTGTTGCTGAGAATGAACACGCGAAGCATGGTGTTGGTGTGCTTGTCAGTGAACAAATGAAACCATTTGTGAGAAAATATGGTTGTACTTCATCGAGAATTCTTTGGCTAAGATTAAAGGTGGGCTTTTCATTGAATCTTCGTTGTGTCAGTTTATGGCCCAACCGAATCCGAAAATGATCTTGAAAAAGATAGATTTTGGAATTTGTTAGATAGTGTTATTGATTGATGTGATTCAGGTGAAAAAGTTATTGTATATGATGATTTAAATGGTTGGGTGGGAGTTAAGAGAAGCATGTCTGGAAATGTATTGGGTAAGTTTGGTGATGCAAGAGTGAATGAAAACGGTAGGAAAATAGTTTCTTTCTGTTTGGAGCGTGATCTCTTTGTTTCCAACTCTATCTTTAAACATAAACTAGCTCATATGTATACATGGGAGAATGTTAGTGAGAATAGACGGAGTATGATTGATTTTATTTTGTATGATGAACGATTGAGAAGTTTAGTTGTAGATACGCGTGTGAAGCGTGGTGCTGAATCGGGTACGAATGACCATTATTTGGTGGTATCGCGTATACGTCTAGATAAATGTTGGAGAATGAGGGTGAAAAATACAAAAAAAAATGTTTCGTGTGAAATCCAGTGCGCTGCAGAATGAGGATGTTAGAGATTTGTTTGTTGAGAAAATAAATGAATCTTTGCCTGTATGTGAGCTTAATTTTGAATGCATCATAAATGATGTTTGGTAGAAATTTGGAGATACAGTTCTTAAATGTGCAAAAGAAGTTTGTGGTGAATGTAGTTTAGGCTCTTGTCCAAAGAATGCATGGTGGAATGAAGAATTAAAAGAGGCGATTGCGGTGAAAAAGAGAGCATATTTGCGATTTCTAAATGTGAAAGATGTGCCTGGGAGTTTACGTGATGAATGCTTGCTGGAATACAAGAGGGTAAATAAATGTGTTAAGAGAGTAGTGAGAGAAAGCAAGGCGCGTTTTGATGATTTGATGAGTGAAAGATTGACTAATGATTTTAGTATGAATAAAAGAATGTTTTGGTTGAGAGTGAAGAGATTGAGAGGTGGTAATGTAAAGGCAGTGAAAGCGATTAAGAGTGCGGATGGTGAGTTATTGTGGAATGAATCAGATGTTACTAATAGATGGTGTGAGTACTTTAGGGATTTATATGGTAACATTAATTGTTGGAAAATTATTCTTTATTTATATATTTCAAAATTGAATATTTGTGAATAAAAATAGTAGGCTATAGCTGTTAATGGAAATAAGAAAGTGTAGTGTCATGTTTTAAAAAGAAAATATTATTATTGTATTTTTCGAATATTAAAGGAAGTATAACACATTTGATTCAGATTTGAATCGAATCGAGAACCCTACAATAGAACGGATAATTTTATAATACGTGGTGGTTCATCAACATTTTTTGGCGACCGTGACAAGACAGAAGTGTGTGAACTTTAATCTCCGTATGTAGATGTTGCGCAATATATAGATACTTCTAAATAGAGAAAACATTTCGCGGACGGGATTAGCAAGTATAAAAGAAAAATATCCTCTCTTATTTGTTATTCGTGCGCTCAGATTGTTTCAATATCTTTGCCGTGTACGTAGTTTTTGAACAGCGGACATTTAGTTCGTGTCGTCACGGAAAGAAGTATTAATTTACAAAATGGATAATCTTGTACAATGTCGACGTGCGTACCGTACCACATTTACGAAAAACGCACAACAATTGTTGAATGAAAGAGAATCCGATTTACAAGAAATTGAGGTGCAGTGTACGGTATTAAAGGACATAGAGAAGACGTTAAAGGAGCAAGATGCCAAAATCCAAGATCTACTTATACAAAGCGATTATGAAGAACGAGATTTAATACAAGAATTGAATAATTGCGAGCCGTATAACGTAAGATTTGTCAAGTTAAATATTGCATATAACAATTTGTTGCAGAAAAAGTCAGAAGCAGTTAGCATGATACATAATTCAATCGAAGATCATGGACAACAGAGATCCGAACCTTGCTGAAGAAGACAAATTTTAATATTTACTACAAGCCACACTCCAGGGCTCAGGAGCCAGAGAACTGGTAGAAAGTTTTCCCCCAACGCAGGAAAACTACCAAAAAGCCGTAGATAGTTTAAAATCACGCTTCGGTCAAGATGATATGCTCGTTGAGGTGTATGTCAGAGAATTGTTGAAGATAGTTCTTAACAACGCATTATTCGACAATACAAAGATACCATTGGATACATTATATGACAAAATTGAAACTAAACTACGTGCTCTAGACACTCTTGATGTCACAACAGACAAGTGTGTAGCCATGCTTTATCCTTTAGTAGAATTTTGTCTGCCTGAGGATATATTGAGAGTTTGGCAAAGATCAAGCGATTTTTCTTCAAATGAGACAACCATCCGTAAGAATCGTTTAACTGGGTTGATGAATTTTCTCAAGGCGGAAGTAGAAAATGAAGCACGGATCTCTCTGGCAGCTGAAGGTTTTGGATTGAGTTCTTCAGACTCAGTAAAAACAAACAAAAAGGAGGAAAAAATCGCCGACTAGATCATGCATTCCGACAGCCATGCATTTATTAAATAGCACAATAAATTGCATATTTTATGGTAAAACTCATCGCATTGAAGAGTGTTTTAAAGCGAGAAAACTAACCTTGTTCGAGAAACGTAAGCTAATGATTGATAAGATGATATGTTTCCGTTGTTTAAAGGCAGGGCATCAATTGCGAAAATGTCACGAGCGAATTAGTTGCGTGATATGTAACGGGCAACATTATACATTACTGTGTCCGAACATTCCAGTAAATCGAACAGAGGATAAGAACGCGAATAAATCGTCCGTAGAAAAGAAAAAGGATACGTATGATACAGTTCTTTCGAATTACACGGACACACAAGTGTTTTTACAAACTTTACGGGTCAAAGTTTTGACTGAAAATGTAGAATACGAAGTACGCGCAATAATTGATAGTGGATCTCAGCGGTCATACATTTCGAATGACCTCGCGGAAAAGCTCGGGTATCGCTTAAAACGTACAGAAGAAATTATGCATGCTTTGTTTGGAGGTTTAGCAAGCGAACGACAACAACATTCGTGTTACGAGAAACGTTTGGCGAATCCAGATGGCAGTTACCGATGCAGATTTGACGCTTTGAATCAGAAGACAAGTTGCCTGGCCCAATAGAAATTTTGATTGGCGCAGATATGGCTGGAAAATTATTTACAGGTAATAATCTAATATTAAACTCTGGTCTGGTTGCAGTGCATACATTCCTCGGTTGGACTGTGATGGGAAAGGTTCCCTATCACAGCGTGAGTAAGAGCTCAACCATGACTGTCATTTCTTTGCTTTGCTTCACTGGAGAATCTGTGGAAGCTCGATGTCTTGGGGATAACAGATCCTACAGAGAGACAGTCGAGACAACAAATGGAAGAGGCAGCTCAACAACATTTTTTTAGAAACTGTAGCTGTTTCTGATAATGGCAGGTATCAAGTTAGTTCACCGTGGTTAGAACAACATCCCATTTTACCCGATAATTTTCAACTTGCGTTAAAAAGACTGCAAAATACAACAAAAAAGCTTAGGAATGATAATATTTTTGAAGATTACGGGAAAGTATTCTCTGATTAGTAAGAAGAAGGTATCATCGAAGAGGTAAGTGACTTAGATGAGAATTTACCAAAGCATTATTTACCTCACAGAGCAGTGGTTAAAGAAGAATCGACAACTAAGATCCGGCCGGTATTCGATGCTTCAGCGCGGGAAAAGAATCAGCCTTCTCTCAACCATTGCCTTGAAAAAGGACCTATCTGACATAAGAAAGGCTTTCTTGCAAATTGAATTGCATGAGAAAGATAGAGATTTCTTAAGATTTTTGTGGATAACAACTGATGGTCAGCTGAAGATATTCCGACACAAAAGAGTCGTTTTTGGTGTGTGCTGTAGCCCTTTCCTGCTGGCAGTGACATTAAATTATCATCTTAAAAAGATATCACAAAATTGTGAAGCTGGAATCTTTCCATTTTCAGAGAATATTATTCGAAAGTTGCAAGGTAGCTTCTACGTAAATAATTGTGTTACTAGCGTCAATAATACTGAAGAGTTGACCCAGCTAATTCAACAATCCTCTGAAGCATTGAAGTTAGCAGCGTTTGATTTAAAAGGTTGGGAAAGTAGGCAACACGATTCACAACAGACAGGGATAGAAACACCAGTACTGGATTTGATGTGGAATAAAACAGCAGATACTCTATTTGTGAGTCGGAATAGAAAACTATCGACGCTACCAGAAAGAATTACGAAGAGGTACATTCTCTCTGAGACACAACAAATCTTTGATCCTATAGGATTCATTTGTCCTGCTACTCTCAGACCTAAATTCATGTTACAAGAACTGTGGTCAAGAAAGGTTGGATGGGATAAAGAGCTGGATGAAACAACCCGAAAGAGTTTTCTAAATTGGTATATAGAATCGAAAGAATTGACTTCAATCAATATACCTAGATAGATAAATGTACAAGATTCTCAAGAAGACCGTCGAAGTTTACATGTTTTTTGTGACGCAAGTGGTCAAGCATACGCTACAGCAATATTTTTACGTACAGAATATTTAGGAATAGGAAATGTGAATCTTCTACAAGCTAAAACAAGAGTAGCTCCCATGAAACAGCTTTCAATCCCAAGACTTGAGCTCCTAGCTGCTACTATCGGTGCTAGACTGTATCAAGATATAAGCAATTCTCTATCTGACATTGATTTTGATACTTATTTTTGGAGCGATTCCTCTACTATAATCAATTGGATACAAAGAGAAGAAGAATGGACTGTTTATTTGTGGGAAATAGAATAAAAGAGATTTGAAAGCTCACAGATCAATCACCGTGGAGACACATACCTGGTGTGAGCAATCCAGCAGACTTACCGTCGAGGGGATGTAGCTGTAGAGCCCTAATTCAATCACGATGGTGGGAGGGGCTGAGTTGGCTCAAGCTCAGTCCAGAGCACTGGCCTACTGCGAAGGTAGATATCAACGAAGTAGAAATAAATGAAGAAAAAAGAAAATTCATTGTTTCATCAATTGCCACGGTCAGTATGGAACCATGGTACAGTCGATTTTCCAATTATTTAGTCATTATTCGAAACATAGCGTGGTTATGTCGTTTCATTCACAACGCCAGAAGTCCAGAACAGCGGAGAAATGGAGAGTTGTTCACGAATGAAATAGCGGAGGCCGAAAAAAGACTGTTTAAATTCATACAAAGGGAGACCATCGATCCAAACAACAAGAGAATAAGCCATCTTCATCCATACACAGATGAAGAGGGACTAATCCGACTAAAAACGCGTCTGCAATCTCGACCCGATACAGATGACTTTAGTTGTCCGGTATTGTTACCAGCTAAACATTCTGTGGTGGAAAAACTAATTTTACATGAACATAAAAAAGCATGTCACGCTGGCACGCAATTGCACTTAAATATTTTGCGCGAACGATTTTGGATTTTGAGTGGGCGTCGTAGTGTGCGTCGAGTTGTGTCACGATGCGTTATTTGCCGAAGACAAGAAATGAAACATTTAGAAACAGTTCCTCCGTCGTTACCTTTCGATCGTGTCAAAAATGCGTCCACATTTCAAGTGACGGGAATAGACTTTACAGGTCCATTATATATAAAAGGTAGGAAAAAAGTTTGGATCTGTTTGTTTACATGCGGGATTTACCGAGCCGTCCATCTCGAACTAGTTTCAAATTTAGGAACCGATGGATTCCTACAAGCACTACGAAGAGTAATCTCTCGTAGAGGCAGACCGCAAGTTGTGTATACCGACAAAGGCACAAACTTCGTGGGGGCTGACAATCTGTTGTCTCTTGTCAACTGGAAGAAAGTAGAGAAGTTCAGCTCCACGATACGAATACAGTGAAAGTTCAATCCACCTTCAGCTCCGTGGTGGGGCGGTTGGTGGGAACGGATGGTGCGACTTCTCAAACAACTACTCAAACGGGTGTTGGGCAGCTTATTTCTATCGTATGAAGAACTTCATACGGTTCTCTGCGATTGCGAGTCGGTCATCAACAGCCGGCCACTTACTTACATGTCCAATAATCCTGACGATCCAGCACCACTTTCTCCAAAGAGACCATTCCGAAGACGGTGTCGACGACTGTGATCAAGTGGAGTGTGTGTATCTGCAGCAAAGAGTCCAGTATCGACAGCAGATATGTAAACATCTGCGACAAAGATTCCGTTCGGAATACTTGGGGCAGCTACGCCAGATCCATCAAAGAAAATCATCACATGCTGTCTCGGTGGGAGATATCATGATAATCGGTGACGAGTTGTGGAAGTGTTACCCGAAAAGGATGGCGAAGTACGACTTGCGAGGCTCCGTACAGCAAGCGGTCACCAGCTCCTACGTCCAGTACGAAGGCTCTACCCATTAGAGTGTAATGAGGAAGTACACTCTACAGCATTCTACAACGCTGAAAACGACAAGGGTCGCTACTGAGAGGCAAAAAAGATTCTTCACGAAATATTCAAAAATGTGCAAGTGACAGTGAAAATTAATGTGAAATAATGGCCTGTGAAAGTGAAAAATTTACCACACTCACATTTATTACACTAATTTAAGTTTGTTTAATATTGTTTAATAATAAAATATGTATAATAATTTAAGGTTATATATTGCAAAAACCATTTTCCCTTGTTTTTTGGTTCGTTTATAAATCACACTCACCAGGTGGGAGATTGTTGGAAAATTGTTCTTTATTTATATATTTCAAAATTGAATATTTTTGAATAAAAATAGTTGGCTATAGTTGTTAATGAAAATAAAAAAGTGTGGAGTCATGTTTTGAAAAGAAAATATTATTATTGTATTTGTCGAATATTAAAGGAAGTATCACACATTTTATTCAGTTTTTGAGAACCCTACAATAGAACAGGTAGTTTTATAATATTAATAGACCGAATGGTAGTAGTGAAAATGTTAGAGAAAATGTTAGTGGTGATGAATGGGATATAGATGAGAGTGATGTTAGTTTCGCATTGATGCGTCTGAAGAATTGTAAGGCTCCTGGGTTGGACGGTTTATCGAATGAGATGTTGAAGTATGGAGGCGATAGGTTACTTGATTGGTTTGTTTATTTGTTTAGAGTTTGTTTAAAACGGTGTGTGGCTCCTGATGATTGGAACGTGCTATCATTTGTCCTTTATTTAAAGGTAAAGGTAGTTCGAGTGAATGTACAAATTTTCGTGCGTTAAGTTTGCTGAGTGTGGTAGGGAAGTTGTACGGGAAGATTCTAATTCATAAGGTACGAACAATCTCCATTTCTTCGTATGATTGTTGAAAGGTCACTTGCTAAGAATAAGACGGTGTTCTGTGGCTTTCTCGATCTTAAAAAAGCATATGATAGTGTTCATCGCAAAACATTATGGAAAGTACTGCTACAGTAGGGTATAAATGGTACTTTGTTGGGGGCAATTCGTGCGCTATATGAAAGTAGTGAGGCTGCGGTGAGAGCTAATGGTAGATTGACTAATTGGTTTTGTATAGATATTGGTGTGAAACAAGATTGTGGGATGTCTCCGTGGCTCTTTAATTTGTACATGGATGTGTTGTTACAAACGGCGTTAAATGGGGTAGGTGGTGTACATAGTGGTAGTAGTGTTGTGCCTGCGTTAGCGTTGAGACGAATGATTCTAAGTATAAATGAAGTAGGAAAAGATTTAAATTTGTTATTAAATGCTGATAAATGTAAAGTGTTAATGTTTGAAAAGAGCGATTTGGTGACTGACTGCAATGTTTCGGTGAATGGTGTGAGATTGGGTCAAGTGAATGAGTTTTTATATTTGGGTAGTATGTTATCGAGGGATTGATTGTGAGATTGAAAGAAGAGTATCTGCGGGATACAAGGTATTGGATGCTCTGGGAACCTTTGCTCGAAATGTGAATGTATCCAGAGATGCTCGATTGAGTGTCTATAATGGTGTTTTAGTGCCTACATTGATGTATGGTAGTGAATGTTGGGTGTGGATGAAGAAACATGAACGTCGTATAACTGCTGTGGAAATGATGTATTTGCGGGGTGTATGTGGTTATACTAGAAGAGATCGTGTCCGGGATACATTGGTGTATGATGAGTGTGAAATTGAGAAGAATGTAGTTAGAAAAGTAGGTATAAGTCAGTTGAGATGGTTTGCCCATGTAGAACGTATGTCGAATGAGAGATTGGTAAAACAGTATATGTTGGTGAAATTGAGGGTGAAAGATTGCGTGGAAGACCTATTAATAAATGGATGAATATGATTGAAGGATTGTTGCGTGAACGAAAGTTTCTGAGTATGAGGAACAAACGTGCTTGTATGAAAGGAATAATGAATGTGGATGAAGCTAAAGTGGTGTTTCAGGATAGGAACGTTTGGCGAAGATTAATTGCGGAATGAATCTGATGATTTAAGAAAAGTGCAGTATTTTTTATTTTAGTTTTGTTGTTTAGTAATTTCATTAGAGTATTTACCTGCAATTGTGTGAAATTCACTTTTAAAAACAAGCGTAGGGACGACTCTCCCTTCGTGTCTCAGTTTTTTTTATTAGTTCTCTGATCTTACATTGAGTTTTTAACTGCAATTGTGTGGAATTCACGTTCAAAAACAAGCGTAGAGCGACACTCCCTTCCTTTCTTATCTTTTAATTCGTTTTCAGTTCTTACGTAGAGTGTTTAACTGCAATTGTGTGGAATTCACTTTCAATAACAAGCGCAGGGCGACACTCCCTTCCTTTCTTATCTTTTTGTTTCATTTTCAGTTACTGCATTGTCTGGACTTTTCTTTCATATACAAGTGCATGCTATCGCTTTTATCTTTCTAGATTCGTTGTTAGGTTTGTTTTTAGAATCGTTGTTAGGAGTAAGCGTGAGTAATTTGAGATGTTTTATGCATATGTTATGTACGTCGAAGAAAGAGGATGAATGATAAGTGAATAGGAATAATGTGATTTAAGATTTGATTGTGATAAATCATTTCGAGTGTAATAAATGATTGAGTTTATATGGAGTGATCTATGAATGTGGTTTAAACAATAAATAAGTTAAAATAAAATTGTTATCCCTGTGCGTGCTATGGATATATGGATATATGCACTGTGCTCTGCGCTTGCGTGAAAAAACAAGTAGGACTACTGCAACGTTTTAGAAACAAGAACACTAAATTCAATTATATCTCGACATATTTCTTTTATAATTAGTTCATTATTTGTTTCATTTCAAGCTTTTATTTTTGTGAAATTATTTATTTTTGAACACATATAAAAATATAAATTTTATTTAAGTACGTGCTCGGTGTTCCGTCCTTTATGTATCTACTGCTGGGGGCTATAGACCCCCAATAGCCCCTTAGTTAAACCGGCATTGATTTTAGGGCTTATATATCTAAAAATGATTAGAAAATACATGTAAACTGCGATTCTAAAGTCAAAAAATTCGCACGCAACAAATTTTATGCAAAAAAGAACATGAAAATTAATTTACTTTACGTATGAATGAGTAGAAAACCTTTGTTTTATTAAAAGTTTGCTATTAGTTTTATATAGGATAAATTTTTTAGGAGTATGTGGCTCAGTGGTATCTAGTCGGATTGTGGATTTGAGAACTTAAGTTCGATTTCCACAGCCGACAAACAATTTTCACCATATTAAAATTACCCCTGTGGCTCTCTCTCTACTCATATCTTTGATTTGTCGGCTGGTAACATCACTTTACGCGCAGGAATACTTATCGAGCTCCGCTACGGCAGAGTGATACCCCTTATAGGGTAAAAAGTGTAATGATATATTTATTAAATTTAATTTTTTTGTTTGTTTTGTTTTTGTTATTGACTAACGCACTTTATGAATTTGTCTGTATTTTTATTTGCAGCAAGCAACTTCATACAAGTCATAAATCAATATGATTATGAATGTATGATATGAATAAATATAAAATTGTTTTGTGATAAAGAAAAATAGAAATTATATAGTATTTATTTAATATTTTTAAATGTTTACAATGAATAGAAACTCCTAATAATGCAGGTACGTTACAATCGTCATATCTGTTGCATCAATGATCTTACAAAAAATACTTTTTTTTATAGGGAGCCAATACAATCACGAATTTGTTTGAAAATTAATCAAAGAAATTAAAGTTTTTTTGATAGTTTTCCAATACTGAAATTAATTAATTTTCACTGTAATTAAATCTCATTGGTTACCGATAAAACAAATGCTATTTTCAAAAACATCAACTGAAAAAAATTGCGGAAATAGGAAATACACACGCTCTATTTCCATAACAAATCGTAATTAATCTCAAATATATATATATATATATATATATATATATATATATATATATATATATATATATATAATTTTCAGAAAGAAGAAGAGAGTTTCTTAAAAATTATAGCTTCGCCTCTATTACGAAAAATATTTTGTTGCAAGTCACTAACTTCATGATTATATGGCACAGTAGTTTACTTATTTCATTTAATTATATATATATATATATATATATATATATATATATATATATATATATATATATATATATATATATATATAAATAAGTAAACTACTGTGCCATATAATCATGAAGTTAGTGACTTGCAACAAAATATTTTTCGTAATAGAGGCGAAGCTATAATTTTCAAGAAACTCTCTTCTTCTTTCTGAAAAGTTTCTCAGAAAACTATCTTCGTGTGCACGGGGCATGAAATCTATTTTCAGCAAAGATAATCAACCCGCTATTGGTACTTCTGAAACCTTCGAAATTAATATCAATAATAATAATAATAAGAAATCAGTTTTTCTTTAGACAGTACGTTTTACATTACGTTAATATAAGCGACTGTAATAACTTTGTTATTAATGTACACACATAATAAACATTATGTATTTCACTTACTCTTTAAATAAAATCTTTTATCGACATACTTTTCTTTCTTCGATCTTCGCAACAATTGAAACTGAAATTTAGATATGAAAGTACGCGCGGGGCCGCGAAATTAAATCGCTATTGGTTAAGTTTGGTTTTGAAAGTAGCGTAAGCGAAATACACATGTGTTTTCAATTTAAAGAAATGTACTTGTTCTGCATTTGTCTCCTTCCCACCCATAGACGAGGCAGTTGTAGGAAAAATAATTTCCCAGAATTGGAAAGAAAGTTATGGTATAGGATTAAAAAGTTAAGATTACTTAGTAAGACATTGTAGAGATCGTCAAAAATATCTAACATCCGATTCCGATCCGATTTGAAGTTACCATGATAATTAATTATGAAATATCAATACGACTGTTAAATAAATTTTAATATTAATTTGTTTCATAACGCGCTGAATTTATATGCGATTTGAATTAAATAAAAGTGAGGACACTGAACTTTGTATTTGTTGACATCAGTAAAAAAATCATGAATCGAATAAACAAATAGAAAAAAATTGATTCCCATTGAAAATAAGAAAGTTGCACCCTGTACTTTAACAATTGGGTTAAACATTCTTATTTCGCTCATTAAATGTTAATAATATAATATTAGGTATACTTATTATATTTCCGTAGAATACTACACTTTCTTCTTCTTTCATGTAAAGTTTACCTTGCCTTATTGCGTTTTCGGCTACCCATTTTTTTATTTTAGAAATAAAATAAATTCAAAGAAATGCGTAACAGATATTTCTGTACATACATCTACACAAGGAAAACGCCAAAGGCAGAGCCTAATGTTAATTTCAGTTTATACCACTAGTAGCGGTAGTTCGGGCCGTCTACTAGAGCCGGATTTTCATGAAAATAGTGTTTCGTTGAGGGGTTAAAATTGGTACTAAATATAAATACTTTTCACAAACAAGAGCGTATTTTGAAGATAAAAGTACAATCTATGTCGCTTCTTTGTTGAAATTTGCAATTTTTATTCATTTATTGAGTAACATTGATGTGAAGTTACATAAGTTTATAACATTGTAAAAACAAAATTAAAACTAAAACAAAATTTTCAACACATAAGAGACCTAGATTCAATATTTGTCTTCAATTAAAAAAAAAGGTATTCTGACCATATTTAGTCCAAATTTCATCTCCTATTCAAAAGCATGTTCATGCTGCGTGCAACCTAGCTACATTACCCTCTCAAGTCTATACCAGTAAAAATAAGTAGTTTGTTTACGTTCACAAAACAACGTTAGTTATTCAATTATTAACAAACAGTAGAATAACTGAAGATTAAACATCAATAATTAATTAGTATTTGGCAAGTAATTTGCAAGTTACAGTATTTTGAATATAAGAAATTTTATGGCACGACAACAAGTGGCTAGTTGCTTTTAAAGTCATATAGCACTGTTTTTCTGTATGGCTTAGTAAAGGTAGCTAATTTTAATGTCAAATAACTCCGTTAAAACAATCAAAATTATAAAATAAACGAAAACCAATAGCTTGAACATAAATTTTTAGTAATATACATTTTAATTTTTTTTTTAATAATTGAAATAAAAATAAAACAATGGATCAGATTATCATCATATTTTTTAAATTTCAGATATTTAGTTGATTATTTTTTGACGTTTCTCAAAACCAATGAAATGCTTCATTGTATGTCACGTGTCTGCGTTTTAACCAATCCTGTCATTATTATACTGAGAATTATGCTCTTGTGATTATTCTCGAGAATTATCTCTGTAGATGCTTTTTTGTTTGTGACAAATGATAGGTAGTTGTCAAATAATTATTTAAAACTGTCA
This sequence comes from Pterostichus madidus, assembly GCA_911728475.2. Lineage (NCBI taxonomy): Eukaryota > Metazoa > Arthropoda > Insecta > Coleoptera > Carabidae > Pterostichus > Pterostichus madidus. The sequence goes on along the minus strand of OU452303.1, from coordinate 24,101,669 downwards.
ATGCGTCAAGTAAAATGTGTGGAATAAATCGATTTAGTTCCATTTCAGATACAGAAATACACCAACAAATTTTGGAAACAACTTCCAAGAATACATTAATAAGTAATCAATCGATATGGACACAATTCAAAATCTTTTAAGTTGGATGAATCGGCCTCAACAGCTAAGTCAAAAAATAATCTAATTAAATTATAACTCGAGAGTTCGATAAATTAGAAAATAATTCTCCATTATCTTTCTCAAACTTGTTGTCATTTGGTAATAATCACTCAAGCCCTTCGGGCTTTCGTGACTATTGCCTGGCAACAAGTTTTCGAAAGATCTGTCAAATTATTTTCAATTTAGTCTCACTCTCTTGTTATATTATTACTGAAAATAATGTTAAATTATTCAACTTAATAATTCGACAAAAATTTAAGATGCTTTTTCACATAAAAAAAAAACATATAAACTTCTTAAAATATGGTGGTTCATTTTTGAAATAAATATATTTTTTTATTTATTATATCAATAAGTTAAAAAAATTAAAAATGCTAATTATAGAAAATAAATATTGGAACTTATAGCCTTTAGCTTATTTTATTATTGTTTTTAATGGTATCAAAATCAACTGCCTATTCTGTGTAAACTGTTTTATGGGATATTGTGAACTAGATATGCATTTTTATTAAAGTTAATCGATTCATATTTGTTCAATATATAGATAAACCACATATTTACTTATAATTCATAATAAAAAATTATAATCCTATATAACATCATCAATATTAAATAATCTATTACTATTTTCATATTTTATAAAAGATACATTTGTGAAACGTTTTCAAATATAAATCGAATACGATCGGAGGAACAATCGTAGCACCATTTAGTCTGTTAAACGAGACAATTGAGGAAAATTATTTCTTAGAATGGCCAGTCCTTTTGTGACAGCAAGAGCGAAACCAAGTCGGCAACAGTAGTCTTGGTGAAATGTACCCATTAACACGCAATTGCCACACAATCTGTATCCTCGAGGGCAGAGCCGTATCCGACTCGGGTCGCAGCAGGCCTTGGACGTGGTGGTGGCGAGGTAATTACCGGACAGTGCTGCGGACAACTGAGATGTAGGCTGGTGGCTTGCCCACGGCCACTAGATTCGGCCGAGGTAACGAATAAATTAGTTCACTCTGAGTTCTAAGACATCAATAAGAAAATTGAGAATTAAATCTGAAATTATTATCCATTTTACAATAAATATATAGTTACGTTTAGGTATATTTTATACTTCAACAACAATAATTATTTGATATATCAGAAACTATTCAGCTGTTTTTTTAGTTTTGTCATCTAAAAAAACGTGCTGCTGCTTTTTCAGCACGCGGAAATGGAATGCAATGAATGCATATTTGATAAGATTTGGTTCAAATACGATATGCGTAGGTACGAGTATCTATTTTCAGGTAGATATACTTCTGAAAAAATCAAACCAAATAATGTTGCCGGGAGACGACATGAGACGAGAATTAGGTCAAATAATTGTTTATTTATTTAATTGTAAGGGATCAACAGTCGAAACAGTAATTACAGATTTCCACTTATACATAATTATTTATGGGGTGGCTAGCTCAGTGGTATAAAGTCGGCCTGTGGATCCTGAGAACCTTGATTCCCACAGGCGACAACAATTTTCATAATTAAAAAAAAAATGCTACCCCTGTTGCTCCTCCACCACTAACATCTTTGAGGGCCGTGATTTGACGACTGGTAACCGCACTTCACGCGCAAAATATATCACTTACCGAGATCTGCTTCGGCAGAGTGCCACATCCAATAATGGGTAGAAGGCGTGATGATATATTATTATTATTATTATAATTATGAAAATTATAATATATTTTTATTTATAAAATAAACTCTAAAGGAATGACGTTAGATTAAACAAATTTAAAATAAACTCATTAGCTATTGATAAAAATTAGTTTTTCTACGAAAGAGGATTCTTGTATGTAAAAAAAGGTAATAAAGAATATGCTTTGTGCAAGTTGCCAGCAAAAACTTAAAATACTCGTATATTTTTCTTTACATTTTCAATATTGTTCTAAAGTTAATAAAAGTATATTTTCCATATGTTTACACATGTTTATGTTCAAAAGTTTTTGAAATATATATATATATATATATATATATATATATATATATATATATATATATATATATATATATTGCTTCCTTTCAGAATAACATTTAATTTTTAAACTACTTCTACGTAATATTCGATTCCCAGTTGATTTTGTCCCGCATTATCAAAATTAAAATCTAGTCACCTTAATTATAAGTGTTCTATTTAGTCACGGGTGTGTGATAAAAATTTAACTACATAGATGAAAATAAATGTTTTTGACATATGAAACGTAATTAGTAAAATTAGTATGGTGTAGGTGGCTCAGTGGTATCAAATCAGCCTGTGTATTTGAGAACCCAGGTTCGATTCCCACAAATAATTTTCACAACATTAAAATTACCCCACTAACATCTTTGGGAGCCCCACTTCGTTCTCATAAATATTGCACTTACCGAAATCTGCTTCAGCAGAGTACCACAATCGGTAATGTGTAAATAGCGTGAAGGTATATTTATTTTATTATATTTAGTTACAAATGGATCGTATTGCCTTCGACTCATGCTATGAGTTTTCCACACGTGCAATAATGTTGCTTAAATAACTATTTCCAACACCCATGCTTCAATTTACTTATTAAATATGAATTATCTGTCCTTTATTAAATTTCATTTACAGATTTACAAATATGCAAAATGAGATTTAGTTTAAGCTCTTTGCTTTCACATAATTTGTGTATATATTAAAAAAAAATCACATTTGTCACATAATTCCAGCTCCACGTATAGCTAATGAATTAAAAAGAATTTGAAAAAAATGTTTCTAGTAAAAGTTTTTGATAAAAGCTATCGTTTACGAAATAAATATATAAACTTAAAAAGACCCATCAATAAAGATGTTGTACAGTGGATCATTGCTGTATATAGCCAATTAACGAATTTAAACTCAGTTTTTCTCTTAAAAACTTAAATAGAAAGTTTTAACCCAAAATTTCACCGCGTTTTTAAGTGATTCTGCTCTCAGACAGACCGACACACAGATCTTTGGATTTTTATGTTCAGTAGGTAAGTCTGAAATGTGAAGGTTTATCAAAACGTTTAATATTATTTATAACTCTGTGTAAAATTAAAAAATGATTCACGAAATTAATGAAATATGATGCCAGTTAACACTTTTTTTAACCCAGGTTTAAATAAACTTGCTTCATGAATTGCAGAGTTAGTTAAAAACTGTTGATGTATTTGTTAATTGCTAAACAAAACTAAATGTCAAGATTTATACTCGTATGGTTCTCTATTATGTTCAATTGTAGCACTGCCAATAAAACAACATAGAGTAATAATAATTTGATATTTAAGGGATGACGTTGCAATTGACCAGTATCTCTTTACATAACCTAATTCAATTGTTCATAATAAATAGATATGAAAAACATACACTAACAAAATTTGTATCAACACAGCACTATACTCCTCATCTAAGAAGATTTGAAAAATGTAAATAAATTACGGATGTCCCGCCGCACTTCAATTGTTTCCAACAAGCGAATATGAAACCAGTACAAATCTAATACTGACTGTCTACGAAATTTTGAAAAAAAAAGATGTCATATAACGTGACACTCATAATAAATTTATAATAACTGTAACTATCTAAGTTAACCGAGAATTGCTATTATTGTAGATCATAATTTTACATAAAAATTATCTATCAATATGCAATATGATATGATATGATAATGCTATATATTTACATTTATCCAAGTTATAAAAACAACAGAAGAACACAACAGCCATTATTGATTCTTCTCATGTTTAACAGTTGACAAGAGACGTCAAAAACAAATGCTCTTCTGTTGTCATTTTTTAAAAGCCTTTTAGCAGGGCTGCCTACCGTGGGAACGATAAAAATTTGTATCTGTCAAATTTTATTTGCATTCAACAAAATGTATTCACGAAACAAAGAAGCTCTCATCGATGGAAAAATGCTCTTAAAGAGTCTGTCTTTTGTTAAATCACTTTATGTCAATTTAGTGTAAACATAATTTACCAGAGATCCAAAAATTATAAGTACTGTGTATTATGAATTTTTTTTTAATATCTTATGGTACCTATGTGGTGCATGTATTTAAAAAATCAATAACGGATGTTTAGCAATATGGTTTTGTTGATGTAACTAACGCCTCATATGTACAAAAATAACAAGTTTAAACCTCACTGACTCATAAGTACCAAATAGATATATTACATCACTGCTTTCGGGTGGTATATTGATTGTGTTATGTGCTGTAGGCCTCCTGTCCAGTAATTGATATTAAGTTTCTAGCAGGGGCGGTTTTAATTAATATTCAGAAAAAGGGGGTACTATTTATATTAAAATAAAAAATATGTTTTAAAATACTGTTTCTGTGCTATATTATAAAATAAACTTTGGTAAAAATATTTATCAATTATTATTACGTTGTAAATAAAATATTATAATAAAGCGTAAGTATAAATTTGTAAGATTCCGACTAACGAGATGCAAATTATATTTTTTATATTAGTTATTAATACGTAACAAAAATTCTTGTTGGTAAGGCGATTGTTTCTGTCGTCCTCCACTCGTATCACCGACACTACTTTAATTGTGTAAACGTGTAGATTCAGTGAAGTAGCTGGCGCTTGGTGGGCCCTTTAAAAAACGGCGGTACTTCCGAAATTGATTTAAAAAATAAAGTTGACATGGTGGTCCTTCCCCGTAATTTAAATAAAAATTAGAGAATAAATATTTTCAAAATAATAATAACTATATTTTTTTTACTTTGATTTGCTCGTGGGGACTTCCTTAGCTTAAGGGCCCTTTGTCATTAATACAGCTGATACACCGGTTCCTACGCTTCAGTGTAGAGTAGCAAATAAAAATATGTATTAATAATGAAATTGGTACTTAGATGTATTTAAATTTATAAATATATATTCGCACCTATCATCGTATATTTGTCAATAAAATTAATAAAAATTACTTTTTTAATTGGCCAACTTATAACCACTAATATTTATGTCGCTTGTTAAAATATAAACATAAAAAGTGCATGAAATTTAATTTATTATCCTTAAGCATTTTTAGATTGGGGTATTTTAATGCGTTGTTAAAAAGATTGAAATTAATTTTAAAATATTTATACGCATTACTATAATAATATTAATAATAAATTAAATATAATTCTCCACATTTCTCACAGAAAAAAGGCGGGTGCACATATGTTCAAGAAATATTCCAGTACATATTTTGAAATAGCTTAGAAATATAATAGATCCCCAAATCAACAACACAACGTGCTATTAAAAGAAAAGAAAAATAAATATCTTGTTTTTATTTACGTATCAAGAAAGATATTTATTTATGTAAGAACTATTAAAATAATGAAAATTTTGTACTACATTGGACTTTTTAAAATAAAACTCAATGTTGAGTTCTTAAAATTTTGTGTTGGTTCATTATTTGAGGTAAATTAATATTTAAACATAAAATAATATATTTTTCCCCTTTACCTCACTACGAGGTTTATGAAAACAACGTATTTCTAAAATAATTACAAATTATTCATAGCAAATAAAAAATAATATAAATATAATTAAAGTAAAAGACCTTACACCTCATGGGTAAAAAATTTGATGTTTATATTAAAATAAAAGGTACGATTAACGGTAGATATAAATTCTGGCGATTTGTTTCAACATGTGTAAATAAATCATATTTACTTACATAAAAACGTAAATAGTATTTACTATTAAATCTGTAAATTTAATTTATGAAGATTTTGAACAAAGTAAGATATAATTTAAGTAATATTTTCACGTTTAAACAGTCACAAAACAACAATTAGAAGATCTGCAAAATTATTGTTTAACCGCATATTAAAACCCTTTTAATAACCATGAACGTTCAAGTAACTCAGTTGACATCTTTCCTTCGTTACGTCTTCCGCGGTTAATAGTCAAACACGGCGCCATCTCTGAATGCCATCAACACTACGAGTGAGTAAGTGCTAGGCCAAGAAGCCACGAGCGTGAGCGTGAATGCAGAGAAGGGGGAGCCGTCTCATATCTGTCAGACGAACATGCCATATCTTGTGTTTGGCTCTCCAACGGCACCCTGCGGAACCCATGTACTGTCTGTTTAATTATATTAATTACAGATAAGAATTCATTGTCATGCTATAACGAACCACGTCGTGTGAAACTGGGGGATTATTAACAGAGTTGGTAGAAGTGATACAACTATTTCGAAATTCCCACTTGGGAATTTACTCGGGTATACTGTAAAATTGTTTTATTTCAAAAGGTACCTATATTTCAAACTAAGTGATATGCGGTAAATTTAGAAATGGAATAAATTTTCTCTTTATTATTTTATTTCAACTCGCTTTACGATTTATTTCTAATTATTTGAAATTAAATTAGTGTAAGGTGATTCGTTTATGTTTATCGATTACAATACATATTTTAAAGTTAAAGGATTATGGCTAGTTGCAACAACAAAACTTAAATTTTAAACTTGGTTTAAATTAATAAAAGCAAATGGTAGTTACATATCATATGGAACAATTAATATTGCTGTCTGACATTCGATATGATTTCATTTATTTAAACTAAGGCCCCATTCAAAACGACGAAATTAAGTGAATATAAATTTAGTACTTACACTCAAAATTATACTTAAGAATTTGTCATTCGCCTTTACATGTGTAACAGACAGGATGTGTAAGAAATAATCGTTTGCAAAATTGTTGATTAGATTGCGTCTTTAAGACACATGTCATGTTATTCACCTTTTGGAACACGCGCGAGCATTTGAGGTATTTGTCACATTCAGCGAAATTATTGCGATCTAGCATTTATTTAGTATAAATGCCGTAGTTTAAGATAGTGGATGATAGTATGGATAGTATACAATGTAGAAGTATGTAGCACACAGTTCGAAAGTAGTAGATGATGTTAGTTCGTAGATAGTAAATACTACGTAAGTAGTCAATAGTCATGATTTGTTAGTAGACGAATATTCGAGGGTGTCTATCCCGAGAATATGATGTTATTAATTTGTTATTTGTTGTTTAATTAATTAATTATCTTTATTTTATGTTGATTCTTATTATGTTGTTTAAATAAAATATTTACCACTCACACTTGCAGCATTCATTACTTATTATCCAACTTCAGCACGTCGACAATCAGTGGTCAAGATAAATTCTCATTTTGACCACCATGATTTGTTACACATGTATGCATTTACATTAGGGATGGCAATTGACTGATCATTTGTCAAATTGTGTAGCCTCTGTCGATAGGTCGACGCGTGTCCCGTGTTTGGCGAGATGCAGTAATTCTAGTATGAAATTCGCACTTCATTTTTTTTAATTGGTCTAATTGATTAGGTCAAATTTACCTACATCGGTCAAATTGACCGACAATTGATAACTATTAACCGGTCAAATGACCGAGCTGCCATCCCTAGTTAACATTGACCAAATTAGTACTCAACAGAATTTATCACAAAGCTTACAAACTCCAAACTTTTCATTTATATTTACACTTTTATTTAAGAATTTCCACCATTCAACTGTCAAATGTCAAACATTTATAGGTTACATATTTGAAGATTGGAAAAAATATACTATTATACGCTTAAATATTTTTTGACAGTTTTTCTGTTTGGAAATTCGGGCGATAGTTTTCATGTATTCATGGATACGGTGATATGCTTTTATAAGGCAGCGGTCTCACTGATCGAGTACCGTCAATCATGTGCAATCGAGCAAATTTCAAAACGTATATTGTAATGGCGGATGTCACACTGAATCATCGTTTTGCGTCGAGTGCCGTCGAGTTTGATTTTCAAGTGGGTTTGAATTTTACTCGACGCTCGATGCTGTTCGATGTCAGTTTATGACAGGTTATGTGCATATGTTTATTATTATACATGTCATCTGATGACAGTTCTTTGTAAAAATGGAATTAACCAAATTAATTGATAAAGAGTGGACCTCAAGCGAAATTGATCTATTAATCAATTGATCTTTATGATAAATCTAAGCCAGGGTATTCAAATTTAAATATTATTGACAAATGTTGCCGACACATTTCAGAACGCTTTTAAAAAATAGGATGGTAAGTAAAATGTGTATTTTAGAATTACAATTATATTATTTAACGAAATTGTATTAAACCTGTAATTGATTTTAGCCAAATTATGTAAAAGTAAATGACAAGTGCTAAGGGACACTTACAGAACAAAGAGACAAGAAAATTATGCAGCTTCTAGTTCTGCCGCTAAAAAGACAAAGAAGTGAGCGTATTTTGATTCAATGTTATTTCTGGAGAAACATGTGACAGAACATAATATGTAGTTATTATATTTAAATTGTAAATAAATTAATTCTATATTCTTTAATTTCATATTTGTCAATTTTTTACTTGTCAAAAGAAAAATGTATTTGACAGCTAACGATCTATACTTCTCGATCAGTGAGACCGAACCATCGATTTTTAACCGACACTACAGGACTCGACACGACACTACACGACACGACACTACACGACACGACTCGTTCAGTGAGACCGCTGCCTAATGCTATTCGGCAAGTAGCAAATAGCTATTTTCTGCTTTTAACTGATAGTTAAAAAAGTCAATTTTCTGTTCGATCGTAGAAAAAAGTATTTTCTATTATTTTTAATGCTCGAGTGGTATACGTACTGAGTATTTCACAAATTCTACAAATTAAATAAAATAAATAAATATAAATATATCATCACGCCTTTTACCCATTACTGGGTGTGGCACTCTGCCAAAGCAGATCTCGGTAAGTGATATATTTATGCGCCACCACTATTCTCCAAATTAAACAGAAATATTCATCACGATCCATTTTGACATTTGACACTAAAAATATACAAATCAGATAAAACATATTGTCATGGTTACGGTGAATATAAAGCATAGTATGCGTATATTCACTGTAATACTACTTACAGGCCTATTCTGTAAAATATTATTGTTATAACAATTTTTGTTATATTTGATTTCGTTATCACACTGTAACGATATTCGTCATTTTCCTATTCTGTATCATCGTTCGTTATTAGATAATCGTCATAATTATTTATAACAAATTGGTTATTATTTTTGACACATAAATTTATGTCGGCAATTATATCTATTGTAATTTGATAATTTCATGTGTATTATTTTATTCAAATGACAGCAGTGCTTATTTGTTATCATAGCAACCATAGGAGATGAAAATCTGTCACAATAACAAAACCGGCAGTTGCAGTACGTAACATTACAATTAGTTAAAATATTTTTATTTATTTTATTTATAAAAAATGGAGAAAAAACATTGGACGGGAAAAACTACAAGAGAGCAATATAAATTTTACGTAGATTTTTTTTAAAACTAATGAAGCCCTAAGAAGTAATAAAAATACTCCAGAGAATTCAAAGCAAATAGAAGAAGTTTACGAATTATTGACCAGAAGTTTAAATTCTCTTGTAGGACCAGAAAGATCAACTTCTACTTGGAAAAAGAAAAGAATTAAGAAAAAATCTATTCTCAGTTATTATTTGATTATTAAAAATTTTGGAATTTTATTGTCTATGCATTTTGAAGATTTTTGCTGATCAGCGAAGTCAAATTAAAACATCTGGTGTGGGCACACACAGTAATTCAGCATTTATCTGTTTGAAACATATAAAATATCAAATTTGTTTACGTATAATTTTTTAGTAATGTTGACTACTTTATGTCTAACTTTACTGATAAGGCATATACAGGCACCGTGAGATACCAAGTCGAATAAATTGAGGTAAAATTGCCAAATTAGTTGACCATTCTAATGATGTATTTGTTTTTCCAAAAAAATACATAGATAACTAGATAAAGCGAAAATTAAAATCTATGTTTTACACACACACACACATACATACACATATATATATATATATATATATATATATATATATATATATATATATATATATATATATATATATATATATATATACACACACACACACACAATAGATATAATTGCCGACATAAATTTATGTGTCAAAAATAATAACGAATTTTGTTATAAAACAATGAATTTTAAGGTACTGAATACCATTTAAACAAACTTTGTTACAATAACGATTTTTCGTATATATATATACACGAGGGCAGGGTGAAATTAGATGTGAAAATGACGAAAATAGCCTCAAAACTATCGGTAGCCATGGAATTTAAACAAAATTAAACAAATGTTTGACGTTTAATATGTCAATATAATCAAATTTGTGCCGTTACGAAGTTTATAAAATTTAATTTATTTCTTGTCTTACATGCAGAATTTTATGCCCTAAAACTTTTATTTGAAGCTTTTTTGCTGAAAATAATTAGGGAAGCAGGAAATTACAAAATTGTGATTTTACATGTTAAATCCCTATGTTCGAGAGTCGGCGTCACCAGCCTATATATATATATATATATATATATATATATATATATATATATATATATATATATATATATATATATATATATATACATGGGCGCCCACAGACTTTTTTTCAGGGTGGGTTGAAGTTTTTTTATAAATAGGTTAATTATAGACTACTAAAAATAAGAAAACATTTAGGCTTTTTAATACAACATGTTCTTAATAATGGAATAACATTTTCAAGAAAAAACGAAACAGGTACGTCTTACTTAAATGTACATAAACTAAATATGAAATAATAGTAATTATTATAATAATGTAATAAATCTTTATTGGCTCCAGTCAATTTACTGTTTAAATAAAACTGCAATCTTCTCGAATCTTGTCCAAATTTATCAATAACTTTCTGTACTAATATGTTAAAATTTTCTTTAATTTCTTTTCTATGGACGCTCAATAAACAAAGACCATTTAAACAATCTTCCGTCATTGTAGAGCGCAACCATGTTTTAACTCTTCTGAGAGTGCTGAAACTTCTTTCTATATTGCATGTTGTCACAGGAAGAGTAAGTCCAATAATAATTGCCGGAAAAAAGGTTGCATGGTTTAATAATTGAATAAAATCACAATCTGTTATTTCTTGAAGAGTTTCAGTTTTCCTTCTATAGCACCACATTGTATACCAAATTTGACTTTCGGCAACAAAATTTTCAATATTATAAGTTTCATTAATCTTCATTATCATTTAATTAAAACTTTCACTACTTATTTCCATCATGCGATCGGGATGAAGATTAAACAATAAATAACTCGGAGTATTTTCAGTAGAAAATCTGGTTTTATTGAATCAAGATAAGGAATGAATATAATTCGACGAAAATATTCTTCAGCGTCATTGGCTGGCATATTAGCTCGCTGTTGCTGATGTTTGGTTTGCGTAAAGTAACGTTTTCTGTATCAGCAATGTTTTTAATTTCTTAAAAGAGAGATTTGAATTCGGTATGAGCATTCAATCGATAATCATAAAAAAAATTATTAAGTTCAAAAATATGACTTTGTGCCTTTAAAAGATCCAAAGATATACCTTGTAATAAATTTGTTATTAGTTCGATAATTGCAAAGTATTTTGTAATAACAAACAAGCAGACAAGGAAACGAGATTAAATGCAAGTATTATAAAATTGAAAAGCCTTTGTTTGAGGTTTGTCGATTATTTGAAGATTCATGCAAAATTTATATTGAAATGATCTTTTGCCCTTTTCTACGTAGTTTATAAACTTATATGATTTTGAAGGTTGCCAAGGTACAGTTAACAATTGTAGTCGCAATTCATCTGTCACAGATTTTTCTTGAATATAATGACCTAAATCTAAATCATATGTACAGTTCTCAGTGTTCCTTGATTTCGTTTCTGATTCTGATTCAAATTCATCCTGTAATTGTTGATTCCAAGTCATAGATGTTATGGTGCTAGTAGTAGTACTAGTACTCATCACTGATACAGCTGCAATATTCGCAATGGTACTGATTGTTGATGACTGAATTGTGCTTGCATGGACATCATCGAAAACTTTTTGTTTTTTGAAATAATTACGAATATCCATATTCTTTTCCCTTATCTTAAAAATATGTAAAATGAAGCGTCAAAGCGATATAGTTTATTTCAATTTATAATTTTGGGAAAAATATCCACTTACCTTTCAATCAGTATGAACAAAAATTGGTCCCGTATTGTCAACAAAATCTGACAGCCGACACAAGCACATATAAAAATTGTTAAAGTAAGGTTAGCGAATGCGTTTGGTATTCACGACTCATTTACCTCTTGCCATCTATGAATTAGAAGAAAAATTGAAATTTAATGTTAACAATCGGTAAAATCGCCTATCAATACTTACTCCAGCTATTTCTAATAACATTTAGTAATTAAATTTGGTTTTGAATACAAAAATATCGTATCACTTCATTTTACAAAAAAATATGTAAAAGAACTAAACTCCAGAAATGAAAGGGAGGTCCGTCGACCCAATGGACCCCCCCACCCCCCTGCGGGCGCCTATGTATATATATATACGAATTAAATAAATAAAGTTTAGACATTTTTCATACAACTGTGCGATTTCTTTGTTTATTATCTAATTATTGTAGCCTTGGTTGCGGGTGGGAAGGAGACAAATTCATAACAAATGCTTTACTTTAAACGTAAATCACATGAGCGTATCGTTTATGTAAATATTAAAACCAAACTTAGCAGACACCGATTTAAATTTTGCGGTTTCTCATGGAGCGCGAAAATTAATAGTTTCGCTACTTATCAACTAATTTCAATTTTTCTTTCAACTTTTGTCGATAAATGGTTTTATTTAAAGTGTAAGTGAAATACAAAATTTTTTTTTTGTGTATATCAATGACACAGTTGTTACAGTTGCTTATATTGATATAATGTGTAACGGTAACATTTATACTGTCTAATGAAACATTGATTTCTTTCGTATCAACAGTACTATTATTGACAACAATTTTGAAGGTTTTAGAAGTATCAGCAGCAGGTTGATTGTCACTGCCAAGAATAATTCTAACGTAACTTGACCTGCGGCTTCAATCATCTCTGTAGATGTATATGATAAAGTAGAATCAATCATTGTAGTAAATATAGACAATTTTGAAGAAATTGTCTTGAAATTAGTAAAATTTCTAAATAACTTAGAACAATGAAGCAATCAACAAACAAATCATAGCAGCGCTGTAAATCTTGGTTTTATTATTATTTTAAATCCTGTTAATATATTAGTGATTTTTTAAAATTATTAGTTATTGGAAAAATGAATAAAATATTGCATTAGTTTTAAGAAATGTAAACATATCCGAATTCATAATTTATAATTGTTAAAGAATAAAAAATATAGTCTTTATTGTTTAGAAAACTTGGTTTTAATGAATTTAATTTCAATTTTACGACGATTTGGACCTTTGAATAGGTTCATTATGAAGCAAGTAATAAAACTGAAGGAATATTTCCTACTCGTATATTTTAGTTTATTAGTCACTTATATCAAATATAAAATAATTAAAGATAGTAAATCAGAATTTTGAATAAAATAATAAAATAAACAAGATTTCTATCATTGTACGTTATTATCAATTACTAGAAAATCATTGAAAAAATGTAGAGTGCACCAATTATGCAGCACCAGCAACTTTTCATGATCTGAGTCATGGCTTAAAGCTTAATGTAAGGCGTACGGAGAAAGCTCACTTCCAGTTTAATAATACTTTTCCATTCTGGGTCTGTGCTTACTATATCCGCAATCTACCAGCTTCGAGGCGCCCTCATTAAAATGTTGGATATTCTTTCATTAAAGTTGTTTGCATTCTTGAAGCCTGCTTGTTCGATGTCAGAGATGTTTCTTTCCCGTTTCATTTGTTCCCCTTCTCAACTTTACGATGCTTCAACAATTGAGCATCGTCCATGCAAGTTACAATTTGCTGATGTTAATTATATGCTTGCGAATTCAAGAAAATTAATTCAGACGGTCCTCAGCATAAGTCGCTCTCTTCACGGTTCTCCAATGATTACCAACGTAATTAAATTAGAATGACATTTTAAAGTTATTGTTCTTCTTTTATTATGATTCGAAATATTTTGCTTGATATAACATTTTTATACATTTATTGTTAATCTGCTTACCTAAATAGAAAATTGATTTCTTGTATATTTTGGATTTTGTAAGATTGATACTACGAGTAATAATCCCTGAAGTTAATCAGATTTTCGAAAATATTGAATATAATATAATACAGATTCTGTTTTCAATCAAGAAGCAGCACTAATTAAAATAATGAGTTCTTCTACTACTTTTGTTTTTATTTTTTATGTGATGCATGAAAACCTATAATGATCAATGGAACTCTTTGGTAAAAATTGCAAACATTGACCTTTATTGTAATATGAGTACGAATATTACAACTGATCATTGTAACAAGTATTTTCCATACTATTTTTTTTAATTTACTTTTGTGTCCAAATTTTTATCCAAAAATAGTAATAAAAATTATTGACAAATTCTACAAATATTTGAAATTTAATTTATTTCTACATTTATTGAAGTTAGGTTATAGTTAAAATACATAATTACCTATGTTTTAAAACCAAAAATCTTCTATTTGTAGTAAAGAAGTGTTTGCAATTTGATGTAATTATTTTACTATAAAAAAATTAATAACAAAAATTTTACATGAACTGTGCAACGACAGGTATACTGATAGATATAAGCCTCATTCTCAAGAATGAAATTAATGCGAAATTATATTTACTTCTTACACTTGAAATTATATTCAAGCAATGACCGCACCTCGTAATTTTCACTTCGAAATTATAATTAATGCTTAAATGCTTGTGTCGCCATCTGTACGAAATGTGTTGAACCACAAAAGAATACAGTATTTGTGTTGTGAACAGAACCTTCAACTGTCAGTTTATACATTCATTCATCTGATAATCCAATTTTATTTAATAAATTGTCGCAATCTCCCTGTGAGGGCGACATACGTTAATAGGATGTACCCACCATCGGTGTTTTCTTATACAATGTCTTTAATATTTTAAATGCAGGTATGTCATTTTCCGTACAATTTGAGTATATTTCTTCTATTCTTCAAATATGAAGGTTTGACAGTTGACAGCTGAAGAGTAGAAAAATTCTTAAGTAAAAGTATAAATATAAGTGAAATATTTGGAGTTAAATACTAATGTGGTCACTGTGAACACATGCATGTAAAGGCAAATGACAAACTCTTAAGTATGATTTTAAGTTAAGTAGTAAATAAAATTTCCCTTCATTTCGTCGCTGTGAATGAGGCCTTAGGTTTTACGCTTTTATAATTAGACAACTTGATTCTTTCACAAAAACCTATCCCTATAACAGTTGCACAAAGTTATACCTAATATGATTTTTTAATTTTTAGCTGGTTGACGAGAGACGAGATTAAATATCTACGTTATCGACAATAATTAATAAAGATATAAAGAAATTCTGAACAAAGTCCCTAGGTGATAAATCCGATTTGATTTAATAGATGTGTTGGGTTCCAACGAGTAACTGGTGTGGAAATGTGGACCTATTTGTTATTGCATTTTATTTTAAATGATTAGCAATAGTAACCTTTTTTAACTATCTACAAACTAATACCCGGTTTCATGAAAGTCGGTTAATTCCTTAATCAATGATTAAATTTTAATTACCTGATTAAACTGAATATTTTGTTTCATGACAGTTAATTAGCTTAATCGGGGTGTTAAAGTTTCGATTAATTTAATCAGAGAAATTTGACTGGTTAAATTTTGACACGTCAATTAATTTTCACACTGAAATAAATATTTTTTTGCTAAGTATAACATAAATAGTAAAAATTTAATATTTTGAACTAGCAGGAATGTGATATAATTATAATAAAACGATTGAATGCATAATTATGAATAAAATATATTTTTTAAAGCCAATATGTCAACATGGAGTAGCTAGCTCAGTGGTATCAAGTCGACCTGTTGATCCTGAGAACCCTGGTTTGATTCCCACAGGCGACAAACAATTTTCACCATTTTAAAACTACCCCTGTGGCTCCTCCACCACTAACATCTATGGAGGCCATGATTTGACGGCTGGTAACCGCACTTCACGTGCAAAATATATCACTTACCGAGATCTGCTTCGGCAGAGTGCCACACTCAGTAATGGGTAAAAGGCGTGATGATATATTTATTTTATTCAATATGTCAACATCAGGGGATAGTACTGACAGCGATGACGATTTTATTGATATTATGGTAAATAATTTACTAAGGAGAAGAATGTTTAGAGATCGTAATAATTTTTTCAATATTTATGATAATGACGATTTCAAAATATAATTTTACTCTCTCTTGCGCCAAATCTTTTCTCGCTTAACTTTTTATGTTTTCGTAACATATTTTTAAATTGTGTGATACTTTTTGAAAGAATAACCGCATTACATTCCTTCGTAATTTTTTCCCATGTTTCTTACTTGTATTTTGAGGTACTTGCATCTTCTTATTTTCAATTACGTGTTTATATTTATTTATAATATTTAATAGCTCTTGCTTATATTACTCTGAAAAATTTGGTCCTCTTTCCTTTTTAGATATTGGTTTTTATTTAAATTTTTTAATAAGATGTAGCTGTCAAACATACACACATGAAGTTGGTTATGGTATCAGGTATCAACAATAACAAAGAAAGTCCCCAAATCATAATTTAACGACCCGATTACAAAATCAATCAAAGACAACATACAGATTAAATTCATGAAATGAAAATTTATTTAATCATTGATAAAAACTAATTTATCAATTTATTAATCAGCGATTTAACTTGCTTTCATGAAACCGAGCATAGGTATTATATACATTTTGAAAATAAGATATAAAAATAAAAAGTTAATAAGTATGTTAGTATGTTATATTTATAGATTCATGATTAAGATGGAATTTTCACAAAAAAAGAAGAAAAAGCAATTAAAAATTCGAAGCTTTTTTGCTTAAAATAATTAGGGAAGCAGGAAATTACAAAATTGTGATTTTACATGTTAAATCTCTATGTTCGAGAGTTGCGTTCACCACCCTGTATATATATATATATATATATATATATATATATATATATATATATATATATATATATATATATATATATATATATATATGTATAAATAATGGGGTGGATGGTGTACATATTGGTGGTAGTGTTGTGCCTGCGTTAGCGTATGCGGATGATATTGTTGTTATGGGTGAATCTGAAGAGCAATTGAGAAGAATGATTCTAAGTATAAATGAAGTAGGAAAAGGTTTAAATCTGTTATTAAATGTTGATAAATGTAAAGTGTTAGTGTTTGAGAAGAGTGATTTGGTGACCGACTGCAATGTTTCGGTGAATGGTGTGAAATTGGGTCAAGTGAATGAGTTTATATATTTGGGTAGTGTGTTTTCGAGGGATGGACGTATTGATTGTGAGATTGAAAGAAGAGGATCTGCGGGTTGTAAGGTATTGGGTGCTCTGGGAACCTTTGCTCGAAATGTGAATGTATCCAGAGATGCTCGATTGAGTGTGTATAATGGTGTTTTAGTGCCTTCATTGATGTATGGTAGTGAATGTTGGATGTGGATGAAGAAACATGAACGTCGTATAACTGCTGTGGAAATGAGGTATTTGCGGGGTGTGTGTGGTTATACTAGAAGAGATCGTGTCCGGAATACATTGGTGTATGATGAGTGTGAAATTGAGAAGAATGTAGTTAAAAAAGTAGGTATAAGTCAGTTGAGATGGTTTGTGCATTTAGAACGTATGTCGAATGAGAGATTGGTGAAACAGGTATATGTTGGTGAAATTGAGGGTGAACGTTTGCGTGGGCGACCTATGAACAAATGGATGAATATGATTGAAGGATTGTTGCGTGAACGATAGTTTCCGAGTACGAGAAACAGACGTGCTTGTATGAAAGGAATTATGAATGTGGATGAAGCTAAAGTGGTGTGTCAAGATAGGAACGTTTGGCGAAGATTAATTGCGGAATGAATCTGATGATTTAAGGAGTGCAGGAATTTTGATTTTAGTTTTGTTGTTTAGTAATTTCATTAGAGTGTTTATCTGCAATTGTGTCAAATTCACTTTCAAAAACAAGCGCAGGGACGACACTCCCTTCGTTTCTGATCTTTTCTATTCGTTTTCTGATCTTACATTGAGTGTTTAACTGCAATTGTGGGGAATTCACTTTCAACAACAAGCGTAGAGCGACACTCCTTTCCTTTCTTATCTTTTAATTTGTTTTCAATTCTTACGTAGAGTGTTTAACTGCAATTGTGTGGAATTCACTTCCAAAAACAAGCGCAGGGCGACACTTCCTTCCTTTCTTCTCTTTTTGTTTCATTTTCTGTTACTGACTTTTCTTTCATATACAATTGCAGGCTATCACTTTCATCTTTTCTAATCTTTGTAGATTCGTTGTTAGGAGTAAGCGTGGATAATTTGAGATGTTTTATGCATGTGTTATGTACGTTGAAGAAAGAAGATAAATTATAAGTGAATAGGAGTGATTGGATGGATGTGATTGAGGGTTTTTTATGAAAAAATGATTTCGAGTGTGATAAAAAAATGAGTTTATATGGAGGAATCTACGAAAGTGGTTGAAGTGAGGGTGGTGGGTTTGAATGATAATGTTTGACGGGGGCTGATTATTTCATTATGTTATGAGTGATTTTAGGGTTTGCGCTACCCCATTTGATGGAATATAGCGTGAAGATATGTATGTATGTATGTATATATATACATGTTTACTGTTTTCATGCACTCTCACATCAGGAAACTTATCCAATACATTTCCAGACATGTTTCTATTTACTTCCACCCAGCCATTTAAGTCACAACTTGCGATAACTTTCTCAAATGAATCACACGAATCATTCACACTATCTAACAAATTCCAACAAGATCTTTTTTCAAGATCATTTTGAAAGCTTATCTTTAATCTAAGCCAAAGAATTCTTGATGAAATACAACCATAATAATACACAAGGTTTCATTCTCTCACTAAGAAGCACACCCACACCATGCGTTGCACGTTCATTCTCAACAACATCCGACCACAAGCAAAACAATCCATCCATCTCTTCCTCAGCCTTTCCACTTAGTCTCCGCTTAGTCTCACTCACACACAATACATCTACATTATACAAACACACACATTACACTCATAATTCATTTTCTTTACCAGTTATACCCCTAACATTCCACGTATATATATCAATCTTACATTAATCAATTTTCGCCTATTTATTCTTCATTTAACCAAAAGAATTAAAATAGGGTTCTCTCGGTAAAAGAATCAAAGTTAGGGTAGCTTACCAGGCTTATTGTTAGCTATAAAGGAAAATAGAAATAAATTATATTCACACACCTGTCAATCACACCTAAAAACAAAACAAAACTCGGCGTTTCTAAGCACGTAACTAATATAAACACATAACGATATTGAAAAAATATATATTATATAATTATTATAAAAATAAAAGATAAAGTTCACCTTTTATTTTTGACAATATTGTGGACATTAGATATTCGTTTTGAAAATCTGTTATATCCGTTGTGTTATAAAATTTAGTTACCAATTTCTGACATATTTCAAGAAATCGGGGTAAAAGTTCGCGTTCCCCATGGAAATCGGGAATCATATCGAGATATTCTCGTTTTAAAGCTGGCATTGCCATTTTTATTTGATTAAAATTAGATATTGGATTTTTAATTAATGAATTGGAGACTATTTTGTTAGTCACAATATTTGGAGACAGTTTGCTTTCGGAACTGGAGTCAGAATCAGAACTTGAGTCAGTATTAATTATTATTTTAGAACCTCTAAAAGACATAAAGTACTTACAGCAGAATCAGCGTCTTCATGTGCGTTGAAGATTTTGACCCGTGCGAAGTTGAGACGTTCCGATGTTCCCTCGGACTGCTCGAGATGCCTTCGAAGTTGACGTGGGTGTCGTGTGTCCGATATTCTCTCGGCCACAGTAGACGGTGCTGCGATGCTTGATGTGTGTTCGACGACAGGAGTCACTTTTACTTATCACTTGTTGATCGAT
Source organism: Pterostichus madidus (assembly GCA_911728475.2). Classification (NCBI taxonomy): domain Eukaryota; kingdom Metazoa; phylum Arthropoda; class Insecta; order Coleoptera; family Carabidae; genus Pterostichus; species Pterostichus madidus. The sequence goes on along the minus strand of OU452303.1, from coordinate 24,081,454 downwards.
TTAAATTCGTAATTTGCCTCAAATCGTTAAAAACGAACCAGTACTACTTATCGATAGTGCTGTATAGCAAATCCTACCAAGACTGCGCCAATAATAGTTCGATCTACGCAAGTTGATTTTTTAAAAAGATATTTATTCGAACACTAGCAACGATGTTGCTTGGTACAAGCTTGATTCTAGACTAACTTACAACTATGTTACATCTTACAAGGAATAAAGCAACTAATCAACATAATATAATACCTTAAGATAAACAATATACTACTAAGCATTATTATAGGGGAGCTACGGCAAGATAACTTATATATATTTATGTGACATGTACCTTTTGTAAAACTAATTGAAGCTTCTGGAGAGTGTTTTATAAGCCGAAAGTCGTCAAAATTAATTGACGAAGTAAATACTTTTATATAACACGATTTAATTACAACATTAATTAAAACTGAAATAAGTGCGAACATCGTATAAAAATTTATATTTAAAACATAAATATAAAAATAATAATATCTACAGATGAATGAAAACACTTGATTTGTCCAGAGATATAATATTTTGCGTTTGGAAAGGGACCGATAGACAACTGAGCATGTTCCTCGAATTTATTAATAATATCAATAACAATATAAAGGTCAAGGTAAAAAGAACACAATAATTCCATAAATTTTCTATATCTAACAATAAGCAAATGTAATAATAATCTCAGTTATAAAATTTACAGGAAAGCCACATTTACAGACTCAATAATTCCATATAGTTCAAATCAATCATTCTCTGTTAAAATAGCAGTATTCCATAGTATGATATATAGATTGACTTCAATTCCGCAGAGTAACACTGACTATAAAACAGAAGTAGCTACAATAAAAACCATAGCTACAAATAACGGATACAATTCAAATATTATTGACAAATTAATTAAGAGGAAAAACAACAAGGTAATAACTAATAAAATATACTGTGATTCCAAAAAAATTGAGCCTAAACCTAAATGGTATTTTATAAATTTCATTCCTAAGCTAATTAACAAAATTCTGCATACATTGAATAGATATCACATCAAAACTATTTCAGCTAATAAAAATAATTTAGGTTCAATATTATCAAATAATAAAGATAAAATATCAAAATTAGAACTTAACGGTGTTTACAAAATTACGTGTGATGACTGCGATCAATGTACATCGGTCAAACAGGACGCAGCTTCAATAATAGGATTAAAGAACATCAAAATTCAATTAAGTAGTAGATATGTACGACGGATTTTTCTGAACACTGCATTACAAATAAACATAATTTTACGGTCATTTCGAAGCCATACACATAAATAAAAAAGGGCTAAGGCTAAATCTTTAGGAAAATTTAAAAATAAGAAAGGCGATTAATTCTAAGAAATACATTGTAAATGGCCAATTAGATGTCTGTTACTCACCTCTACTCAACATAAGTAAACTTATATAAACTGTCTTCTTGTTTGAATACTGTATTCGATTATGACTGCAAAGTCGAAACGATCGTTATATATTTAATAAATATTATATCTGTTGACAAATCAAGTGTTTTTATTCTAACTTTATTATGAAATGGTCCACCAAGAACCGACTACACAATCTCTTACTTTAATATCTATAGAAGTTATAAATCATATTGAAATTAAACAAAAGAATATTATTATTAAGCGAAATAACCGATAGTGGCGAACAACAATAACAACAACAACAACAAAGTGTGAATAGAACAATTCATTAAAGTTACTAAATTAAACGGCAAGACAAGAAGCCAATCTACCACTCACTAATTATTGTTGATTCCATGGGATGTTTTGATAAAGGGGTAAGAGGGTGGTATCATCGGGTTGGTCGAGAAACCGTTCCCACATATGTGTTTACATAAAAATATAGACGGGGTGACTTACAAAGGTTAACTCTATCCGACCAGACGCTTAGCTCATCACATCCCGTATAACCAGACGCGACAATTCAGAAAAGCTATAAACTTGATAAATATTGATCTACGGAATACTGAAATTATTATAACATATGCACTAATAAATTTGATAAACAATATAAACTTTGGCAAGTCAACTTTAGAAAGATACTTAAGATAATACTTAATTCGTTTGTATCTCTCGAAGCTGAGTTGATAGTTAAATATCATAATTTATAAGCAAAACCATATTCTGTATTGTTCGTTTTGCTACACTCCCAGCCAATAACTAATTTAGAAATAATTTTTTAAAAAGCAATGAGCGTTCACCGGGATTTTAACCCAGAACTTCTCATTCGCATGGTGACTGCTCTAACCAACTGAGCAACAAACACTCGGCGAATACCCATGCTTTTTCGTGCAATCTTTAGTTGAAGAAATGTAAAGTGACCTGGGTTGCGTCAATTCGTTACATGTCAACAACCTAGTATGCAATTGGGTTCTGGGTTCAAATCCCGGCGAACGCTCATTGTTTTTTCAAAAATTATTTCTAATAATTACCAACAGACAATTGTGTCAATAAACCAATTCTTATAATAATATCACCCAGGGATTAAATATCATAATTTATGAACAAAACTAAATTCTGAATTGTTTCGCCCTGTTACACTTTCATGCGTTGATATATTGATAATTGGAAGCCCAATTGTAAACGAGACTAAAACTTAAATATTTCAGAAGTTAGTCTTTACATTATGTCGGATTCTGGCTATAATCGAAATAGAGGAAATATTTGTAATTAGACTACTATTATTCCAATTATGTAAGCTTCGTTTAGTGTCTGCTAATTTGTAGTTATTGGCTTAAGAAATATTAAGCATTATCAGAATTATAATAATAATAATAATAATAATAAAGATTTTATTCGGCAAAGTTCAGCTAAAGCTGTTCTTACACTTAACCATTTTACAAAAATAAATACAAAATACAAATGAATGAAATATAGAAAAAAAACAGAAAAGAAAACTGAATTATCGTAAAAAATATACACGATAGCGAAATAATTACAATAATCAACATTAAAAGAAAAAACTATAACAAGTTTATTTTAAATTTAGCATGATTAAAAAATAAAAATAATATTAACAATAATACAAATATATGTTATAAAGATGAAATTAAAGATGAAATTTATTGGTTATTACAGAATAAATGTCTTTTATACAAAATGGCGAATTTTTTCGGAGTTTCACTTTTCAAAATATTTGGTATCAAATTATTAAAAATTGAGGCACACTGAAAACTAAAGCAACTTTGAAAAAATGCTGTTCTATGTCTGGGAATATGTAGTAACAATGTATCTCTAAGATCACGTTCACGTAAATGAGCACGGAAACAGATTTTACTAAAAAGATACGGGGGAGTTCTGGGGTAGGATCATGTAAAAATGACTAGCAGTGAATAGTAGTGACTTGTGTCAATTGCGATTATATAAAAATGAATAGCGAAAACGATATTGTTTTGCGTTAGTTAAATTGTCATTTCTAAACGCAATGTTCATTGTGGGTGAAAACGTTACTCACTATTCACATCTTTGTTTAATTCATTTATATTCCTATAAGTCGTTCTTTATTTCAAAATTCTTCTTTTTTTTCAATTTTTACTCAGTGCTTACTATGTCACAATTTAAAGAAGTTTGACGTTTGCACTAGCACAGGTAAAAAAAATCAAGGTAAATCAATTATAAATAATGAAATATGTTAATTTTTTATATGACAATATTTGACGATTAATGTTTTCATAAAATTTATAGTAATTAATATTACAGGACAATAAAATTTCAAGAATGGCACGAAAGGCTGATATATGGGTAACCTTTGTATCATATTTTGAAATAAATAAGGAAATGATACAAGGACGTATTAAGCAGTTAAAGGACAGGCCAAAATTAATTAACTGTGGAGCGACTTGACCATACGCTTAAATGCGCTGGGCTGTGCAATAAAAGCTGTTCAATAGTGGCAGAAAGTATAATTGAAATTTGACAATTATTATATAAAAAAAATATATATTCATGTGACTTTGTAGGCTTGGTCAGATTATAAGCAGAGGGCTAAAAGCAAAGTAGCGCTTTAAAAAAAAGAACTATCAAAAACTGGCGGAGGAAAAATAGGGAGCATTATGTAGAAAGAGCTAAGAATTGTTTTATATGAATAAATTTTATCTACATAATATTGATACATATACTTAAATCATTATTATTTGTACAATTTATGTTTATTAAATCATGTTGATTTTTACTTGTCAAAGTTTTTTGACATAAAAATAAAAAGGTACTAAGAAAACGATATCGTTTAGAAAAAAACGTAGTGAGTTCACGGAAATGTCCGAAGTTGAAAACGTAGTGAGTGACTAATTTTACGTGATCAATTGAATAACGAATATCGTTTTCACTCAAGTGAAAACGCAATATCGTTTTCACATTTACATGATCCGGGGGCTGTTCTGTAATATGCGATGTATTAAACATGCATAGTGATGTAATCTGCGGTTTTTCATATTTAGCCAACCTAACTCACTCATGTGTTCTGATATATGCTCACGTCTATTTAACCCCAACACGAATCTCACACAGGAGTTTTGCACTTTCTGTATTCTTGAACTATCCCGAAGTTTCAAAAACGGGCCATAAACAGAGTCACAATAGTTAAATAGAGAAAGTACAAGACTCTCTGCCAAGATTGATTTATTTTTTTTTGAAAGAATAAATCTATTCATAAATAAATTTTTTAGAGCCAAATATGCTTTTTTAATTAAAAGAGTTACATGCTCAGTGAAACGTAATTGTGTATCAAGGATTAAACCCAAATTTTTGCAACTCTCAGAAATTGGAAGTTTTATATTATTCAACATAATTTTTATATGGTCACTTGATACAAGACAGTCACGTTGTTTATTATTTCCAAAAATCATGACATTGGTCTTTTTTTCATTTAAAATAAGACAGTTATTTTGAGCATATTCAGAAATAGCACCCAGGTCATCATTTACCCTAGCTGTGGCATTATTGACATCATTATAATCAAAAGGAATATATAGCGTAAATGTGGATATTACAAAATTTAACATATTTCCACAGATCGAAAATATATATAGAAAATAGTAGGGGACCACAAATAGAGCCCTGCGGAACACCATTTGACAGTACTAATTCGCTAGATATATTGTTATTGTGACATACCTTTTGAATTCGATTATGTAGGTAATTGGCAAAGAACTGCAAGCTCCTAGGATTAAAGCCCAAGTATTTTAACTTGGCAAGAAGTAGATTATGATTAATAGTATCAAATGCCTTACTAAAATCTAATAGTATTAGAAGTACTAGTTTATTATTATCGATGTTAGATGTTATGTCATCAATGATATTGTGAAGAGCAGTAGTAGTACTGAAACCTTTCCTAAACCCTGACTGAATGTCGGGAAGAATTTTGCAGTTCGTCAAATATAAATTCACTTGTCGAACTACAATTTTCTCTAAAATCTTTGATAGAGTTGGTAGAATGCTAATAGGTCTGAGATCATTATAGCCCACTGGATTTTTGCATTTTGCCAGAGGTTTCACTAGGGCTACTTTCCATATATCAGGAACTACATTATCTAATAAGCAGGTATTAATAACGTGCGTGATTTGTGGTAGAATATGGGAAAAAATTAATTGAAGCATTTTTAGGTTAATACCATCCGCACCAGTGGAATGAGAGTGTAAAGAATTAAATACCGCTTCAATATCAGACTCCGATACCGCTGCAATGGAGAATGTTGTTGAATTTTCGAAGGTGTTATTTTTATAAAATTTTATGGTATCTATGTTTGGATTAAGTGCAGCAAATGAGTTCACAAAATGGTTGTTTAAGATATTAACATCTGTTAGATTATCTGGTAAAGAGGATATTGGTTTTGTATTTATATTAAACTTTTTTAAAATATTCCACATGTTACTATTGTTCAAATTTTTAAGTTGAAACTCAATATAAGCTTTTTTCTCATTCCGAATAGCATCCGTAACCAAATTTCTCAAAGATTTATAATAATTCCAGTGACTCTGTAATCGAGTTCGTTTGTACTGAGATAAGGCATTCTTTCTAAAGTTAATCATAATTTTTATTACATCAGTAATCCACGGTTTAGGCCTATCACGAATAACCACTACTTTCAAAGGAGCGTGTCTGTCAAATAGAGTTATAATTCTACTGTTGAAATATGTAAAATTGTCGTTTATGTCCTTACAGCAGTATAAATGATGCCAATCAATACTATACAGATCACCGTAGAACGCCTGAAAATTAATACTATTGTAATCCCTAACAAAAATGTGATGAGGATTAATTTTATCATAAACTACATCAATATTGCAAGAGATCATACAGTGATCTGACACATTATGCATTGGTGTTATAAGAATATCAGAACAAAACCCCGAATCATTTGTAACGAGAACATCTATGAGGCTTTCTGAAATATTTGTAATTCTGGTGGCTTGTTCAACAATTTGTGATAAATCGAATTCCTTTAAAAGTAACAAAAACTGTTGCGCTAAATTATCATTAAGATTCAACAAATTTATATTGATGTCACCCATAAAAAATATCAAATTTGATTCAGGATAAAGCACACTCAAAGATGTTTCAAGATTATCAACAAAGTTAGTAATATTCCCAGCTGGTGGACGATAGATTACTCCAAATGTGATTACATAGTTTTTTTGTTTCAGTGTTACCCAAAATTGTTCCAAATCCGAATTAATAGTACTTAAATCACTATGAAATGATATGATATCTTTCACCAAATAAGATTGAATATAAAAGGCCAAACCTCCACCACGAGTATCTCTATCGTTTCTAAAAAGTGAGTATCCTGGAATATGACAAAAATTTCCATTATCAGTCTTATTGAGCCACGTTTCTGTAATACCGAAAATATCAAATTTTTTATCTAAAAATACATCTTTAAAATCCTCAAAATTTGCACATAAAGACCTTACATTAAGACAACCTATATTAAGCATAAATGTAGAAAGTACAATACAAATTAAACAAATAAATAAGAAAAGTAATTAAGTAAACACCGTATATATCAAACACACTGTATATGTATATTTACTAAATATTAGGTACGCACAAATCAGCTGATCACAAAATTTCGTTGCTCTTGCGAACGACAGCTGAGTCTTTAAATTACTAAGAAACAAGAGAGAACAAACGTAATTAAGTAGAATTTGCTTTGCTCGGCTGAAGGTCGATGATCGATGAATCTGTGTGAATTGCGCTATTGGAGATTTTATTGGGATCATTATGAACGATGGTTGATGGGTCGGTATGTGTTGCACTAAGTATTTTATTGAGTTCATGTAGTGATCTTATTTTATAAATTTTGGCAGGAGTTTTAATAGAGATAACTCCATCAAAAGTCCATGTATTCTTAAAACCAAACCTGCGAGCTGCTTCATTTAACACCAATAAACGATTTTTAGTTAAATCCTCTTTCACCACGAAATTCGATTTCTTGAACTGTTTTTTGTTTGAAAAGACGCGTTCTCGATCATTATATCGCGCAAATTTAACAATAATAGGTCTGTACTTAGCTTTATTGCGCATACCAATGCGATGACTTCGATCTATGGCCTCAGGTTGCAGTTGAACTCCCAATTTTTCTGCACACAAGTTCAAAATAACTGCATCTGTAGATTCGCCCTTAATTTCTGGCACACCATAGAAGCGAAGGCAATTTCGGCGACTATATTGCTCCAGCTGATTGAGATTGCTGGACAACTTTTCAATCAAAACATTTTTCTCGTCGAGCTGCTTCTTAACATCCAGGATCTCGGCATTAAATATAGAGAATTTACTCTCAATGATGGCTTCCATTCGAGAACACACTGCTTCGACAATTTTATTTACAAATTCGTCACTAGTAATTAGCTCAGTGATACTTTCACTAACTACTTTTTTGAGCTCACTTTGTTGTCGAGTTGCTAACTGCATGGTTCCCGATAATGAAAAAATACTAATACAGTAAATTATACAAAATTATTGCCAAGAAAAAAAAAACTGCAAATATCGTGAGACTAGACTGCCGAGCGCACGGGCAAGTACGTCTAAACGCTGTGACTGTACATACGTGAATCTCATTATACGTTTGGAGATGTGTTTGTGTTTTTCAACCAATAAATTGTAGACAAGTGTGATTGAGTTCGTCTGAGTGATGCCAAATGTGAGATCATGTTGGAATTCAGGAGGGATGAGGAGACGTGTGAGAATGGTTATGGGCGCATGTAATAGTTTTGAAAGTAGAGTGTATTGGCTTAGAATCTATATACTTTACAAAAAATATTATTAATTTTTTTTATGACTTCCTGACGGACCAACTACTAAGGTCATATGCCGACATTACGCCCTGATCCTGCGTTTTAGGTCTTAGAGTCAACAGCAACGCGGGTTTCTCTGGACGGTAACCCATCCAAGTACTACCCGCGCGCAACGTTCCTTAACTCGCGTTATCGCATAGATCAGTTCCAACGAGTGCAGCCATAGCCGTTGACATATTATTCATTTAGTGCTTGATATGTTATGTACAAATCATGTTGAAATTAAAATTTTAAGACAAAAACAAAAAACACATATAATATTATTTCATAATAAAAATTCATATCTGTTATCTTTTTTTCGTATCTTCTCTATCCAGATTCCCGTCTTTGTTTAATAAATAAGTTTCATTTCGTATCCCCCTCTCCTGCAGTATTATATATATATATATATATATATATATATATATATATATATATATATATATATATATATATATATATATATATATATATACCGCGACCCTCGAACATAGGAATTTAACATGTAAAATTAAAATTTTGTAATTTCCTGTTTCCCTAATTATTTTAAGCAAAAAAAGCTTCGAATAAACGGTTTAGGACACAACATTTTGCATCTAAGCCGATAAACAAAATTAATTTTGCATGCTTCGCAAGGGCACAAGTAAGATCTGAATATAATGAAAATAGCCTCAAAACTATGGATAGCTATGGAATTGAAACAAAATTAAACAAATGCTTGAAGTTTAATCTGTCAAAATAATTTTTATATTTATTGTCATATATTTTAACAGCCCGGTTGTGCATAAAGAAATTGTTATTTGCTATGGAAGAAGACCACACCCAGTAATGGGAAAAATGAAGGGTTTGTTGATATACATATTTATTTTTATTATTAAAGTTAACTAAAATTTTCTCATCTTGTTGAAGTAATTTTATTTTATATGTTTTGTAAAGAAAAATAAATGTAAATTTAATACCAATACATAAACTTATTATTAGTAATAATTTGTATTAGGGCTACACTCAATACAAGATGTGACTCTATAATAAAAACATGTAGCATTCTGCATATTTATAATTATAAAATTTACGAGTTTAACGACAAATTAAAACATGTTTGGGTGTCGTTTAAATGATGCAAATTGAAAATTTTTTATGAACCAAAAACTAATGCTACTGATTTTAGCATATAAAAATTGCGTATTTTGCTGATTGATGGTAAATTACCAACTTTTCCATTTTCAACTATACTAAAACTAAGTTATACGTATATTAATGACATTTGCGTATTCAATAACTAAATTAGTAAAATATGCGAAACCTGTTCTCCACGTTCACAGCATAATGCCGGAACCCGTTACACCCACCCCGTGCATTGTGTTTCCTGCTGCCCAATAACTGATAGAGAGTCAGCGAACTAGACCATAATTCTCCATGGGCTCCTCGCAATGAATGCAGCGCCGTGGCGGTAAGCTCCAGTTCTACGCCCTACATTAATTACATTTTATAATTATTATGGTACACGTATGCGCAGCTGACTCCACAGACGTGCTGGTGAAATCTCCAGAGACCTATTGGTCCTTGAAAATTGGAGCTTACAAACTAACTGGAATTGGTTATGTTTCAGTGTCAGTATCAGCCTAGAGATGGTTCACTCGCTGCACCTGCGATACTGCGTCATTGCTGCCATTGTTAACATTAGGACCTACCATTTCATTGCAAAAGAATCTTATGTTTATTTCATTTCATATAATAAACAGCACTCGCCCGTCAAGTAAGAAATTTATTTTGGTATTTGACAGAGAATTTTGAATTGGATCGGTATATATTGTTTATCACCGAACTTTATCTTTTATTTTTATAATAATTATATAATATATATTTTTTCAATATCGTTATGTGTTTATATTAGTTACGTGCTTAGAAACGCCGAGTTTTGTTTTGTTTTTAGGTGTGATTGACAGGTGTGTGAATATAATTTATTTCTATTTTCCTTTATAGCTAACAATAAGCCTGGTAAGCTACCCTAACTTTGATTCTTTTACCGAGAGAACCCTATTTTAATTCTTTTGGTTAAATGAAGAATAAATAGGCGAAAATTGATTAATGTAAGATTGATATATATACGTGGAATGTTAGGGGTATAACTGGTAAAGAAAATGAATTATGAGTGTAATGTGTGTGTTTGTATAATGTAGATGTATTGTGTGTGAGTGAGACTAAGCGGAGACTAAGCGGAAAGGCTGAGGAAGAGATGGATGGATTGTTTTGCTTGTGGTCGGATGTTGTTGAGAATGAACGTGCAACGCATGGTGTGGGTGTGCTTCTTAGTGAGAGAATGAAACCTTGTGTATTATTATGGTTGTATTTCATCAAGAATTCTTTGGCTTAGATTAAAGATAAGCTTTCAAAATGATCTTGAAAAAAGATCTATGTTGGAATTTGTTAGATAGTGTGAATGATTCGTGTGATTCATTTGAGAAAGTTATCGCAAGTTGTGACTTAAATGGCTGGGTGGGAGTAAATAGAAACATGTCTGGGAATGTATTGGATAAGTTTCCTGATGTGAGAGTGCATGAAAACAGTAAGAAGATAGTTTATGTCTGTTTCACTGTAAGATGTTCAATAATAGCATTTTGCTGACATCAGTAAAGTATCAAAATAATTAGAGCTAAAGGAAAGAATTATTTAAAAAATAAGTTTATAATTATCCTCTTAATTAATTTTTAAAATATGAAAGCAGTCGTCAAATGTTTTTATTTTACAAATTCATTAGGAAAAGGGATCCAAAATTACGACAGACGGAATATATTTAATTTTACGAACAAAATAATAATAATTTGTTTAACTAGGCAAAAAGAGTAGCTGATTTACTGCCCTGGCTAGAGTTTCATGAATCTGGCCAAGGTAGTAAATTTGCTTCTTTGCTGTTTTGAACACATAATTTTTTTACCGAATGTTTAAGATTAATTTGTAAAAATAAATTTAACGTTTATAATCTCATAAATATTATTCTGCTTCTTGAAAATGTTATCAATCACTATATTTTAATAGAATTTATATTATATAATGGAAATTGACGAAGGACTGATAATTTTACCTCAGATTAAAGAAAAGATATGCGGTTGTTATTATTTTTCTTAAATTAAGATATAAGTATAATTTTTTTTTTCTTTTTTTGTGGCAAAAATTTTACAGCCTGTCAGTTGTTAATAAAAGTTCACTTTTAACGTCAATCGGCAAAAATATCTAGTTATTTACGTATCAAGGATGAAATCAGGTGTTTCTAGTCCGTGGTATGATTATTAGCAAGAGGCGCGAAGCGCCGAGGGCTGATAGCATGATCTGGGTCAGAAACGCCAAATTCACTCATGATACATACAATATTTTATGTACAACAAAAGATCATTTAATTATATGTTCAAACGATTAAAACAAGTACATTTATATGTTGAAATGACATTTTGAAAAATCAAGTATTTACAATTTGTATCCATTGTAAATTATTTTATTATTATAAAATGAAATGTTTAGCTAAAATAAATGAACTGTTGTGCATCAAATATTGTTGACACTATTCGCGGCCGTTGCTATAGTAACAGCCGTTAAACTAAACGTCACATTAACACTTGAGAGTTGCCATGACAGTTAATAATATGACAATGGCAGTGACGTACATATTTCACCATAGAATATATGCTCCATAAATTTGAACTTCTTGAAAATTTAGTTTTTTCCATTAAATAAGCAAATAAAATATTTCCCGACACCGTTTTGACATTATGCCTTTTGCACCAATCTTTAAAGTTACTGTAACATTTTTCATACCTCCGTTTAGATTTTTCAGGAATTAAATTGGAAAGTACAAAATGTGCAACACTTTTTAACGTTGGAGTAGTACGAGAAATTGAAATATCGCTATCACTGCCAATATCTTTTTTACGATTTTTCATAAAACAATTGTTTTGTTTATTTGGCAACCGCATAGTAACATGAAATCCGTCTTTTTGTTTACAATGAATTAAACTGTAAATAAAATTTATAATAAAATATTTTTTACGATTGCACAATAAGTATTGTGCACACCTTGTCGTCGAAATCATTTAGCGCGATTTACATCTCGGTACGCTAAAGAGAGAGTTCGCGGCCTTGATGCACAAACACTATTGTGTATACCTTGTCCGTGAAAGAGAGGTTTCGTGGCCTTAATATACAAATAACTAGTTTAATATTTTAATGTGCTCGCGTTTTTCTTCAATATATTTCTGCACACATCGTTCATCAATTTTTGTGACGTTTTAATTGTGGCGTAATATTTCTGCAATCTTGCTGTGCTTGTGTTTGACTATAATAAATGTAGGTTCCTTAAAAAATATTTCCACAAATATAAATCCAGTGGCGTTAAATCTGGTGATCGTGAGTCCATTTCATGACCATCTCGCCCAATTTATTTGTAAATAGTAATTTTTAGTTGTTCTGTAAAATAATACTTTTCTGATCTCTTAAAAAAATTATTTCTACATTTTTATTGAATTTATAAAATAGAAAATCTTGACGTCATATTTCGAAAATATTTCTAATAATTTTGAAACTTTAGTCAGTAAGATGTATGTAATTATTATGATTTCATGATTGGGTTTTAAGAGAAGCAAAACTTATCTGTTATTTTGTAAAACAAAAAATATATAATCACTTCTTTTATCCCACTAAATGGGGTAGCACACACCCTATAATTATTAATCAAACATTTACTCATTAGATTGATCAAATAATGAGTCCTCGTCAAACATTCTCATCCTAACTCACCACTCTCGCTTCAATCACATTCATAGATCCCCTTATATAGCTCATTTACCCATCACATTCGAAATCATTAATCACACAATAAACCTTAAATCACATCCATCACTCCTATTCACTTTTTATACATCTTTCCTCGACGTACATTACATGTGCTTAAAACATATTAAATTATTCACGCTTACACCTCTAACAACGAATCTACAAAGATTAGAAGAGAAGGAAGCGATAGCCTGCGCTCGTATTTAAGAGAAAACTACATAATAAAAATGAAACAAATAGATGAAAAATTAAAATAGTGTCGGATTGCACTTGTTTTTAAAAGTGAATTCCAAATAATTGCAGTTAAACACTCCATGTAAGAACAGAAAACTAATTAAATAAATAAAAAACGAAAGGAGTGTCGTGTGACGTTTGTTTTTAAAATGTATTCTACAAAAATTGCAGTTGAACACTATGTAGTATTAGAAAACGAATAAAAAAAAGATAGACAGGGAGTATTATCCCTGCGCTTGTTTTTAAAAGTAAATTTTATACAATTTCAGGTAAACACACTAATGAAATTACTAAACAACAAAACTAAAATAAAGAATCCTGCACTTTTCTTAAATTATCAGATTCATCCCTCAATTAATCTTCGTCAAGCGTTCCTATCCCGTCACACCACTTTAGCTTTAACCATATTCATAATTCCGTTCATACAAGTTCGTTCGTTCACGCAACAATTCCTTAATCATATTCATCCATTTCTTCATAGATCATCCACTCAATCTTTCACCCTCAATTTCACCAACATACACTTGTTTTAATAAAAGACATAGAAAAAGACTTGATAACAAGAAATGTGAATGTCCCAGACCTTATTGTTGCGGGTATTTAGACCCGATTTTTCCGGCCGTGGATGTCCCAGACATCCGTGTGGATCCGATCCACATGAGGTTCCAGACCTCATCGGTGCGGTTATTTATACCCGATCGCTGCGGGTATTTAGACCCGTTAGTACAGATCCGTGACCTGATCATTGGAACCGTACCGTCGTATGCGTTGAAGACCGCTAAACACAAAAGAGGAGGGACTCCAATTACAGATAGGTAAATTTACCCCAGTGCTTATTCTTATGCAGCCAATGCGCAGCTGGCTTTGCAGAGCCAACGCGGAGAACCCTCAGTACGGACCTGTATATCACCACCACCCGATTAGCAATTGAAGTATGCACTTGAATGATGCAACCTGGCGGTGGGACTTCAGTTCTGAGTTTTTAAGGAAGGCAAAGTGTAGATACAGAACGTAAAACATCGGTGCGGGTATTTAGACCCGATCGTGGCGGGTATTTTTAGCCGATGGTGGCAGGTCCTTGACCTGATCATGGATCAGTACTTTCGTATGCGTTGAAGACCGCTAAACATAAAATAGGATGGTCTCCAATTACAGACACAGGTAAATTGCACTCTGTTATTATATTTATGCAGCCAATGACGGATGTGAAGCTAGGTTCGCAGGTCCAGCGCGGACAGCCCTGTACTTTATCACCACCTGAGTAGCAATTGCAGTATGCTCTTAAATGCCCAAACCAGGAGGAGGGATATCAGTACTGAGTTCTTAACGAAAGCAACGTGTGGGATACGTAACATAACACATGATGAAATAGTACATAATATTTGATCAAACATGTATAACCATAAATACAGTGTCCAAGTAACCATGAATGTATAGTTCTCCACTTCACTTGTTCTCTTCTATCCCGAGCCGTTCACAACCACTGTGAAACACATACTGTGCGTCTCAGCACGTCGCGTCATCACATATTTCGTTGACAGAAATATGACCACCAGCGCTTCCAAATTAGTGAATCGCGCAGTTTTAAAACGTACATCTTTTATATATATATATATATATATATATATATATATATATATATATATATATATATATATATATATATATATATATATATATACAATTTAAGCCATATTTAAAAAATAACAAGAAATAAAATAAACAATACGTAATGTTTCAGGCACCTCATATTTTAATATCATATATAAAAAACGAGTGACGTCAGCAACGAGGCAGCTCCAGTTTTTAACGAAAATGGAGTTTTTTAATATATATATATATATATATATATATATATATATATATATATATATATATATATATATATATATATATATATAGATACATATATGTATATATATATATATATATATATATATATAAAATTTATATATATCTATATATATATTTATATATATCTATATATATATATATATATATATATATATATATATATATATATATATATATATATATATATATATATATATATATATATATATATATATATATAAGTAGAAGTCAGTGAGATTTGATCGCACGACCTCTTGCTTGCTAATTAAGGAACGAAAGTTTTACCTTGCTTTTACCCACTGGGTTATGATTTCCCGTAATGCATAATGAACTAGTATGATATTTTTTTACTCATTTAAGTACAAAAAGGCTCCATTTATTTGTAGCATTACGTATGGGAATAATTAAGTAAATTCCCAGTATAATTTCAAAATTGGGAACTGTCGATGAAATTGTCGAATTCATAATAAATTTGTAAAGATTTTGAGGAGTTTTCATAATTAGTTTTGAATATTAAATTTAAGAACTGCTAAATTTCACATCAAATTCTTTAATATTATTAATGTTCTTTCAAGTCCTTAGAGAGTAAACTATTTTTTTTAGATCTAAAGCAGAAACGTTTTTCTAGAATATGTCTAACCTGTTATTAATTATTTTGTAACTGTTTCCTCTATATTTACAATTCTAAATTTAATTTATTACATATTCCCTGAAATTTATTAATTTTAAAATATTTTCATTCATTAGAATTAATTTCGGGCATATCAGATTCGTCAGAATTGTTCTCTTATATTTAGTTGTAGTGAAAAAAAAGTTCTTAAATTGCCTTTCCGGAGAAATCCATCATGTACGATATATATTAATTAGGAAACTAATTTAATTATTTAAATACGTACAAATAATTCGAAAGCTACTAATTATTAATATTAATAAAAATGAAACTGGCACATTTCGCGCGAATACCGTAACTTAATGAGAAAACTTCAACCCGCTCAGAAAGAAGATTAAATAATATACTAAAATTTAAACGTAACACAGAATCTGGAAATTGTGCATTATGATATACGTAGAGCCTGTAACATACTCGTATGTGTTTTGGTCTGAAGTGGTATCTCACGCTCACATAAAGCCACGCGGTTGTCATGTGTTGGATCGTTGCTGGGACAACACGCCTAAACCACGACCACGGCGCCAAGTTGAAAGCTCCTTTTGTGTGCGCTGATGACGTTTAACTTACCCAATTAAAGCTCTTTCGTTCCTAACGCGACATTAATAAGCCACGAGACATCATACTGAATTGCAATGAGAATGGTATTGTAAATAAATATATATATATATATATATACACATTCTAATTTTTACAATCTTCGAACTTCATGAACTTTGCCCGACTCCAAAAAAACATTTTTTACGAAATTTTATTTGTTTGTGTGTGAGTATTTGTGCGTGTGTGAGTACGTGTTACTGTGTGTGAGTGTTCTGAATTCTGGAATTTTTTTAAAGTAAAAATATAGAACTTTTAGACATATTTTTGGCATTTTACATTATATTTGGTGAAATTTGGATAATTTGCGTCTTAGAAAAAAAATTATAACTGAAAGTGTCTCCAATTCCTATGTTATTTAAATGGAAGAAAATACGTGGCTGCAGGGTTCACTTAGAAATGATATTTTTCAAAATCCTTTTGGACAGCATTTTTAAGATATACTGTGTGCTCAAAAAACAAATTAAAAAAGCCTAAATAAGACACACCCTAATATATACATAACGTCACGCTTTATACCGCTAAATGGGGTAGCATGAACCCCAAAATCATTCATCTAATTCATCAAATAATCGGTTCTCGTCACACTCACCAGCCTCGCTTCAACCAAATTCATAATTGCTCTTGCTTTTAAAAGCAGTCAGCTATCCCTTCCTCACTACAGCCTTTCCTCTTAGTCTCACTTATACACGAAACATCTACATTATACACACGCATTACATTCATCAATTCATTTTCTTTAACATTTATATCTCTAACATTCCACGTTCTAAACAATCATCAAATTTAGTCCACTTATTATTTAAACTAAAGATAATAAAAGAACGGCTTTCTCGGAAATAGAGTAAAGGTTAAAGTAGCTTACCAGGCTTACTCTAACCTATAAAGAAAAATGAAAATAAATTACCCCATTCACAAAAACTTGTCAAATGACAATCACATCGAAAAATAAAATATAACTGCAGCGTTTCTAATATAAACAAATAATGAAGTGATAAGAAAATATACAGCAATAGCAATTTATGCAACTAATGGTGAAACGTGGGTTTTTTATCTCTAGGCGTGAGATTATTCGTCAAGGCGCAGCCGGGATGAACAACACGCCGTGTCACATTTTACCCGTGTTTAATACCAGATTTTTTCTAATTTAGATGTAAAATTAAAAAAATAGTATAGGTATACGTTTATCTTTGCCATATGGGCAACATTTAATAAAATAATCGTAGTAATATCTTGCTGAGAAAATACAAGCGTTACAATGAAGGATCAGCCGTTGCTATTTACACAATTGGCTTTGTTTTCATTTAGCAAACATTAACTGTCAGTTTTGAGTGAAATTTTGAACTTAAAAATGAGTATATCTAAAGATACGAGCTTCTATAAAATCAAAGAGCCTATATGAAGTAGCTTACAAAAACTTTCAAAATTGGTGTAAACTAAAAAAGGTGAAAGATTTGGAATTACTGGAGGATATCATAAGGATGAATTATTACATATATTTGCTGAAGATGTTCAAGATTTATATGCTCACATCGAAAAAGCATCAATATTCCAAAAAGTTAAAAGTAAAAATTGCGCCATTAACTTTTACAATAAATAAATACTTTTCCTGATTTTATAATTTCTATCCTACTAATAAATCACTTTTCGTAACTAAAATGGCATATCAAAATGTTGACATTTCGTAACTGAATTGCAAAAAAATCTAAGCCACTATAAAAATTATAGATACGTACTTATCTTAATAATAGGATATGGTAGAAATCCGGTGACAAACAGTCTTTATAAATTCAACTCTAAACAAAAATAGTAATTTATTATACTGGTATGGAATGTGACATATTTATGATAGAAAAACTTTAGCCAAGATGCCCGAAGGGCGAGTGACTACTTTTCTTTAATGACTAGTCTGCAGTCCATACGATTTAAGTACAACGTTTTAACCAACACCTCTCTTAAAGCGTCTTAAATAGTTTTTATATATTCGTTTATTGTTTGACACGGACAAGATATTTGATATGATACCTACCGTGTTTGTTATTTAGTTCACAAATCTGTAATAATTATTGTGACCTATCATTGCGGATTGTAAAATAGAAACGTAAGTTAAGAAATAGATGAACATGGAGACATTTTTTTGTAGAAATTGATCTGATCATCAAGTATACAGGGTGTATATGGTCTTTTTTTTATTGATAAGTAATACTACAGGTCAAAAGAAAGCTAAAAACGTAAAAAAAACCTTAGTAAGAAGTTTTATTATAAAAGAGATATTATTTTGTAGTTTTTTAATAGGTTTAAAAAGTTATAGTAGCGTGCGAACGAACAATTTAATTTGTTTTCCTTTGTTTTTTTTAAATTAGATTTTCTCTCAGTTGTAGTTTGTTATCATTTTGATATACTTCCCCAAAAATAAGCATCATGTCAACTAATTCAATATTAGAATATCGATGGTTCATCGTTCATCTTTTACACAACTAATAACTAATTAAGGAGTGATCGTGCATAATTAAATGATAACAAATAACAACTGATAGATAAAAAAATTAAGTAAAAAGAGAAACAAATGAAATTTGTTAGTTTGAAGGTTACTACAACTTTTTTCAAAAATAATTTATCGCTCTCTTATAAAACGTTTAAAAAAATATCTCTTTTATAATAAAACTTTTAATAAGATGTTCTTATGTTTGTCGCCTTGTTTTGACATGTAGTACTACCCATTAAAAAAGAAGACTGTAAAAACTCTGTATAATTCATCGTTTTGCATAGGAATACATTGTTTTTTGATATTAAATATTACAATTATTATTATTACCGAATTGAATACGAAGATTTTAACGCAATTTTGTCAGATTTTTCTGCGAAATAAAAAATTAAATGTAATTATTAATACACCATTTTGTTCATTATTGGATGTGATACTGCTATATCGTAGATTTAATGATATATAAGTGCGGTTACCAGCCGATAAATCTCTCACTACAAAATATTATTAAAGGAGAAAATCTGTTTTCGGCTATGGGAATCAATATATTATATATTCCCGTTTTAAAACTGGTTTCAACTAGCTTCTATAATATTACAGGAAGATGAGTAGATATTGATTTAAAATTTTAATCTTTGATAAATTGTTAATTCCTTTCTCTATTTGTATGTAACTCATTGTGAAAATGCAATAGTCTGAACTTTAGACAATTTCACATTGCAATTAATAAATAAGTTTAAAATTATTTTGAGCATATACTATGTTTTAATTGCCGCTGGCATACATTTCTGAACTATTTCAGCAAAAAATGCTGTAAAAACCCAGGTTCTTCAACTTTTATTTGAAATATTTTTCTTTAAAATAATTTAGAAACCTTTCACGCTGGAAAATATACTATATTAAATGAATAAAGTTAATTTGAAATTTTTATAACAACAGAATATAATGCAATTTTAATTAAAATCAGTGATCAAGTCAGTTTCGCCGTCATTCGTGCTGAGTTTCGCGGGCACTGAAATAAGATTTATATTTTTAAGATATTACACTCGAGTGTTTTAAAAACATGAGAAGTTTTGAAAACGTTTACCAAAAATAATTGCGGATTACAAAAAAAAATCAATTTTGCAAGTGAGTCTTTTAAAAGCGATAGAAGTATCCATATTTTAAGCTCGACGATTAACTAAGCACCTGGTACATAATTTTTGGAAATGCAAATATATTGTTTTCGTAAAGTTGGCACTAATAAAAAAAAAATCTCGGTCACTTACAAATTTAACTTCATTTGTAAAAAAAATTGTTGAAATGGATTAAAAACTACAACGGAGTTGTAAAAGTGGAAATGGAATAATAGTTTTAATCATAATATTTCTTAGACCCCTACACTCTAAGCACAATAACAGTTTCTCTGTTACTTTCACTCAGAATCATTCGTTCAAAAATATTTTGTTACAATTTATTCCGTAGGTGTAGATGTTTAATAGTAAGCAGGGCAGACTTAGGCCAGGGGCCCTTTTAGAAAGTAAAAAAAAATAATGTAAATAAATACATTAGTATGAATTTTTATTTAGTGACTTTATTGGTTATTATATTCATAATTAATACATTATAAAATAGTCTATTACTTGGTGTGGCAATAATTTCCAAATTCAGTCTGACGCGTTGCCACTGAGCTACTCCAATTAATAATGAAAGGATGTTAAAAGTGGAGATCTTTATATAGATAGGTATTCAAATATTTAAAATTAGTTTTCTTTCAAATAATCTGTTAATCAACTAATTATTAGATAGTAGGCGAAAATAGGATGATTTTATTTTTTTGATTGACCGTTACACAAATAAGAATTTTTAAATCGATATAAAAAGTTATTTGTTCTAGGTCTAAATAACGATTGCTTATCAAAATCATGTACTACGAAAAGTTCTGATATTTTTCTTGGGGCCTTTAATTACCTCCTCTTATTCTCTCATCACTGACATTGTCTTTATTCATTTTATCACCATAAAATAAAAATAAACACTAATAACTACTGTGGAAATGAGGTATTTGCGGGGTGTGTGTGGTTATACTAGAAGAGATCGTGTCCGGAATACATTGGTGTATGATGAGTGTGAAATTGAGAAGAATGTAGTTAGAAAAGTAGGTATAAGTCAGTTGAGATGGTTTGGGCATGTTGAACGTATGTCGAATGAGAGATTAGTGAAACAGGTATATGTTGGTGAAATTGAGGGTGAAAGATTGCGTGGGCGACCTATGAATAAATGGATGAATATGATAGAAGGATTGTTGCGTGAACGAAAGTTTCCGAGTACGAGGAACAAACGTGCTTGTATGAAAGGAATTATGAATGTGGATGAAGCAAAAGTGGTGTGTCAGGATAGGAACGTTTGGCGAAGATTAATTGCGGAATGAATCTGATGATTTCAGAAAAGCGCAGGGTTTTAGATTTTAGTTTCGTTGTTTAGTAATTTCATTAGAGTGTTTACCTGTAATTGTGTGAAATTCAGTTTCAAACACAAGCGCAGGGACGACACTCCCTTCGTTTCTTATCTTTTTTATTCTTTTCTGATCTTACATTGAGTGTTTAACTGCAATTGTGTGGAATTCACTTCCAAAAACAAGCGTAGAGCGACACTCCCTTCCTTTCTTATCTTTTAATTCGTTTTCAGTTATTACTTAGTGTTTAACTGCAATTGTGTGAAATTCACTTTCAAAAACAAGCGCAGGGCGACGCTCCCTCCCTTTCTTATCTTTTTGTTTCATTTTCAGTTACTGCATTGTGTGGTCTTTTCTTTCAGATATAAGTGCAGACTATCGCTTTCATCTTTTCTAATCTTGTAGATTCGTTGTTAGTTTCGTTATTAGATTCGTTGTTGGGAGTAAACATGAGTAATTTGAGATTTTTTATGCATACGTTATGTACGTTGAAGAAAGAAAATGAATGGTAAGTGAAAAGGAATGATGTGATTGAAGGTTTGTTGTGTGATAATAATTTCGAGTGTAATAAATGAATGAGTTTATATGGAGTGATCTATGAAAGTGGTTGAAGTGAGGGTGGTATGTTTGGATGAAAATGTTTGACGATGACTGGTTGTTTGATGGGTGTGATGAGTGAATGTTTATTAGTGATTTTAGGGTTCGTGCTACCCCATTTGTTGGGATATAGCTTGAAGATATGTATGTATGTATGAACAAATTTTTCATCACGATGTTTTAACTTATATTATATTTTATTTTGAGATTTACTTAGAAGCTTTTCAGACACTAATATAGACAAATAATAGTAACAAACTGAAAATGCAGTCATAGTGCTTCGATCGGAGAAATTTCTATTCTATTTTTATTTCCGATTCAGTTACTTTTTTTACATCGCGTTCTTCACTCGAATAAGTACAGAGTAAATGTACGAGAAACGATAACAGACTATTGTGTGTTATTTTTCGTTCTCTTTCTTGTTCCTCTGTCTCTCTTTTGCTTGTTCCTTTCCCACTTGTACCGGTTGGACTAACTCAAGCCCAACCACTGTGAACGAGCAGGCTACCCGTTCCCTTTTCCGCATGTTGCTGTGCAATGTTCAGCCGATTTCGCGCACTCAAACTTTCAATTATTTGCTGAATGTAATTTTTAACCACTACAAGTTATTTAGTAGGTACTTGTTTTGTTTTACAGGAAATGCTTGTTTGAGAGCACCAACACAAATTAACAGTCTGCCGTTTACAAATAATGTAATTAAAGTGTATAACGTGTACATAATATCTTTTATAATAAATTTAATTTATGTGCTACGAAATTCTTCGAATAAAACTACATTGAATAAAAACTACCTAATACAGGAAGGAAAAGTTTATTTTTTCTAAGGGCTAGTTTTACAATATCAGGTTAGGTACAACAATGTATTTAATTACGGTTTAACTAGAAGTTACTTTTTACAAATGATAGTTAAAATGCTACTTGCAGCTACTTGGAAATTTGGTTGTAGTGATCGATATTACGTCAAATCACATACAAAATTATAAAATGAAACAAAATGAAAATGCTGCCTTTTAGCTCTATTTTCCAGATTATATTGAATCTGAATATATAATAAAAAATAGCGTATGATATACGTGTATAAGTACCTTTAAAGCACCAATGCCATTAAAAGAATTTTGCTTCTTTAGCTCGTCACATGTGCTTAAAAGACTAACTTGCACATAATAATATATTATTCCACTTGTACATTATTTGATATTTATTATTATGATACGAAGTATATAAACAACAATATCCGAGGCATAAAATACGAGCGTTATGAACCATAACGCCCGCTTATAACACCAGCTCCGTTCTTAACGACCGCTCATGATTAACTTTATATATATATATAACTATTAAGATTCATTCTCAATTCGAATTTATAATAAAAATATTTAGGATCCAAAATTATTATTATTAATAAAATAAGGCTTCAGAGATCCAATAAATTATTTATATATTTTAAAATTGGACGTTTCGAGTTTCAACGAAACTCATCATCTGCTAAAAAATATAAAATATAAATAAACAAAATAATGTACAAATAAATAATATAAAATACCATTAACAATACAAAATAACAGAAATTAAAATATAAAATGTTGAAATATGTCATAAATAATAAATAAATCAAAATTAAAACAAAATGGCGTCAAAAATAAAAATAACTATATTTTTGAAATTATATAAAAAAATTAAAGCATATTTTAAATTGCCAAAAGCATCAGTTTGATAATTTAAACAAGAATTTCGATATAAATTTATGTACAGAGTTTCTTGAATTAGACGATAATGTAAATGATTGACAGTACTTACAAGTTTCTGAAAATTTAAAAGCATGCCCAGTTTCTTGATGATGTGGTGTTAGTGCACTATGGTATGGATCTAATAATTTACAATTATATTTATGTTGATAAAATAGAATTTTTAGTCGTTCTAACCTTCAAAATAATGTTAACATACATAATCTTAATTCTAATAGTACTGCTCTTTACTGTTTTTTTCTGTGTTACCTTATAAAAAAGATTTCATTTTAAAAGGTAGCAATATTAAAATTGTCACAAATAATGAAACAAATACTAACTTTCTTTTTTCAAAATTAAAAGATCCTATTGAGAAAGATTTTAAAAAGGATATCATTTACAAAATTACTTGTGGTCATTGTAATAAATTTTATATAGCTGAGACCTCTCAACCTCTTAAAAAACGTGTTTATCAACATAAATATAATTGTAAATTATTAAATCCATACCATAGTGCACTAACACGACATCATCAAGAAACTGGACATGTTTTTAAATTTTCAGAAACTGAAGTTATAAGTACTGTCAATCATTTGCATCATCGTCTAATTCATGAAACTCTGTATATAAATTTATATCGAAATTCTTGTTTAAATTATCAAACTATTTTGTATTGTTAATAGTATTTTATATTATTTATTTGTATATTATTTTGTTTATTTATATTTTATATTTTTTAGCTGATGATGAGTTTCGTTGAAACTCGAACCGTCCAATTTTAAAATATATAAATAATATATTGGATCTCTGAAGCCTTATTTTATTAATAATAATTCGAATTTAGTTTTAATTTAGTTTTTTTTTTGCTTTAACATGTAAATATAAATATTGTTTACAAATAACTATTTATTGTTGATTTTATTTAGCAAGTATATCCAGTTGACAAATATTATAAATCAACTTACTCAATCAATCTTATTTATTGATTCTGAAACTGAGCTTCTAAACTGTCAAATTATATTATTAATGTTGCTAATATTAATAGTACGTTATTATTATTATTACATAATAATAGTGTTGGTACAGTACAAATCTTAAAATAAATATATTATTTACAGGTAGAAATAGCAGAAAAAAATACTATCTTAACCTTATTTAAAGTAGTGCAAAAATATTACCAAAATCTTGGGGGCATTTAGCAGCTTTTGAGTTCTTCAGATGATTGTATAGAGTAAGTAAGAATTTTCAAGGTCATATTTTTCGTAACTTTTAAAAGTTTATAATTTTATAGAACAAATTCAAAATTAAACTTATAACATGAAAAAATCTATAGTTACACAACATTACTTGTTATCATCTGTTCCGAAAAAAATTGAAATTCTCAAATATTTTCTATAAAACGAACAGACTCAGTATGACACCCCTCTGAATTTCAAGTGATGCTTTTCTCAGTTCAACACACAGTTGATGAGAATTTTCCAGTGGTAGATCGAATATGAAAATTCATTGATATTTAAAAAATGGTTCTTTCACCTTGAGCTACGTTAATTTTATATATTCTAAGAAATAAAATAATGTTTGAACCACGGATGTTACTAAATTATAATGACCTTAGGCGGCATTCATTCCTCGGTCTGGACATCATCGCTCTCTATGTATTATTATTTACTTAACGCCTGTGGTTCATAAAATACTATTATTTACTTTTATGGTGGCGATCGGATCGGCCTGTTATTTCAAAAGTTTTTTATATATATTTATTCTCTTAAGTTGTAATCATAATCATCTCACCTCATTTCACTTACTCTCATCACATTCATCATTTGTTCAAATTTTATTACAATGTAGAAATAATTAGCAAGTAAGGAACAAACAGGCGTGCTAGTAATTGTATATAATATAAATTAAGTGCTCTTGTTCCCCCTAGTAATGTGTGAATTCAGACGGCTGTACGTAGCGCTGCTAATACTAAGGCAATCTAAAATGCCATATGTCTTAGTATACAGTATGTTCGATAGCTGATTTAGTAAAATTCGCACATGAACAGGGAAAATGTTTCTATTCTGCAGAACGGGATTTGAGACCTCGGGTTTGATTCCCACAGCCGACAAACATTTTTCATCACATTAAAATTACCCCTGCAGCTTCCCCTCGTGATTTGACGGCTGGTAACCGCTTTTCAGGCGCTTAAATACATCACTTACCAAGATTTGCTACGATTACCAGCCGTCAACCCATGTCCCCCAAAGATGTTAGTGAAGGAAAAGCCACAGGAGTAATTTTAATATGAAAAAAAATGTTTGTCGCATAGATATAAATACTATTTCCAAACCACAAGCATTTGTGGTTTCATGAATATCACAATAATGTTAAAATCTCACTAACTTCAACTTTATAAAATAAATATACGTCAACGTTCAAGTGAATTAAGTATCGAAGTATTCCCATGACCTGGTGAAATTAATGGACTGGCAAATTATTTATACACGCATACTTTATGTGTGTGTGCTTGGGTTAAAATTTGTTGATAGACGCATTTACCATATACCTACTGACGTTAAATGTAATCTATAATGCTAACATGGTTGTATAAATCCAAAGTATCATTTGCGTTAACCTTAGATTATTGGAAATGAGATGACTTTAATTATTGCAAGGGAATGAGCAATATAAAATCAATTATTATTATTATTTATGTATTTATTTGCTAGACCTACGATAATATAAAGCCGAATGCCTTACTAAATAAATTAGAAATATCTATACTTTGGACGGAATTCAAACCTTCAACCTACGAGATCCAGTAGGCAAGTATCGCTGTGATAATCACTGACCCGGTTTATAAGGCCACTTTCAGACGAGAATACTTGTGGCAGGAATCGGTTGCCGCAATCAATTGCCTTTATAGGCAACTGAATTCATATACACACGCAACTTGCAGCCACCGTCCCACGAAACTCATATTTGTTAGTCAGTTAGAAAATGATGTGTTCAAGTTTCCTTGCCTTACACAGCAAGTAGAAGAAACACAGGGTAACAAGCGCATGTGTATTCTAGGTTGTCAGCAAGAGGTTTTTGCCATACTTTCAGAAGTGGACTGAAATCAATTATATTTTAATCTTTTTTACTCATATTTATTGAAGCACACAAATAGCAACAATTTTTAGGAGTACACTGAACATGAATATGAGCAGACGAAAAGTTGCATCAACTAACAGCATAGAGTGAAAGATTGTATTTGAAGTAATGCTTCAATTTAAGTGGCGATAACTCCAAATTGTAAAAATTAGTTGCGCGAGTGAGAAATTGTCAATGGCTACTGACAATTACAATTGCCACGTGTGTCACTAAGCGGTCTAGTAATCTAAAAAATAATAACTAAATATTTAAGAGGCTCGTCTACCAACGTCAAATAGCTAATTCATACTTTTCTTGTAACTCTCTACTGAATCAGTATAGAAGAAAATTATATAAAGCCCAATTTTATATACGAGTGGCTAATAATATTGGATCGGTTTTAAAATTTGATTTTTCTGTAACTGTGCGATATCTTTGTTATTAAGTAACTAATATTGCCTTGGTTACGGGTAGAAAGGAGACAAATGCTGATCAAGTGCGTTTTTGTAAACGAAAAGCATAAGTGCTGAAAGTAATTTGTGTTTCACGCAAACTGTCAAAAGAAAATTTAACTGAAAGTGAATTAAATTTCTTGCCGAGCGCGGAATTTCATATTTTAGCCACAGACGCTTATGGAAGAAAAAGATATGCAGTGGTATATTTTGACGTTTATAAACATAACTTTTATAAACATTGCACATAATATCATCAGTATTCCTAATCTGTACATATCACAATGAGCAAAGAAGAACTTGCAGGTGTATCAATATTAAATATGATAATTAATAAAAAGAAAAATGATTTTATTTATAGAATAAGTGAAATACATAATATTTATTGTTTGTGTACATTATAGGGTGGCTAGCTCAGTGGTATGAAGTCGGCCTGTGGATCCTGAGAACCTTGGTTCGATTCCCACAGGCGACAAACAATTTTCATAATTTCGAAAACCATCCCTGTGGCTCCTCCACCACTAACATCTTTGGGGGCCGTGATTTGACGACTGGTAACCGCACTTCACGCGTAAAATATATCAATTACCGAGATCTGCTTCGGCAGAGTGCCACACCCAGTAATGAGTAGAAGGCGTGATGATATATTTATTTATTTATTTATGTACATGATATAGTATTCAAATCTTGACGATTTTGATGGAATTATCTTGAAATTAGTGAAATATTTTTAAATAATGTAGAACAATAAAGCAATCAACAACGTAATCATAGTAAAGCCGTAAAACATCGTCCTCGAATAACTCATTAAAATTTTATAAATCCTGATATTTTAATATTTTTCTAAATTATCAGTTATAGCAAAAATGTTATTTATAACACGTGTCGACAAAGGTTAGGTGCACTTGCATATAACAAGCCTTTTTGAGCACTTGTTATAAAAATAATTATTATTAAAAAAAAAATGATCAAAATTTTTCATATTTCTAAATTTCTAATAGAAAGAACATATCGAGAAAACAACGCCGATTCGATGTAGTACTAATATTGCTTCTTTTGTTGTATTTTTTTCAAACTAATATTATAAATAGTATCGAAGTGCGTAGTAACTCACCGAGCCTAGTACTGGTACATTAGGAAACGGGGAAAAGAGAGTGCGATAGTGGCGTTGCGTTAGCAATACACCGTTATTGAAAATATACATATGTAGAGTTATAGATTTGCAATTATCATTTGCTTTTGTTTATTAGCCGTAATATTCTTACTCAACCCTTTATTAGAACCAAATTATAATCTAATTGTGAATATGCTCATTGGCGCATTTTCAATAACCTCCATGGTTAGATCACTTAGTTTTATAATAGTCATATTTAATTACAAACGCAAGAATACGATAACGTCTTCATTGTAACTTCAGATACGCCCCTGCAAATGCAGCCTTGAGATTTGTGAACATCCCTTCAAAAACAATAAAGAGAGCACGCGCCTCGAAGTGCCGGCTGGCCGGTCCACCAGATGTTGTAAACTCAAGTACCTAGCAATTCTCTGCAGACGTACAACAAAAATGTAAAGAGATAATATTTATACATTCATACATATCAAATCAACAATATAGTTCTGGCCAGAACGTTGTATAACAATAAGTAAATAAAATAAATTTGATATAGATGCGTGCCGTTACAAAAGTTATACCTGCGAGTATTACGCAGAAATACAATGGAAACATTTTCATATGAGTTCAATTCGTTTCTGTTTCTTCCTCATTACTTTTCAATAATAATATAACAAGAGAGTGAGAATACATTGACAATAATTTGACAGATCTTTCGAAAACTTGTTGCCAGGCAATAGTCAAGAAAGCCCGTGGGGCTTGAGTGGTTATTGCCAAATGGCGACAAGTTTAAGAAAGATACTGGAAAATTATTTTCTAATTTATCGAATTCTCGAGTTACATTTAATTAGATTATTTTTTGACTTAACTGTTGAGGCCGATTCATCCAACTTAAAAGATTTTGAACAGGCTCCATATCGATTGGTTACTTATTAATGTATTCTTGCAAGTTGTTACCAAAATTTGTTGGTAAATTTCTGTATCTGAAATGGAACTAAATCGATTTATTCCACACATTTTACTTGACGCATTGACAGTTTTAAATAATTATTTGACACCTACCTATCATTTGTCAACAAAAACAAAAGCTACAGAGATTATTCCAGGCAATAATCATTAGAGCTTTATTTTCAGTATAATAATGACAGGATTGGTTAAAACGCAGACACGTGACATACAATGAAGCATTTCTTTGATTTTGAGAAACGTCAGAAAATAATCAAATAAATTTTAGGAATTAAAACCAGTTTTCTATAAGCCAATTTTTTCTTTTTTTAAATGAAATATGTTGGATGAAATGATTCTAAAATAGAATTGATAATATTAAACATGTACATATACAAATTACTATAAGAAATATTGAGAGGTTTGCCCAATGTTTTTTTGGAACGGATGGACCAAATTGCATGACGCTTTTATGTTCCTACACGATTGTGAAGTCAAAACATACTTTTTTTAAACCGCTTGGGCTTAATTTTTAGTACAAAAATGGGCATTTATTCACTCGGGATAAGGCCACTTTCGTTTGTACTTGATCAGAGACAATACCGTGTCTCTTTATATATCAAAAGTATAAATACGTTTCAATAAATAAATCAAATACGAGTATGATGGCCACATTTTTAAATGGAATTTAAAAGTAAAAATAAAGCACTAGTACTATAAAATATTATTTTTAACATGTTAAAAGCAGTTTAATAGCCTAATTTTAATAAATAGTGTTTGTACAAAAAAATGGTGTCCTTCTCGTACATTCATTCTCAATGCTCAAAAGAAAATATTGTCACATTGAATTTAAGTTTAAAACAAAATTAAATTATTATACCTCTGTGGTTTGTAAGTCCAGTATGAAAATCGTGAATAATTTCCAAATGTTCTTCCTCATTTTTGATATTTTCAACTAATTTTGAGACTGCTATTATATTTATCGAATTTGGTTGAAAAATTTTCTGAAGAATTATTGAGATTTCTTTATCTAATGATTTTTAAAAGAGGGCGAAATATCTAATTGTCGGTGCCAAGTAAATTTTTATAAAGTTTATGGCGTCCTTTTCAGAAGTCAGTTAATTAAATTTACAAATAAATCTTTGTTTTCTATTGTCAAAATATTTCTTTATTTGAATGTTACTAGGTTCTTGAATCTTATAAAAGATGATTTTTAGCAATGTTTATTCTCTCGTCTAAATATTTAATCCCTAAAACTTCATTCTTGTTAGAACAATGAATTGTATTATTGTCATCGACATTGTTGTATTCACTTGAATTTGAATTTCTATTATTGTTTACTAATGGTAGAGTGTATGCATTCATAATGATGTTAGTATCTTTAAAGATTTTTTCTAATTTTTGTTTTACTTTATTCCATATGAGTAGGTCTAGACTGCAAGCTATTTTCGGTATGTTAATTTCTTTTATTTCATTTAATATTAAATAGTCTCCTAGTTCTTTCAGAGGTTTATCAAGATCTTTTAATGATGGTTTATCGTCATATTTTTGTTTAGTTATTAGGTGAAATATAATGTTATCATTTGTTCTCTGTATAATATTTTTGTCCGGTTTTTAGGTTATGATGTAGTTCTTGCTATTAAATTTTCAATTTATATCATCCGCTAGTCCTCGGGACCTCTTACAGTCTTGAGATATGCAATGGTTTTTCTGGTTAAGATAACTCCTATAAATTCGTTTAATTGAAATTTAGGTGTTTGTCTCGATAATAAATCAGCTATTACATTATTTTTACCTTTTAGATAGTTAATTTCTAAATTATATTCACTTAGTTCTAAATGTATGGTCTCAAGTTCCTGATTGCCCATACTATGGCTTTCAATTCCTTCTCAATGATGCTATAGTTTTGGTCAGCATTATTTAACGTTTTAGAAGCATAGTAGATAGGTAATTATTTGTTATCGTGTATTTGTAGTAAAACTGCTCCCACAGCGAAATCGCTAGCATTCGTCGCTATAATAAATTGTTTATTAAAGTCGGGATTCTATAATATTGGGTTTTGGGATAAGATATTTTTACATTTTAGGAATGTTTCTTTGTAATTATCATTATCGATATCTATTTTTGAGCCGTTCCTTACACATTGCGTAAAAGGTTTTGTCAAGTCTGCATAGTTTGGTATAAATTTTCTGTACCAACCTAATGTTCCTAAGAATTGTTCGATTTCTATCTTTGTTGTGGGTAAATT
Source organism: Pterostichus madidus (assembly GCA_911728475.2). NCBI lineage: Eukaryota > Metazoa > Arthropoda > Insecta > Coleoptera > Carabidae > Pterostichus > Pterostichus madidus. Next base: position 24,049,839 of record OU452303.1, on the reverse strand, counting down.
TATATTTTTTATAATTTCTACTTTCCTAGGGTCTGTATTCAGTCCTTTTAGTTTATTACGTATCCTAGGTAATTCGCTTCTTCTTTTAAAAATTCGGATTTATCCAACTGTATTTTTAGATTTGCCTTCCTCAATTTTTCAAATACTTGTTTAATGTTTTCTAGATGTTCTTTCAATGTATTTCCAAATATTATGTTATCGTCCATATATACCAAACAGATCTTATTTACAGGTTCGCCTAGTACATTGTTTATCATTCTTTGGAATATGGCGGGTGCGTTTTTTAACCCGAAAGGCATGTACACGAATTCATAGTATCTGGTACTTGTTGAAATCGCTGTTTTTTATGTCTTTGGTGAAATCCCGATTGAAGGTCTAATGTAGTAAAATATTTAGATGGTCCTAAATGATCAAATAATGTCGTAAGTTTTTGCATTAAATTTTCTGAAGTCAATAACAATACGTGTTATCGTTTTTCCTGAAGCGTCTTGTTTTTTGGGTACAATCCATAATGTTGATGACCATGGAGAGAATGATTTTTGAATTATTTCTTCTTTTTGTAATTCTTCTACATGTTGTTCTATGTCTTTTGAGTATATTTGTGATAATCTATAGTTTTTAGTATAAGTCGATGTTTCGTCAGTTAGTGTAATTTTGTGTTCAATTTTTGATGTACTAGATTGTGAGCTATTTTTTTCATTTATTAATTGTTTTAATTTTTCTCTCTCTATGTTATTATCTCGAATTTGTACGTTATTTGCTTCCACTTTGGGATTTTCAAGTGATTGTAATTTAAAGTTTTTGTTGCCTATTTGTACTGTCTTCGATAAAATTCATTTGCAAATTTAGATGTTTAAAAGCTTCTATTCCTAATAGTATATTGTAAGTTTTAAGGAATTTAAGTAAGTAACATTTTAATGGAATTCCATTTATTTTGATAATGACGTATTCTGTACAGATTGATTTTCCTTTTATAATTTTGAATGTGAGAAATTCTTTGTAGGTTTTTATCTTATCATGTTTTACTAAATCGGGGTGTATGAAATTGATTGAAGATCCTGTGTCGAGAAGTATTATATAATGGTTTAATTTTAAAGTAGGTAGGTTGTTTGCAATGGAGGCCATTACGGGGAGTTCTCTATCTCCTCGGTCTCTATTTCTAGTTTCTTTGAATAGTTTGTGCGGGCATAGGTTGTGTTGTACGTGTTTAAAGTGTCATTGGTTTAGATTGGAACTATCTTTTAGTTTCATAAAAAAAAAATTGTTTATTGCAAATTGCTTATTTGTTTGATCTTGTTGAAATCTGATAGGTGCTGAGGGAAATTATTGGCCTGGGAAAGGTTTAGGAGGAATGTTACTTCTAAAATTTTGGTTAACTTTATTTTGTGTTTTCAATAGGGGTGATTGGTGTTGGTGTGTATTTATGAAGCTAAACTCATATGTCAACATTAATTCGCACTGCTCAAGAGTAGTGGAATCTTTGATAATAAATGAACCTCTTATTGATAATGGTGACATAGATATGAATTTCTTTAGAATAAATTTTTCGTTTTCCTGTAATATAGCCTTCTTTTGGAGTTGGCTATATAGTCCTTTACTAATATTTTATACTGTAAATATTTGTTGTTAATAATTTTTCATGATTTTTCTGAGTCATTATGATATTAATTTTCCATTATTTCAATTATAAGTGTTTCCGGGGTGCTTTTATCCGTGTAATTGGTAGTTACGAAGAATTTTACTTCTTCCCAATTTTATAATTCGTTATTGCTGATTATTTCAGCGGTTTGGTCAACTAGTCTTAGTTTTATCATGCCATAAATAAATAATTTCTGGTTATTAGTTAAAGCAAAGGTGTTAAATAAATTCATAATGGTATCGGTTTGGTTAATAAAACCTGGCAGTATTTTTACATTTTCTGTATATATAGGAATAGTTTTTAAGAAAGTTTCAATTTCATATATTGTTGTGGTCGCCATTTAAAGCTACTTGACTGAAGTACAATATTCAAATTAAATTTGGTTACTGTTTCGTTGTCAGAATTATTAAAATCGGTAGAGTTTATTGAGTTATCACTACTGTGTGTTTGTGTGAGATTGTGCCGGTCTCTCGGTAGCTTTATTACTAGTTCTTTCACTAGAGCTACCCCTTTAGTGTAACAAAAATTACAATAATAAATTATTTGCTTACAGTGTAACGATAAGTAGTAGGATGTAAACTTGATGATTTGCTAACATTTTCTGGAGTTCTAATCTTCTTTGATGATGTTGGTCCGGCTGGAACAAGTCTTCGGAAATGGAAGGATGTGCATCACGCGGGGCAGTGATTCCTCAAAGTTCGGAAGGCGTGATCCTGATGGACTGTTGACCTCGTCTCTTTTACAGTTGGGTCGTAGTTAGACCCTGATGGGCTTAAGATTGAAGCCTTTTACGTAGAAGTTTTTCGTAGTAAAGAATTAAAATTCACTCTTATTTCTATGGGAAAGAGTTGGTAATATGATATGATAATACATACTTCTCATGCTATATGATGAAATATTACGATGACCACAACATAATTTAGATATATATATATATATATATATATATATATATATATATATATATATATATATATATATATTCTAATGAAATATTTCCAGCAGTTATGCCACAATTAAATATTGATATTTTAATTAAAGTTATTTTTTTTTTAAAAAGGAAGGAGTCTTTTTTTTTCTACAAAAATTAATAGCAATAAAAGTTGTTTTTCAATTATCTTTTCCTGTATCTAAAATTGAAATTAAATCTTCAAATAATCTATAAAGTAAAATTAACATTGCTAAAACAGAAGAAGTTATTTTTCATTTGACAATTTGACAAATATTATTAATTAAAGAATTTATATATATATATATATATATATATATATATTTAGTTTTTAACATTAATTTTAATTTTATGTATAGGAAATACTATATCGTTTTAAAGACAATATTTAATGCTATTAATGAATGCAGAAAAAATCCCTTCACATTTGAGAAAATATCCGGTATCTGAATCCGATCCAATCCGAAGTTTGATTTTGGATCGGATCGAACTAGAACTCTCTCGGATCGAATTCGCAGTGATCCAAATGTCGGATGAAATATCCGATCCGAAAGTTAACTAAATCATTTGATCTTAAAGTCGGATAAATCATCTGATCCGAAGATCAAATAAAATAACCAATCGGAAAACCGGAAAAAGTATCCTGTCCGAAGTTCGAATAACCCCTCCTATCCGAAATTTATATTCAGAGCTTTTAGGTATCCACTCTGAGTTAAAACATATAAATTCCAATTCCACTCTAAAGAAATCATAACGCAAAGTTAAATTTATAACAACTTATGGATGGATGTTGCCCGAGGTCATTATCATCTAGTAATGTCTGTGGTGCATACATGATTTTATTTGTCACTTGAATATAAGTGTTGTTTATTGCCATGATCTGAAGTATTTAAACAACTCCATAACCACCAGAGCAATATATGCGGGTATTATGAGCGGGCGTTATGAATCATTCAAATTCAAGCATTGATGTAATCATAATTATTGTAAATTAAAACTAATATTAGATATTCTAGTAGAAAATAAAATATATAACATTCTGAAGGGGCATGGAAATAAAACTTATAATATGAATGATTCTTTACTAAAACAGACAATTTTTGTCAACAGTGGACGATAATGCGTATCATACAGTGGTGCACGGAAACTCGCAACAAGTCTAGAGAGTGTAGCTGGCTGCTTAATCATATATGACGTTATGACTTTGCATTCATCTATTTTGAAACCGTCAATATTTTTGAAAAAAAAAATCAATTAAAAAAAACTATTTTAAATTTTTCATTAAACAATAGTCGCTTGTTTGTCGCTTATCGAAAATTATTATGCAAAATGTAAAATATGCGCGTTCCATTTTTAGTTATTTTTAAAATAGATTTTATTACTTTCTACACAAAACCATTATAGTTGATTAATTAGGAACAGTAATATATTACAGAGAAAATTTGTTTGATATCTTTGTTGGAAAAAAAGTTATAAATAGTTTAACTAAAAAAAACTAAATATTTAAAGTTGAAATAATTTTTTTAAATGTTTGTAATGAGACAGTCGCATTTAACTCCAGTCGATCTGTATTTTCGATATGATAATATGAAAATAATTTGTAGAGAAAAAGTATAAGGTTCCTCTTTAATAAGCGACCTACGTGGCTCTAAATCTCCAATTACACAACTATTTTTATCGAAAATTTAACAGTTTATTACGTTTCTAGTTATTCAGAACATTCATCTCTGTTGGAACATCTATGGAGTCGTATATAATCGTATGTCGCACAGTGGGCCAAATCGGGATTTTACTGTTCAAAAATCGGTGGAGACCTTAATATCCATCGGATCTTGATAATTTTTTTTTAAAATTAAAGTTAATTAAATTCTCTACACATCTGTCGAGGCAGATTTTTAAATAATTTTGTCAAATTTTTTTAACTACATAATAAACTGTCAAAAAACTGTAAAATATATTAAATTTTAAACTATGAAAATTATGTATTCTGATATTATTTTTATATATATTCAAGCAACATTACAGATTTTACAAAGCTATTGACAGATGTAAACTTTATATTATGTTGAGAATAATTACAATACGGATTCCTTGTCTTAAGATACTCGTACCTTAACTAAATTTCTAATCTATTCATTAAAACCGTATTGTAATTATTCTCAACATAATGTAAAGTTGGCATCTGTCAATAGCTTTGTAAAATCTACCATGTTACTGTAATATATAAAAATAATATAAGAATAAATAATTTTCATTGTTTAAATTTCTAATATTTTTTACAGTTTATTGACGGTTTATTATGTAATTAATAAAATTTCACAGTCATTTAAAAAATTGCCTCGACAGATGTGTTGGGAATTAAATTACCTTTAATTAAAAAAAATATATATCTAGATCCGATGGATATTAAGGTCTCTACCGATTTTTGAACAGTAAATCCCGATTGCGCCGGTCCGGTATATAAAGAAAAAGATAGGATTGACGTGCGTTAAACGAATACACGCTCTAAATATGTACTCCTTGCTCCAACCTCACTTCAGGTAGAACAGTTTCCACCAGGAATTCGCGCGCCAGTAGACGGAACCCTGAATTTTGAATGAACCATCTATTTTAAATAAAAATCCGTTCAAAAATAAAAAAAAATTGCCGAACTAGACCTGATAACGTGCCTCACCTCTATGGACAAATAAGTATCTTGCGATTGCCAAAGACTTACGTCGCTGTTTGTGCATTCAAAGCGAAGTCTGACACTGAAATCAAACAAAAACTAACAATGAAAATAAGCGTACGCGCAAGCCTAGCTGTGCACTATTCCGACTACGCATGCATGAAGCAAAATGTCTTTTGCATGTCACTGTTTGAGCATGTTCAAGTGTTTGAAAGTATGTGTTAACGCTACATGTATGTACTAGTAGTTCTCTGTTGTCGTGATCTTGAATTATACAGAACGCGAGAGGGCAAACACAGTTTCCATTTGCTATACAAATACCTTCCGGAATGGAATATTTTTAATGCATTTGCTATTGCTGTGTGTTACAAGTATCTGAATAAATATTTTTTCTTGTATTGGTTGGAGAAAATGAAATTTGTTTTTGGAATAAGCGCCTATCGTTGCATTGTTTTATTTTGATGTAATGCAAATGTAAATATTTTTTATTTAACCTTCTTGATCCTTTCAAAAATTCGTTCTGATTATTTACTATCGCCAGAAACAGTTTGTGTATGTGTAGCTTACCTACCTATGTTATATTTTCATATTATACAATTCTACAGCAGTTGCCTGTAATTCTCGTACTCTTCTTCACTTTTAAAGCTAAAATGTCTCGAATATTAATTGCCTTCATTAACACACTAGTCAGTTAAATAACTATTACAGATTCAATTAACTGTATTTCCTTCTTTTCTATAGATTTTATGGCATGGTTCACAGAACTATAATTTGTTTTTATAAAAACCAATTTATTTTGATGTTTTTATTTTTGAGAGCTGTTTTGAAGTCTTTTACTGACTTACCTACAGTTTTGGGAAAAAGAAAGATATATGTCCCGAATTGTTTCAAAATTATTAGCATAGTAAATGGCAGCATTCTGCCAAATATCCCATCTTGTTAGTACAGGTTCCGAGGGTAGTGGCACATTAGGTAATGTCTCCCTACATAACTGCACCCTTAAAGGCAACTTTAAAAATACCCCTTTCCCGCTTTTTATTAAGTTTTTAATTAACGGAAATTGTAAACTTATTATCTCAGCTATACGGTTCACTCCATGGGCCAAACATGTTCAATGGATTATGTTTTCGTAAAAAAATCTTCATATTAGAAGCATCTTTCACCATGTAGGTCAGTGGCGTAGACAAGGGGACGGGGGTTTCGGTCCCCTTCTTGACGATTTTAAAATAATATTTTCGTAATACAGAAATTATTCCGTTTGTAGTCACTTGTGCAAATTTCCCAGAATTAAAAATATATTGTTTTGAAAACAGCTATATATCATACTATAATTTGTAAGTACCTAATATGGGATGGCTAGCACAGTGGTATGAAGTCGGCCTGTGGATCCTGAGGTCCCTGGTTCGATTCCCACAGGCGACAAATTTTCATAATTTGAAAAAGCTATCCCTGTGGCTCCTCCACCACTAACATGTTTGGGGGCCGTGATTTGACGACTGGTAACCGTACTTCACGAGCAAAATATATCACTTACCGAGATCTGCTTCAGCAGAGTGCCACACCCTGTAATGGGTAGAAGGCGTGATGATATATTTATTTATTTTATTTTACTAATATGCTAAGGAATGATTAATCCGAGATCAAAGAAGCCTAATATTTAATTAGTGATATCACTTAGTCCCATTAGAGGAAAGAACTTCTATCGATACCCATATAGTGATTACATTGTTGTAATAAGAATCAATATTTTTATATCTATTTCTCATTATCTCAAGTCTTAATTGTGTTTGCTACTCGAAAGTGTAAGTGTAATTTTTTTACAATATAAACTATTTCTAAATATACTAAATATATTTTTAAAAATACATAATTAACATACGAGGTCTGTTAAAAAAATAGGCGGACTGTTTGAATTGCGCGGCTTCAGTAGATACCAGGCGAATCTTCTTGGTGTCGCTAGGTTTGTGCAGATCAGCTGCTGATAACTCTGTTTTCCGATTGCAGATATCTTCATTTCTTGGTTAGCTATACAGTTTTTAGTGAAGTGCGATTTTTTTAGTTTGTCAGATTTCAGAATGAATGACCTGAAGGAGCAAAGACTTGCTAGGAAATTTTGTGTTAAATTGGAAAATCTGCGACTGAAACATTTGTTATGCTCGACACGGCTTACAGTAATGTTGCTATGAAGCGTACGGCATGTTTCAAGTGGCATGAACATTTTAAGGGTGGTCGACAGTCGATTGAAGACGATAAGCATTCTGGACGTCCTTCCACGTCAACTGACGACCCACACGTCGACAAAATCAACATCCTGTTGCGAGAAAATCGACGACTGACCATCAGGGAGCTTGTTGAAGAGTGTGGGATATCATTTGTATCTTGTTACGAGATTTTGACCGAGAAATTAAAGATGAACCGCGTTGCTGCGAAATTTGCGCCACGCTTCAGCCCATTCAGCTCTCAGAAATTTTTGGCCAAATATTCGATCACTGTTCTTTCCCACCCTCCTACTCACCTAACCATGCTTCTTGTGACTTTTTCTTGTTCCCCAAACTCAAGAAACCCTTAAAAGGAAAAAAAAATTGAGTCGATGCCCGAGATTAAGGCAAATTCGACGAACGAGCTGAAGGATATTACAAGAGAAGCGTACCAGGACTGTTTCAACAAGTGGAAACACCGTTTGGATAAGTGTGTACGTTGGGGAGGAGAGTACTTTGAAGGAGACACAGACATGAAACTTCTAAATAAAGTACATTTTGTTTTATGACATCAGTCCGTGAATTTTTGGAACAGATCTTATTTATATATATATATATATATATATATATATATATATATATATATATATATTTGCTTCTGTTCCTTTATTTGGTGAAGAAAAGTCAATTTAATTAGGTGTGAAGGTCATAGCTGTCATACCTGTCATAGAAAATATCAGGTTTTTTTTCACTTGTAAACCGTGGAAAAGTGAGTTTAAACTCGGAAAAAACAAACCAAAAGGGAGAGATTAAGGATAAGTACCAGGAAATTATAGATAACATCCAAAGGAGGTTAGCAATCCGTACAATACGTGATAGTCAACAAAGCTAACCTATAACAGCAATCAGCACCACACGAAAAGAAGACAACAAACAGAGCTAAAACAGGGCAAAAAGCAAGGATTTAGTCTTGCAAAGTATCCTTTATATTATAATATTTAGATATAAGGCAAGAATTAATAAAACTTAACTCGAGACAATACACACCAAGAAATTCCACCGACCTTGCGCGGCCACAACCCGCACAGAACGGAAGAAGGACGGGCCAACCAGCCAGAAGGGGTTTAAAACATCAAGAAGTGTCAGAGAATTAGTTTAACTATTAGTTTTAACTATTAATTATAGAACAAAATTAATATAAGTTATAGTATATAGTATGTTTAAGGGGAATTGTTAAATAATTAATTGAAGAATAGGCTTAAGCTATTTAGTAAAATTAGTTAACATATATACTTGTAGGATACATAAAGTTGAATTAGACGGCGACAGCTGGACAGGTGATAGAATCAAATGAGTAAAAACACAGAAAGAAGTAGTAGCTTGATCAGAAAACGCGAGGAAGAAGGAGAAGAAGAAGAAAGCAGAGATAGAACATTCAAACGAAGCACTAGAATAGCAAGATCACCAGCAAAAAGAGAAGAAATAAAAACAAATATAAAAGATAAAAGCAAGGAAGAAGATAAAATGGAAGAAATACTACAACAAATGGCAGACTCAATGAAAAAATTAACAAATAACTTCGAGGATATAAAAAAAGATGTAGAGAAAGGCAGAGAAGAAGTAAGAGAAGGAAACAAAACAATAAGAAAAGAAATGGAAGAGTCCTACAAAAAAATAATAGATAACATAGAGAATATAAACACAGAAATAGCACATATTAAAGTAAAAGAAAAGAAATGGGAAAAAGAGAAAGCAGAACTGGAAGAAAGAATGAAAAAAATGGAACGGAAAGAAGAGCAAAGGGAAAAGGAAATAAACAAAACCAAGTTCGTCATAACAGGACTAGAAACTGGAACAGATACAACAGAAGATGTCGAAAAATTCATAGAAAGGAATTTAGGAGTTACGGCCAAAATAATCGAAACCTACAAAGTTAAACAGTACTCAGCTTTACCGAAATTAATAGCAAAAGTGAGTACCTGGGAAGATATACAACATATATTTAAAGCGAAACATAAACTAAGGGATCAAAAAATATATATAGACAGATTTCTCACTTATGAAGAGCGCAAGATACAAAATGAGATAATAAAAATAGCAAAAAAAGAAAAAGAAAATGAAAAATCAGTAAAAATATATTATAAGAGAATAAGAATAAATAATAATGACTGGATATGGGATGAAGATAAAAACAATATAAAACCAAAAAACTGAGTATGAAAGATGGAAATACACAAGAGAATAAAACGGAATGGCAAAGAAACGGACCAGAGAAAACAAAAAGTGGAGATTTAAAACAAAATAACACAAAGAAAAAGAGAAACACGAGGCAAAAGAAAAAGAGAAATGAAATAAAAATTAGCACATGGAATGTAAGGACAATGCTGCAACCTGGGAAAATACAAGAAATAGGACAGGAATTGATAAGATACAAGCATATAGCCGCTATACAAGAAACAAGGTGGAAAGGTGTAGGAAGAGTTGTCAAAAAAGATTTCACAATACTATATTCAGGAAAGGAGAAACAAGGACAACACGGAGTAGCTTTTATATTAACAGGCAGCCTCAAAGATAAAATAATAGATTTCGAACCAATAAACGAAAGAATAGCATACATAAGATTGGAAGCAACACCCTTCAACATATCGCTAATAAACGTATACGCGCCAACAGAAAATGCCAATAAAATCGAAAAAGAGGAACTCTACGAAAAACTAGAAGAAGAAATCAAGAAAACACCGAAAGAAGACAACCTAATTATCCTAGGAGACTTCAATGCTCAGATAGGCAAAGAAGATTACATACAACAAATAGCTGGAAAGCATACTATTCATGAAAAAACGAATGACAATGGGCAAAGATTATGCGGAATGGCAGCCAAACACAACTTATCTGTTAGCAGTACTATTTATGAGCATCCGAAAAAACATAAAGTCACATGGAGCTCACCAGACCAACAACATCAGACACAAATAGACCATATACTAGTAAAGGATAGAAGGAAATCAATGGTAAAAGATGTTAGAACGTACAGAGGAGCTTGTGCGGAGTCAGATCATTTCTTAGTGACAGCAACATTTAGACAAAAGATCAGGAAAAATATAAGAAGCAAAAACAAACACGCAACATGGAATGTAGAAAAACTCAACATAGAAGATGTTAAGTCTGAATACAAAACAGAAATAGACAAGCAAATTCAAATGAAAAGTAGAGTCTCAGATGACATAGAAATGAACTGGAACAATATAAAGGAATGCATAAACCAAGCAGCAAGAAAATGTATAGGCGTAAAAAAACAAGTAAAAAACAAAGATTGGTTCAATAAGGAGTGCCAAGAAATAGTAACAAACAAAATAAAATCGAGACTAAAATGGATAAAAACAAACAAGGAGGAAGACAGAGAAGAATACAAAAAAATGAGGAAAACATGTAAAACTACAATAAAAAGGATAAAAAATAACTGGATAAAAGCAGAATAGAGGAAATCGAGAAAGAAAGAGCAAACAGTAACACAAAACGATTTTATCAAAAGGTAAGAGAACAAAACAGAACATATAAATTAAAAGCAGAAAACATAAAAGACAAAAATGGAAAAAAATCCGAAAACGAGGAACAATACAAACAAACATGGGCTGAATACTTCAAAGATTTGCTAACAGAATATAGACAACAAGAAGAAATACAAACCCAAGAAGAAACAGGGGAGGAAGCAATAGAAGAACCAACAAGAGAGGAAGTAAGACAGGTAATAAGAAACATTAAAAACGGAAAAACACCAGGAGAGGACAAAGTAAACATAGAACTAATTAAATACGGAGGAGAGAATCTGCACGAACTTGTATACAAGTTAATCAAAGATATATGGAAAACCGAACGAATGCCAGACGAATGGAAGAGCGGTCAAATAATAACAATACATAAGAAAGGCGTCCAGCAGAACTGTCAAAATTATAGGGGAATAACCCTACTTAGTGTTACATATAAAATCATGACAACCATATTACAAAGGAGACTAGTACAAGAAACGAAGGACATAATTGGACAACATCAATACGGATTCACCCGAGGGAAATCAACAACAGATGCAATACACATAGTAAAACACATTATAGAAAAAGCACATAAACATAACATAGAAATAGAGATACTCTTCATAGACTTCAAACAAGCATTCGATTCAATTATAAGAGATAAACTACTGACAGCGCTACAAGAATTCAACATAAATGGGAAATTAAGAAGGCTAATAAAAATGACAATGACCAACACGACAGCAAACGTCAGAACGCAAAAAGGACAAACACAAGAATTTGAAATAAATAAAGGAGTCAGACAAGGAGACACACTATCAGCAATCCTGTTCAACATAGCACTAGAATACGTGATGAGAAAAATACACAAAGGAATGCTCAGGACAAGCGGCGGACAATTAATAGCCTATGCAGATGATATCGCGATCGCAACAAAAAACAGGAGAATAATGTTAGAAATACTAGAAGAAATAACAATAGAGGGTGATAAGATAGGATTGAAAATAAACGAGGGTAAAACAAAAAAAATGAAATTGGGAAAAGAAAATGAAGAAGAAAACATACGCCTAGGAAAATACCATTTTGAAGTAGTCAAAAAATTCAAGTACCTCGGAATTACGATAACCAACAAAGCAAGCAGAGAAGCAGAAATCAAGGAGAAAATAATAGCAACAAACAAAGCCTACTACAGCAACAAAAAGCTACTACATGATAAAAACCTGACAAAGAAGACAAAAATTAAAATATACAAAACCTTAATAAGACCAGTACTACTATATGCCGCGGAGACACTAACTATGACAAAAAAAAACGAAGAAGAATTGAAAATAGCAGAAAGAAAAATAATACGTTCTATCCTAGGACTAGTAAAAACAGAGGAAAGTGAATACAGAGTGAGAATGAACTTTGAAATAGAGCATGAACTGGGCGAAGAAAACATAGTAAAGAAGATAAAGCAACAAAGGATAAGATGGATAGGACACGTTTGGCGAGCAAACGAGAAAGATGCAATAAAAGCTATAGTACTGTGGGAACCAGGTGGAAAAGGAAGAAGGGGTAGACCAAGATCAACATGGTTGCAGGAAGTGGAAGAAGATCTGAGAAAAGCGGGAATACAAAAATGGAAAGAAAAAACAAAAAACAGAAATATTTGGAGAGACATAATACAAAGAATGTAAAAATAGGAAAACGGGGACTAATCCACCCCAAAAGCTGGATTTAGAAAGCTTCATTGAAGCGGCACAACCCCCGAGGGGGTGTTAAGCCACTATATATATATATATATATATATATATATATATATATATATATATATATATATATATATATATATTATATAAACTCGTATTTTTACGGCAAATTATCCCGTGTGATCTACTGTTTGATATTTACAGTAATTTCAGTTTTAATCATTTATTTTTGATAGATTTGATGTTTGGATTACTGATTTTCAATAATAACTATATTTACACTATAATTAATACAATATATACATATGGTGTAATAAGATTTTGGAGTCAAGTGACTATTTAGTTCTTTTAAATTGTACAAGAAAATTTGTTAGCCAACCTCCAGAAAGGAGGAATTTGTCAAAGATGACCAATGAAATTTAATACCACCCACTTGGAAAGTTGACTTAGGTGGTTAGCATGTTGGATGGAAAACAAACTAATCGAGGTCACAAGATTAATAATTTTAAGTTAAAACTCAAGTATTTCTTGTTGTTGCCAACAAAGGTTCAAAGAGTTATAAAAATTTAGGGAAGGCAATTTTAAGAACCATGAGAAATAACTATTTACAGAACAAATACGCGAGAACATACTTTTCACATGAGCTAAAGTTATTTAACAGACAATAAAAAAATTGATTACATTAGACGCGTTAATTTATATTAACGACAGTTTAGTATGCCATGAAGTGATATTTATTTTATGAAAACAAATTGTTTATTTTTTTCTCGTAAAGCTTGTTAAAATATGTCAGATTCATGGTGTTGTGAGGTAGTGTCTCTATTTATTTAATAAATTCCTTAAAATTTGTGTAGATAAAATTAGCGTTTTAATAGTAAAATTAGAACCTTAAAATTTTTAGTTTTTTTCAATTACTTTAAAGCACTAGTGCGCGAAATCAAACTATATTTTAGATGCCAGAGTAATGTAAATGTTATTTTGAATGATGCGAATGCAAAAAAGCTTTAATGTGACGAATTGGTGTTATTTGGAACGAATATTGCAAAAATGTAGTACATATATGTACAAAATTCAAAAAGCCATGTTTTATGCATTTGTAGTTACACTGTAGAATAAAAGAGAAAAATATAGTTATATTTAAAGATAGAAAACAATCCTTGGAAAGGAAACAGCAATGGTGTACTGAACGATTAAATAAGTACATGAAGTGAACAATAATAATGTGAAATAACTATAATAGCTTATATAATTAAAATATATCATTATTAAATTATATTACGGGCCTATCCCATAACAATATTTTAATGGTTAAACAATTTAGAAGTATCTAAATACTATCTATCGATTTATTTAAGGGCGTGCTTCGTAGTAAAAAAAAGAAATTTACAATAAAAATTATTTCACTTAATAAAAGAACACATATTTCTAATTGCCTTATTCTAAAAATTATTTCTATGAAATTATTGAATTTCTAAAACATATTATTTCAATTTCGTTATCTTCTCTCTCTCTTCTTTCACTTCTATTGCAAATCATGTTCATCTGCTAATATTCTCTTTTAGCATAGGGCAATCTAGAAACTACAGTAATTCTATTTATATTTCATTTATGTGTATTCATTGTTCCATTTTACGTGAATTTGTGTAGAAAAATGCATGAAAATGACCAGCTTAAAGCGGTTTCGTGGCGCGCCCTTAATTGTTCCTTAATATGTAATTTATTGTGACTATTCATTGATTTGTAAATCTAGATTACGGCCTTACAAAACTTGACAGTTTTATCATCTGACACGTGAAATAACATTACTCTTAAATTGATTATTCGGACTATTTGTTGTTTGAACTTGAAAATATTGATATTTTCTTGATACCTTATACCACAAATAAAACAACTACATTCTATGCAAGAAAAATAAGTTTATTAAGAGAAGTAAAAGCTAAAATTTACCAAGAAAAAATACACAAAATATCCAATTTTAAAATATTACACTGCACGGTTTAAAAGACGGAAAAGTAGGGCGGTAAATGTAGCCAACTGTCCGATCACATGGGCGGTGCTGGCAGAAAGAAACGTAAGGCGAGGACTAAGAACCGTCGTTAACGTCGTGAAGAGATTGCGCTGCAAATTATCCGGACAGTTGTAAAGATACGTGGGCCGATTTCGATCAACGGCTTTCAAACATAATAGTCGTAGCGGGCGGTGACTGATGTGAATTACTCACCACGTCGAATTCTTATCCGCAACAATACAAGTCAAAAAAAAATTGATATATCAATAATATCAGGCAAAATTAATTTATAACTTTCACGCATTGTGGATATGTCAAATTATAATATATTATGAGTATTATCACTTTTATGGTGACAATTCCAGTTAACTTCAAAAATTAAATTTAAGATTTTGAGTTCGACAGACATTGAGGCATTTTATTATTTACTGCTTGATAATTGCACAACTTGGGCTGCGAGTTCAAATTCTGTTCAGAGTTTTTAGTAAAGTTACGTGGTAGATCAGCCCTTGGTCAAACTTCATTCTTCACCTCAAACGGTTATTAAAATAAATGAAAAATAAAATACAAAAATTACACAACCGTAAAACTAAAAATATAAAAGAATTTCGAAGATGACTTGATCATTCTATGCTTTGGTCCCTTATAGTGAGTATGGAGCGCATCTAAATTTGTTTACCTGAAGTGATCTGCACATCGCCAGGTCACTATTTCATTAAAGGCGCCTCGGTTTCACTCCGGGCCAGAGGTGATGAAGGCCAGAACGAAATCTTACAAACTTCCATTTCCGATTTTCGAATGAACTCTATCAATAATTACTATCGAAGAAGCCTCTGCAGAAAGTGCAAACTATTCTCTAGCATCTGCAATGTTTTCTCCGATATGTAATAATATATAATGTGCTATGCTACTGAATTTAAATTTAATAAAAAGATTCAAAACATATTTGTAATTTTTAAGTAGTAAACTTAAAAACGTAAACTACTCTATAATATTCAAACACTCTTTTGCGAGCACAAAATTTTATGCAGTTGTTATATTATCAAACAAAATAAAATTAAAATGCATTCTAAAATAACATTAAACAGTAATGTCTAATTATAAATAGAATTATTTATTATTATACCTACTTAGCCAAATTGTGCAGACTTTTAAAACTAATTAAATATTCAGGTTAATATTTTAAATTATTATTGTCAATAATCTAAAATGGCATAAGCTTCACCTTCTTCGGCTTAAACCAAATTAAGTTTTAAATGTACTCCTATGTTTAAATATTATTTGAAATAAAAAGCACATAGTGTTTAAAAATAAGTATTTTATCAAATAATATCTTTCCCTTTCTATCATAGGTAAATATTTTTCCATTCTCTATATCCATAATTACTTTAAAAGTATTATTATTAAATAAATCCTGAAAAATCGTATTCTTTGAATTTTTTTTAATTTACTTCCAATTTTTGTTCGAACGCCTTTTGGATTCACTAAGATATATATTTCGTAATATAAACCTAAATTATTTATTCTATTACTTAAATAAAGTATCAAGTCTTTTTACTAGGTACTTATTTATAATATTTTTCATTTAGCTATCTTATTTTCAAATTGTTTCAATTAATAATAATAATAATAATAATATAAATTTATTTGTAATTCGTATTGTATACATATACAAGGAAACTGACATTCTATATAAAATAAAATAAACAGTATTGGACTGTAATAAATATTTATAGTAATATACATTAAGAGATAATACAATTTATTGATTTAAAATAAAAGATCTGATTTAGAGGGCATTTATTAAGTAGTTATAAAGGTTGTATAACTTTTTCTTATCTGTTATGGTCAGTACGGTCTTAACGAAGTTGTCTCTTGTTACCCCCAGAAGATATGGTGAAAGATAACTGCTACGAAAGGGAGAGTACAATGGACATTGGGTAATGAAGTGATAGATATCTTCCTTTTCTTGTTGATTGCAAAAAGTGCAATTGTCTTCAGCGTCCAGTTTATAAGCTACTCCCTTAATATAGAATCTTGGTTTTGAGGTGTTAGCTACTCTTGTTTGACTTACAAGTTCAAGGACATTAATGTTAACTGAAAAAGACAAATAGTTATCATTTTGGATTGCGTCTTTGTAATAGTTACTGTAACTAGATTGAAGAATTCTATTTGTGTCAATATCTTCCAGCATTCGTTGGTAACTTTCAATCATTTTATCCCGGTTTTCTTTCAAAACTACGCAGCTTTGTCGTTCCCATAGCCATTCGAAGTTAATTTTTTCGAACATATTCTTTAACTGATATACCCAGTTGTATTTTATTTGATTAGGGTCAGCAACATTTACTTCTAGCTGTTTAGTATCATATATTTTAGAGTTGTTTCTCATAGTTAACAATTTATACCATTGTTTTTATAAATACTAGTAGTTTCACATTCCTCTGTTTAGTTTCTCGCCTGACCATATAGTTCGGCGTGTTTCTCTGCCAATTAAAGAGACCTTTTAAATAGCCAACCTGTGCTTTTTCTAGTAGGTTTATATACATTAAACTCCAGACTTCAGAAGCGTACAACATAGTAGGTATGACAACCGAGTCAAACAGTTTTTGCCTAGACGTCCAGGATTCCATTTTTGTTTTAACCATAATTTGTTTAATATTACCTACAGCTACGGCTGACTTACTCATGAGATCTTTTGAGGCTTCAAGAAAAAGACAGGACGATACGAAAGATATTTCAAGATGTACGTATTTGGTGGTTGTTAAAATTTCGTTGTGTTGGCATATATAGGTAGTCTTTTTTATCGGTGGTCTCCCAGTATGAAAATGCAGAACATTAGTCTTATTAGCATTTACTGTTAGTAAGTTTTTCTGGCAATAGTTTTCGAGGGCCGTGAGTTTCTTTTGAACATCAACTGGAGATTTTGCAAATATAACCAGGTCATCTGCATAGAGAAGGAGGAGAATATATTGGTTTGTTGTGTGGAATATTCCTTCAAGGTTGCATTCGTTTCTAAAATAATTATCCATATCAGCTGTAAATAGGGAGAATAATAAGGGACTGAGTGAATCACTCTGTAATACTCATTTTGTGATGCCTATCGCTGATGTATGCTGGTTTTGTATCTTAATTTGTAGTTTTGCCTGATTATATATATTTTGTAATATTCTTATAATTTTAGCACTGAGTCCTGTTGAGTATAGTTTGTTCCACATTAGTTGGTGATTAATACTATCAAAATCGATAAATATAGCGTATAGATTAATCTTTCTTATCATTTGGGTTTGAATGACCGCATTAAGGGTCCAGTGCAGGACCTCCCCCGCCTAAAACCTGCCTGAGATTCTGGCAATATTTCATAGCTTTCTGCTCATGTTAGTAGTCTGTTTGAGAGTATTTCAGTTAATAATTTAACAATAGTACAAATTAGCGCTATAGGTCTGTAGTTTTCCGGGTTTTCTCTGTTTCCTTTTTATGAATTAAAATGATTTCAACAATAGTGAGTTTTTGAGGTAGATTTTCTTTGGCCCAGAAACAGTTTAACATATTTAGTAACATAGTGTCCCAGTTTTCTGGCAAGTTTTTTAGTATTTCGTTTGGAATCAAATCTGTTCCTGGTGTTTTGTTATTTTTCAGGTGTTTTACTGCCCGGTGCATTTCATGTTTGTCGATTTCGTCGTCGAGAAATGGCCTATTGGGTTCGAAATAGCATATTAGTTCTTCCCTGTCAGGTATAAATTTTCCTTTCATATATTGTTCCCAGGTGCGTATATCAATAGGGTTTAAGTTTTTTCTTTTTGTAGTTAAAGTTTTACATAATTTTCAAAATTCCTGCGGGCAAGATATGTTATTAATTATTAATTTTTGTTTCTCGTAGCATTTTTCTTTCTTTAATGTTTTCATTTGATTATATTCTCTTTTCTCATTTAAATATACATGCAGGAATTTATCTTTGTTTTCTCGCTTGTATTTTCTGTATGACTATCTTGCTTGTCGTTTTTGTTTCATTAGTTCTTTATCGAACCAAGATTTGTTCTTATAGGTCAATTGTAAATTGTGTGATTTTTTTACGAAGCCTACATTTGTGGCTACAGACATTACAGATTTTAGGAAATGATCATACATTAGTTCTGATTCTTTAATATGTTCATTTGTCTCTCCTATTAACTGTACATTTTGTTTGAATATTTCTTCTTTCTCAGGCTCCCATCTACTAATAGATTTTCGTGGTACATTTTCTTGGGGAATATATTTTTTTTGTGTAGTATATCTTCGCTTGCTACTTCAAGATTAACTTTAACGGGCGTATGTGGTGTCATTGTAAAATCATCGACTTGACAAGATTTTGTAATTTCGAAACATTCCAAATTACACCAAATCAGATCGATAACACTTTTACCATTTTTGTTAGTAAAAGTGAAGTTAGAGGTGTTGTCATTTTTTGTCCGTCCATTAAGTACGAAAAAAACACATGTTTCCATTGTTTCGATTAGTTTTCTGCCTCTTAGAGTTATGGTTGTGTTTAGAGATGATCGCGTGAGTAGCATATTACAGTTTTGAAACAATATGTTGTCGCCTTGGTTTAAGTTATTATTCAGGATATCATTCAGTGTTTATTCAAATAGCTCTATGAAGGTAGTAAAATCTTTCAGTGGTGATATATAAACGTTGCCTATTATAATATTACATTCTGTGTTAATTTTTACTTTTAGAAATATCCAATACTCCGGTTCATGTATTATGGTTATGTTTCTGAATATATTTTTTATCAGGATCATTAGCCCGCTACTTGCTCTACCTCTACTTTTCTCCTTTATAGCGCATTATTCAAAAATTTGGTAGTCATTTAGGAATTGTAGATTTAAAGTATTCTTGTTTGTTTTCCAAGTTTCATTTAAGCATATTATTTCAAAATTCTGGTTTACCTCTTCTTGTTCGGTGTCTAGGTTAAATATTGTGTTGATGCCGCCTGCGTTCCAATAAAGTGCATTAACATTATTAGTTGTTTTTGTTATTTTATATTTTTTAATTTTGGAGTCTCCTGGTTTTTTTGAAGTGATTTGTTTTCATTTACAGTGGTTTTTGTGGCAGATCTTGTTCGCTTTACATAATTATCTAATGTGTCCTTTTTTGGTCTTCCAGGTGCATCTCTAATTATTACCTCATTTAGATTTTCTTCTGTATTTTTTTCATTTTCTTCCATTTTATTTTGGACATAATTTCTGATATCTGGGGTCGAGATTGTTAATCTTCCATTTTTCAGGGTATTATTGGAGCTAAGTGTTTCAGTAATTTCTGTTATTTCTTCTGATTCGGAATTTTCTAAGTCTTGTAATGTATGTACTTCTCCATTTATATATAGTTTTTTATTCTTAATATAGGCTTTTAATCCTTTTTCTTTAGCTTCTTGTAGGTGCTTACTTCGTTTTATTTTATTTTCAATTTCGGTTTTAGTTAGATCTTCTTTAATGTATATTTTTGTTCCAACTAAAGATCTTTTCTTAGCATATAATATTTCATTCCTGCGTACTTGGGTTGTTAAGGTTATCAAGATGGGTCTTGGCTTTGATTTTGGATTCTTTTTTCCTCCAATTCTAGTAATTAAATCAATCTCTTTTACTTTTAAATTAATGTGAAGTTTTTCGTTCATTAAGTTCAGGATTTGTTCCTTTATACATAATTTAGTTTCTTCTGTTTTTTCTTCCATACCGTGGATATTCTGATTTTTAGATCTTAACTGTTTAGTAAAGTATTAATTTTTGGCTTCTTGTGTTTATAATTTCTTCGTTAATTGCTCATTTTCTTTCTTCATGTCTTTAACTTGTTATTCTAGCACTGCTACTTTTCTATTTGTTATATTAATAGCCGATAGGAGTTCTTGTTTGGAGTTTACAAGTCTTTTTTTGTGTCTATCCTAGATTTTTCTATAGCGGCGAGAATTTTATTTTCATCCATAGTTAAGTTTATTTTATTCAATTTATATTTTTACTTTGAATTTTATTTCTACTAGAGATGGCAACACTGATTTGAAGTTATTTTTATTTATATCGTTTTGGTATCAGGCTAGTTGGGTCATGCACATGCTCATGCTTCCTATTTGTTCAATTAATTTATTGAAGGTTAAGTCAATATTCGATTAGTTTTGTTGTATTCGCTATTTAAAATTGATATCATTTTACTTACGGCTTGTTGATAATTTCGTAAACTATTTAATAGTTGCTTCGGTTTAATTTAGTTCTCACAATTGCGTAAGTTTTATTTACTTTTTATTTTCACATTGAATCAACATTTAACCTTACCAGTGTTGCCACTCTATGAATTTCTTCAATTACATTTACAAAACTAGTCTTTAGCTTATACAGAGTGAGTCTGGGAAGATGCCTCTCGACTTTAACTTTTTTATTATAAGTAATAGAAAAAATGGATTCATATCAGAGTTTTATTATTTTATATATTATTTGATGGCAGATCTGGAATTTTTTATAAAGTCAGGTTTAAAAGATATGACTGAATATTTACTTTTAAATAGCAGCCTATAATTATTTTGATAAAATATAGACTGTCATTTTTTTGTTTTTCTTTTAAACGATGGATTACTTTATATTATAATAAATTAATTTGCACAAAATAATGCGTCAAGAATTGCTTTCTTTTGTACTAAGTATTCGTTTAGATTATACCACGCCTCATCACAAAATACGCTAGTTATATCACTATAACTGCTTACTTTTAATATAATATGAACTATAAGATAATGATAAGAAAATGTTATATGTAGATGTAATGTAAACTGTAGTCTTTTGTCTGAAGTTTGGCGTCTTGAGAACAAGTCGCAAAAATAAAGAACCTTTGAAATCTTTTTAAAAAGTCTGTTTCGAAAACTGAATCCAAAACTGGCGCAGTGCGGTAGGATTTCCGAGATTGACACAAATCGCATGTGCAATTTTCGTATTTTCGATTAAATCGGAAAATCCGAACAGCTGGTAGTGAACAACCCGCGAAGTGCGAGAGCCCGAGCGAATATCGGGTTGCATCCAGCGCAGCGTTCCACGCCGACACCAACCTCAGTTCCGAGCAGAGAAGAAGATTTCATCGCAGCTAGCAAAGGAAGTCCTGGGAAAGGAACCACATCGTCCAAACCTATAGGCACACTAGAATTAAGAAGAAAAAGAAGAATGAAAAACGCAATCTGCATGTAAGTGCTCATTCATTTAAACAAATCCCATAATTTCGGTTTCACAATTTAAAAAATAAGTAATAAATAGAATTAGCAAATTAGCTTTATAAAGTAGAATAAGTAAAATAGTTTTATGACAGCCGCAGACATCGATAATATTCTAAATTTATTAAATAATATAAATTTAAACAATCCAGAAATGGCTGAACAACAAGTTTATTATCAATTATTAAGATTGTATATAGGATTCAATACCACGATATGAAGGAAATCCCCACACTCTGGGAATATTTTTAGATAACTGTCAAAATTTAATTCAAACTTTTGCAAACGCATTAAACAATTTTCTAATTCGTACAGTCTTAGGCAAACTAACTGGCCGTGCTTTAATTTTAATCGGATCTAGAACAGAATTAACAACTTGGCAAGATATTAAAGATGCACTTAATCTCAGTTTCGGCGATCAAAGAAATATAGATTGCTTAGTTCAGGATTTAATTTCATTGAGACCTGTCAAAAATGAATCACCTTATAATTTTGGTATGCGATGCCAAGATGCTAGAAGTTTATTCCTTTCCAAATTAAATACACTAATTTTAACAGAAGCTGAAAAACTTGTCAGACAATCAAATTATAAAGATCTTGCTCTAAAAACATACATTCGAGGCTTACCAGCCAATATTCAGACAAATGTAAGATTAAAAGATCCCGATAGTCTTGAAAAAGCCATGAGTCTCGTAGTCGAGGAAGAAAATTTCCTTTACTCGACACAACGACTAAACAAACTAAATTTACAAACAGGTTATAGGCCACCACAAAGACTAGCACCTACCAGACATAACTCAAACCCACAGACAAATACGAATGTTCCACAATATTCGCATTACAATAATAATTCAACCCCACAAATGCCATCTCACTTCCAACAGAGAACACCTCATCCAATGGCACCCAAACTAAATCCTTTTTATAACACAAGTAACCAACCAAATTATCGACCGATACATTTTGCACAACGACCACCCCAATTCCAAATGCGACCCCG
This sequence comes from Pterostichus madidus, assembly GCA_911728475.2. Taxonomy (NCBI): domain Eukaryota; kingdom Metazoa; phylum Arthropoda; class Insecta; order Coleoptera; family Carabidae; genus Pterostichus; species Pterostichus madidus. The sequence continues at coordinate 24,026,934 of OU452303.1, read as the reverse complement.
CAATTTCACAACTCAACAAAGACCAAATTTTAACTACTTTGTTCTGCAGCAAAGACCAAATTTTAATAACTTTACTCCCCAACAAAGACCGAATTTTTCCCAAAATTATAATCGACCCAATCCAAACCAACAACAACATGAATATAAACCCGAACCAATGGATACCTCATCTGGTCATTCCAGAATAAAATCGAAAAAACCTTTTACCTCAACTGCACTATTTACTCAAAATGTTTACGATGCAGAAAACTACGTAAATCCAGACGAAACCCCATATCAATATGATTATTCTGAATATTATTCAAATGAACACCTGTATATGATAATTACGACACCGGCTATAACAACTCTCACGCCGAGTATGAAACAGTATCGGATTATAGTAAGTAATATGATAACACTAACTACAATGAACTAGAATCTCACAATCCTGAGATAATTTTTCCTCAAGTCCCCGATTCCACCAATCAAACGTAAAGTAAATGTTTTAAAAGCAAATTTACCATACATTTATATCCCCGAAATTCATGCAAACTTCTTAATTGACACAGGAAGTACAAAAAGTTTAATCAATTCAGAATTAGCTTATAAATTCTATAATAATTTTATTTTTGAATAAAATTTTAATATTCAAACTGCACATAATATTTCAACAAAGTAGTAGAAATTCCAGTCTTTCAAATTTTTAATGTCCCTCAATTTCATAAGTTTTATCTATTTCAATTTAGTAAAAAATACGATGGACTAATAGGCGTTGATTTACTTAAACAATTAAATGCAAACGTTAATGTCAACTTAAAACAATTAACTACACCATATGCAAATATTCCTATAATCTTTGAACCTGATAACAACAAAATAAATTCTGGAACATATATCGCAAACCACTCTATTATCATACCACCCCGTGTAGAACAAGTAATAAAACTACCTGTTAAACTAAATAACGGTATAGGTATTTTAAATCATACAAATTTTGGAAACGGCGTAGAAATGCCAAAAGCACTTGTTAATGTTTCAAATAACTTTGCTATTACAACTCTTACTAATATAACTGAAAATCCAGTTCAAATAAATATTTGTGAACCATTTGATATCGAAACCTTAAATCCAATTAATTTAAATTTTGTCGAAAAAATGGAAATTGATGATGAACTAAATATAGATATTGAAAATTTAATTAAACAAAATTTTAAAAATATTAGAGTTGATCACTGCAATTATGAAGAGAAAGATGCTATTAGAAAACTTTGTTTTGAATATCGAGATATATTTTATTGCGAAAATATACCTCTAAGTTTCACAAGCGAAATTACTCACAAAATTAAATTAAAAGATGACTCTCCTATTCATGTAAAATCATATCGGTTCCCTGAAGTTCAAAGACAAGAAGTTAGAACACAAATATCAAAAATGTTAGAACAAGGTATAATAAAACACAGGTCTAGTCCCATATAGATTTTCCCTAAAAAGATGGATGCGTCAGGCAAAAATAAATGGCGTCTTGTTATAGATTATCGCAAATTGAACGAATGCACAATTGAACAAATACACCCTTCCTAATATCACGGATATCTTAGATAAACTCGATAGAGCCAACTATTTTTCAACACTCGATTTAGCTAGTGGCTTCCACCAAATAGAAGTTAACCCTGAAGACGTTTCAAAAACTGCATTCTCTACTGAAGGCGGTCACTATGAATTTAAACGCATGCCGTTTGGACTCAAGAATGCTCCATCAACTTTTCAAAGAGTTATGGACAACGTGTTACGAGGTTTACAACACGAAAGTTGCCTAGTTTACCTAGACGACATTATAATATTCAGTACGTCCTTTAAACTTCAACTAGATAAATCAGAATTTCTCCAAAAATCAGTACAATGTTTAGGAAGGTGTATTAAAAGCTTTCTTGGTTTATTAGGTTATTACCGGCGTTTTATTAAAGATTTTGCAAAGATAACAAAACCAATGACAAAATATTTGAAGAAAGATGTAAAAATAGTTCATAATAAAGAATTTGTAAATTGTTTCAATATATGTAAAGAACTTCTGATCAATGACTCCATATTACAGTACCCCGATTTTGACAAACCGTTTATATTAACCACTGATGCAAGCAATTTTGCGTTAGGTGCTGTTCTGTCACAAGGACAAATACCAAACTACCGACCCATAGCATACGCGTCGAGAACTTTAAATGAAAAAGAAACCAGATACGCCACTATCGAAAAGGAATTACTTGCGATAGTATGGGCATGTAAACAATTTCGTCCGTATTTATATGGTCGAAAATTCGCAATAGTCACAGACCACCGTCCCTTAACTTATATGTTTAAATTTAAAGATCAAAACTCAAAATTACTTAGATGGAAAATAAAGTTAGACGAATACGATTACGATATAATTTATAAAAAAGGTAAATGTAATACCAATGCTGATTGTCTCTCTCGTATTTCTAGAAACGCAATAGAAAACGAATCCACGATAAATAACTCAGGAGAAGTAAATAATGACATTGTAGAATATTTAAGAAATTATGTTGAAAATTTCGATCCTAATGAAGAACAACCTTCAACGAGTACAACCCCTGTACCCAAAAAGAAACCTAAATTCAAAATTATATCTAATATACAATTAAAACCTCCAAATGGCCCTAACCTTACACAAAGTTTAAATGATAACGATAATGATAACGACAGTTCTGAGTCATCAACTCAACACTCTATGGCGAACGATACAACAAATGACGGAATCAAAATAGCAGATGAAATTATAAATAATAAAATAAATCAAATTATTGTATTTCCAAATTTATATAAAAAAACAGACGTTTCACATGAAAAGCACGAAAATCAAAAAATCGTAAAAGTTAAAATTCCAGATAATAGTAATGATAAATTAATTTTTGAATTTTTAAGAAATTATACCGATTCAAAAAATACGTAACACAGGTACTTCCATACCGATAAATTATATCAAGACTTCTGCAAAGTTTACTTAGATAAATTTTCTGAAAAAGGTCCCAAATTAATTAGATGTATTAAAAGACTAAATACGGTTACTGATAAAGAAGAACAAATTATGCTTATTAAACACCATCATGAAGGCAAAACAAACCACCGCGGTATAAACGAAACCGTAGAATATTTAAAAAGAAATTACTACTGGAAACACATGAAAGCAACCATCACTAATTGTATTAATTCCTGCGACATTTGTCAAAGAGCAAAGTATGCTAGGAAATAGCCTTATGTTCCATTAATGAACACAGAAACCGCGACAAGACCGTTCCAAATAATTCATATAGACGTTTTTGCTTACGATAACAAGAATTACTTAACCTTAGTAGATGCATTTACAAAATTTGCCCGAGCAATTTACATTGAAGGTAAAACTGCAATCCATATTAGCAACGGCTTAATCAAATATTTCGTTGTACCAGAAAATTTAATAGTAGATAATGGAAAAGAATTTAATAATAGTACAGTAAAAGAATTTTTAAAATTACATAAAATAAATGTTCACTTCACTACCCCTTAGCATCATGAATCTAATTCCATTGTTGAACGTTTTCACTCAACATTAGTAGAACACTTACGAATATTAAGAGAAATGTACCTCGATGACCGTAGCGATCTCATGAATTATGCTATTATTGGTTATAACAACTCAATCCACAGTTCAACTAATTATACACCATTTGAACTAGCCTTTGGACATACTAACTCAAGAAATCCAAATGAAATATTTATTTCAAATTCATTCTATAATGATTATGTTGAAAATCATAAAGAGAAATTAAAGCATGTTTATCAAAATGTGTCCGATAAACTAGAAGCACAAAAACAAAAAGTAGTAGCTAAATATAATACAAAAAGAAACACGAATAAAAAATTTAAAGTAGGACAAACTGTTTTTAAACAAAATTCTATGAATAGAAATAAAAAGAATTAAATTTTTTAGGACCGTATAAAATCACTAAACTATTAGACAGAAATAGAGTAGAAATATTCAGTAAACGCAAGAAAGACAAATCGGAAATGATTCACATAAAAGAATTAAGGAAACCATCTGTTGTTACAGATCAACCCTCCTCATCGTCATCGCAACCCTAGAATTACCTATATTCCATAACCTTAACAAAAATCCTGGTCTCCTACCCTTAAAACTAGGAAATGCCCAAATTAAGACTGACTGTTGAACTTTTATACAAATATATAACATTACTGATATAATCAACGAATTTATATTACTTAAAAATTCATTCTCAAAAATATCTAAAGAACTTAAAAACTCCACTCATAATTATCATTCTTACCAAATAATTCGTATTATTGAAGATAAGGTTGAAACACAAATAAAACAATTAAATCCATTATTTAATAATAAAAGATCTAAACGAGGTCTTATAGACGGACTTGGCTCAATCATAAAATCCATAACTGGTAATCTTGATCATAATGATGCTGAAAAATATGATAGAATCATTTCTAAATTATCTAAAGATCAAAGTAATATTAAAACCATTCTTAAAGATCAAATGACAATCCTTCAGACATCCATTCAAAAATATAATGAACACTTTCACATAATCAGTTAGTACTTGATTCAAAGATTGAACAATTAGAAAAAGTTATAAATAGTACTTTAATAATAAATACTTTAATAAGAAATGTTGAAATATACAATTGAGAATTTTTACAAACAGTTATCTCTCAATATACTTCAAGTCTGCAAATTATATATGATGTATTAGAAAAAATTGAAGTAGCAATAACATTTTCAAAATTAAATAGTTTTCATAATTCCATCATCGAGCCAAACGATTTGTTTTCTGAAATACAATTTATTTATAAACAGCTAGAAAAGAATAAATTTCCCTTCGAACCAACATTGAAAAATTTATTATTATTTGAAAAAATAATTGAAATTCAAAGTTACAGTAAAGGAAATCAAATTACATTTTTATTGGAAATTCCAATTGTGGAAACCGAAATATTTAATTATTACCATTTATATTCCTTGCCTACTCCAAATCAAAATACCTTCAAATTCATTATACCACATTCTAAATACCTTATCTCCAATGAGCAAACGTATGCATTTTTCGACACAAAATGCGAGGAAATAATATCAGAAATGTTCCTGTGAAGTCCATACATCCCAAATAGACGACAACGCACCATGTGAAATCCAACTTCTGAAATATGCAGCAAATACCACAAAGTGTAAACAAGTGTTTACCCAATTACCCAACATCAAGATTCAGAAAGTCGAGAAGAGTCAATGGATCATCATTGCCCCAAATGGTATCGTTGCAACCCAAAAATGTGGCCTAAATATAAATAATGTCCCCCTAAACGGAAGTTACTTACTTCAACTTAACAGTGAATGTGAACTGAAAGTAAAAACCACCATAATTAAAACCTATCAAAACTATAAATCAAGCTTTAAGAATATTGAATTACCAAGCTTAGAATTTCAAGTTGATACTTATAATAAAGATCATTTTGATCGCAAACCTTTAAAATTAGATATTGTTAAATTAGATGAAACTAAAAATATGTAGGTATTCAATTATTGATAATCAAAAATATAAATTAGAAACTTTATATGTAAAACCTATATATTATAATAGAATTAGTATCTATACTATTCTTTTGTATGTTGTAATAATATTAATTGTTTTGTATTTTATGTATTCATATTATGTTCGAAGAAAATTAATAAAATCCAGGTCCAAATCAGAACAACGAGAAGATATCGAAATGTCACCGAACTCTGTGGCAAGAAGCCCCACAGTTCTCACTTAGCCGGAAGGAGTTATATCACTATAACTGCTTACTTTTAATGTAATATGAACTATAAGATAATGATAAGAAAATGTTATATGTAGATGTAATGTAACCTGTAGTCTTTTGTCTGAAGTTTGGAGTCTTGAGAACAAGTCGCAAATATAAAGAACCTTTGAAATCTTTTTAAAAAGTCTGTTTCGAAAACTGAACCCAAAACTCGTTGATATTTATATATTACAATTGTCTAACGAAATGGGTCGAATGTAGGAGTTGTTGCAGGACTTCATAAACATAATTATACTTCTTTTTTTTTCATTCAATTGACTGCAAATAACATCATAAAAGTTAATTAGTACCTAGTGAACATAATCATATCTATGAGACATAAATACTATATTACATTGAAAAAAAAACATAAAGTAGGTATATTCCAAATTGTTATTAGGCATGTAAATATAAGATAATTGGTATATACAATGGTCCCGGATATTATATATATATATATATATATATATATATATATATATATATATATATATATATATATATATATATATATATATATATTTGATCTTTGTATGAAACATTTTGGGAAATATTATTTATTTTTTAATTTTTTAAATCTATTTCTTTACGGGATAAATCTCAAAATATACATCTTAAGTGTAGTTAATTCCGCCATATATATATATATATATATATATATATATATATATATATATATATATATATATATATATATATATATATATATATATATATGAGATTGAAGAAGAACTGGAAGAAGACGTAGTAATGAAAATAAAACAACAACGAGTAAGATGGTTAGGACACATATGGAGAAAAAATTATAAAGACATAATAAAGTCAATGGTACAATGGGAACCTGGCAGGAGTAGAAGAAGAGGATGACCGAGATCAAAATGGTTTGATGAAGTGAGAGAAGATATCAGTAAAGCTGGAATAAAAAAATTGGCAAGAAAAGACGAAACACAGGAATACATGGATAAAATTAACGCAGAGGATATAAACACAAGTAAAAGGGGACTAATCCACCCCAAAAAGTGGATTTAGAGAGCTTCAACAGAAGCGGCACAACCCCCACGGGGGTGTTCAAGCCACTATATATATATATATATATATATATACGAGTATATAAAATGTAAGCCATATTAAAAAAAATTAATCATACTGTAATGCATTCACTCACTGAGATAATAAAATTATTGGTTTTGCTATTTTATATTATTTTACTACTTTATAGCACATAGTTATATAACAAAATATGATATAAATAAATAAATAATTATACTATCACGCCTTCTACCCATTACTGGGTGGATATATTTTGCGCGTGCAGTTACCATCTGTCAAATCACGGCCTTCAAGTATATTAGTGGAGCGGGATAGTTTTAGTGAGGAGAAAATAATATAATATCTTATTTGGACATAGTGGATTTAACCCACAATAAGTGAGTTTTAAGAAAATTATGTTTAAAGTTTAAAGCTTAAAAACTAATTTTAAAATTATATGAATTTTTTCGGTATCTACAGTTCTGTTTTTTGAAAATCTAAATATCAAGGCTTTTTGCATACATAAAGAATTATCGGCTTTTATCAGTGTGTTTATAAAAATGTTAACATATGGCATGGTTCCATTTTGTAAAAAAAAACAATTCAAGCACAGAAACTAAAGTAAAATTAGTTTCTATACAATTCATTTGAAAAATAAACCATATTCTATAAAAAATAAATAATATTCATAAACAAATTAAGTAAGATAACTACGAAATCAAAGTAACTAAAATATAATTACCTTCAATATCAAAATCCATTCTAGCATAATAGCATAATATCATCTACTTCATACTTATCAGCAATCATTTTATTATAAAACAAAAGACAATCGTTTAGAATACAGGCGCGATGGCCGAGCGTGTTAACGTACATCTCCTAACATGCTGACGTCATCCGACCATTGGGTCGTCAGTTCGAATCCGCCTGTCGACAATGTGTGATTTGTCGTTAAATATAAAAAATACAGTTACATGTATTATCACGCTCGGGCGCTATGAGCTAGTCACTCATACACTTGAAATAATGTAACATCGACTATGAAAAAACCAGCAGTACGGCAGTATAAAACTGCGGCTCGGTGAGCCTGGTCTCCTATATGGAGCATGCCAAAATCCACAAAGGATTGTAGTGCAATAGGAAGAAGAAGATAGAAAATAAATAATATTCATAAACAAATTAAGTAAGATAACTACGAAATCAAAGTAATTAAAATATAATTACCTTCAATAGTAAAATCCATTCTATCATAATAGCATAATATCATCTACTTCATCCTTATCAGCAATCATTTTATTATAAAACAAAAGACAATCGTTTGGAATAAGGAATAAAATATATTTTATATGGTTTGGTTGCTTGATTGCAAAGCCATATCAGAACCTACCTGTATATGATTTTGCAATCAAACTAGAAAACAGTGAAGTCCTTTGTTGAAAGGGAGTAAGGCAGGATTTTTTTTCTGTAAATCAATTTCACTAAAATTTCTATAAAATTTTGACGCAAAAATATGGGTTTTCTTTTTTTAATGCTATTTTTTCTGTATATAACTAATTAATCTGTTCATTTTCGATTATTTTTTTTTTGCTATTAGGAATTTTATTCTTTAGTTTGAAGAAGTCGAAAAAGTTAGATATTTTAATCTTAACAATTTCTAAAAGATTTTTCCTTTGACAAGTTTTTATGATTCTTTAGTAATCTTCGAATACATACGGACGCTGGTACCCACGTAGAGCAGTTTCTATTTTGCCAATGTCAGAATCATTGGGAAGAAAACTAAACGAAACCACCTTTCATACCGGTAATTTCTAAATTTGCAAAAAAAATCAAGCTATCTGGTTCTGTTATGTAAAAATCCATATATTTATTATAAGTTTGTGATTTGATTCAGTGCGATTCTTCTATTACTAGATAACCGATGTGGCTTGGTTCTATTTTTCACATATGAAATGGGCGTTTGACAATCAAAATTCCATCCAAACTCAATTTATATCAAAATATACTACTTGACTGTATGCTGACCCCCTATCTCAAATCTTTATAAAATTTCGTGTACAGTTAGTGTTAGGTTTGTGCTAATTTCTTCTAGAAGTTTGTTCTATTCATATACACAGGTTATTAATAGTTGTCTTGGAGAATTCAGCGTGACAGTAAGAGAGAATTTAGTTTTGAAAATTGACTTGTTGACCACTCCTGCAATATATAATTAGTAACACAAAATTTATATATGTAGGTATACTATTTATCTTTTATTTGGAAGTATTTTTTCTAGATATAGGCGTGATCACAATTATTCATTATGAATTTTACATTATAAATGAATTTCACTAAGTCACATTTCAATCATATCTAATTGTATTTATGTGTATATGTTATGTACACAGTATGTCCCAAAAATAACGAAACTTTTAATTTAAATCATAGAACACGTAATACATCTTTCCTCTTTCGAACGCACACAACTTCATGCAATCAGGTGACAGTTTAAAAATTTACGTGCATTTTAATGACAGTAGTTTTTGTGTTTATGTTGTAAAAATACAATGGAACAACGAGCAAATATTAAATTTTGTGTTAAACTTGGAAAAAAATTTGCTGAGACATACGAATTGATGAAAAAAGTTTTGGTGATGATTGTTTATCTTGTTCACAAGTTTATAAGTGGTTTGCAAAATTTAAAAATGGTCGTGAAGATTTAAATGATGATGAAAGATCTGGACGTCTAAAAGCCGGAAATTGTGCTGAATTAGTCGAAAAAGTGCGTGAAATAATTGCTGTCGATGCGAATTTTACTGTTAGAATGTTGGGTGAAGAATTAAATACGAGTAAAAATACTATTTGGAGAATTCTAACTGAAGATTTGGGTAAAAGAAAGGTTTGTTCACGTTTTGTTCCACATAAATTAAATGAAGACCAAAAAGTCGCTAAAAAAGTCAACGAATTTTTAATGAAAAACATATTTATGTCATCGACCACCCTCCGTATTCGCCTGATCTATCACCATGTGACTATTTTATTTTCCAAAAACAGAAAATTGCCATGAAAGGAGCGTTTTATGATGATATTCCAGCTATTCAAGCAGCCGTGACACAGGTGTTAAAGAACGTTCCTTTAGATGGCATAAAAAAATCTATGCATGTTCTAGTTGATCGTTCTAAAAAGTGTATTGATTCAAATGGAACCTATTTTGAATAAATATTAAGTTTCAAACATAATACAATGCGTGTTTTATTCTATATCTAAAGAGTTTCATTATTTTTGGGACACGCTGTGTATATACAAGTACTTTTTTATTATATGTTATACAAACATTACACATCTATTTTTTACATGCATAATATCTACATAGTGCGTTATACTATGTGTATTTCAAAATATGTAAATATATTTGTTTGTATTCGTATGTATATTAAGAAATGGATGTGAAAACCAAAACAAACTTTTTATGTATTAGAAATATTATGTATATATTTTAAAGAAAAGTGTTTTCCCCCAGAATATTATGTGTTTACTGGGTATGTATTTCAGAGATATAATGACTATCCTTAATTTTGTTATTATTTTGAAACTATTTATTTACACTTATTTTAAACAAGAAGAATATTTTCACGTTATTATAATATTTACTTTTACTTAATAAGCTTAAATTGTTTATTCAAAATAGGTAAATAAAATATCAAATCATTTTACTAGGTACTTATTTATAAACAATCGCATAATATTTAATAAGTCAGGAAAGTAATGTTTTATTTGACGAAGCGCTTGTTTGAAATAAGAGGCCGCATGCTGAATATATTAATCCGATGAGTCAAGGAAAACACTTTTATTATGATTATAATGCATAAATTTTTTTCTGAAACCATTTACTTAATCAATAATTAATCACAAATAATTGAAAATGTTTTTTTTTTTTATAAGAATCATATTGACAGCGTATTACGTATTCAAGTTTACAATAACAAAAACCAATCAGGTAAAGTGCAAAAGGATTTTCCAGATTGTTTTTGTACTTTGCCTGACTATTTTGTTGTTGTTGGATACGTATTTTAATAATAATAATAATAATGTATTTATTTAATAGCTTGGCTAATACATAACATTGAACAAAATTTAGACTCAAACATGTTACATAAAGTCATATGAAATATACAAAAAACATAATTATATACTCGTATTATTACTTAATCTATTTGTTTAAACAATAACATTTTAATTTATTTTTGAAAAGGTTCAGAGTTTGTGATGTTTTAATTTCAACAGATAATTTATTGTAACATTGTAAACCGTTATGAAATATCACGTTAAAAGTCTTCTTTTCACTTTTCTGATCTATATAAAAACATTCACCATTTCTTGTATTGTACATATGCATATCTTTGTGATATTTTAAGTTAATTTGAAGGTAATCTGGTAACTGCCTATTAACAATTTTAAATATGAATATCATAGCATAGTACTAACACAGTTGATTTATATTCAACCATCCTAACACATTCATCATATCACTTACTCTACTGTATTTAGCACATTTTAAAATAACTCTCATAGCTCTGTTCTGTAGTATTTGGAGCTAATTGATATCTTTTTGGTTACATAGATATAGAATAGTATTACAATAAGGCAAATGTGGTAAAATATTTGAATTCTAAATCAAATGTAATGTCCAAGTTAATAAGTTCTTACTTAAACGTGACATGAAAATAAATTTTTTGCAACCTTTTTACATATGTATTGAACATGTATATCAAACTTAAATTTATTATCAATAACAACACCTAAATATTTTATGCAATGTACAGGATCTAAATGAACATTACCTATCTGAACTTTATTATCACTATTGTATATTCTAATGAGTGCATTTTCTTTTGCCATGAACATGCATTTACGTTTTTCACAATTTAGTTTTAATTATTATTGTTTATCCACTGCTCAGCACTATGAAGGTCATTGTTTACTTTTTTTATGATATCCGTATAATCATCTCCACTGTAGAAAATTAATGCATCCTCCGCAAAAAGATGTATTTCACAGAACTAAACTACATTAATTATATCATTAATGTAGATTATGAATAATAGAGGATCAAGAACACTTCCTTCTGATACACCAATATCGATGCTAAAATAGTTGAAGTATATTTATCAATCTTAACCCTTTGACACCTATTACGTAAATAACTTTCGAATCATCTTAATACAACACCAGTCAAATCATATGTACTTAATTTGTTTATTAATATTAATTTATCGCTGTCTCACTTAAGTGATTATTCCAGAAGTCAGATTGCTCCTTACAAAATTAATTATTGTTATTAAAATAGGATAATATTTGTTGCCGTAGAATAATTCCTATAATTTTCTTACAGGCTGGTAACATATTTATTGATCTAAACTCATTGATTTTCTTAGTGTTATTTATTTCTGGTATAGGTCTAATTGTCGCTAACTTTAATTTATCGGGAAACACACACGATTGCAGAGAACTATTAATAATATTGAGCATTGGAGGACCAACAATATGAAAAAAATCTTTTAAAAATTTCATATTAATCTCTACATAAGATGATTTACTATTTTGATTAAAGATAATATTAAGATCAATTAGAGACACAGATTTGAACAATGATAGACTACAATAATTAAACGATGGAATCGTACTTCAAACATTCGATTGATTAGTAGTACAAGGTATAGAGTTACTTACATCAACAATACTTTGAACAAAAAAATTAATAAAAGTATTAGCAATAACTTCGGGGTCATCACATATTGTATTATTAATTAGTAGTTCAACAACTTCTTCATTATTTGTAGTGTTTATAATTATCTACATTAATGGAGACTTTTGTTTCCAATTGTCTATTTTATTATTATAATACTGTTCTTTTTTAATATTAATGACTTCTGTTATTTGAATCCGTTTTTAAAAATAAATTTTCGAGTCATTTTCATTACTCGTAATACGAAACCTGGAATACGCATAATTTCTTTTAGTTATTACCTTTCTCACGTTATTATCAAACCATGGTTTCTCCTTATAATTTTTAATCTCTTTTACGGTTACACATTTATTTACATACATACATACATACATATCTTCACGCTATATCCCAACAAATGGGGTAGCACGAACCCTAAAATCACTAATAAAACATTCACTCATATCACTCTTCAAACAATCAGCCCTCGTCAAACATTATCATCCAAACACACCACCCTCACTTCAACCACTGTCTTAGATCACTCCATATAAACTCATTCATTTATTACACTCGAAATCATTTATCACACAACAAACCATCAATCACACATTCCTATACACTTATTATTCATCTTCTTTTTTCAACGTACATAACATATGCATAAAACATCTCAAATTACGCGTGCTTACTCCTAACAACGAATCTACAAAGATTAGAAAAGATGAAAGTTATAGCCTGCACTTGTATATGAAAGAAAAGTCCACACAATGCAGTAACTGAAAATGAAACAAAAAGATAAGAAAGGAAGGGAGTGTCGCCCTACGCTTGTTTTTGAAAATAAATTTTACACAATTGCATTTAAACACTCTACGTAAGAACTGAAAACGAATTAAAAGATAAGAAAGGAAGGGAGTGTCGCTCTATGCTTGTTTTTGAAAGTGAATTCCGCACAATTGCAGTTAAACACTCAATGTAACAACAGAAAACGAATAAAAAAGATAAGAAACGAAGGAAGTGTCGTCCCTGCGTTTATTTTTGAAAGTGAATTTCACACAATTGCAGGTAAACACTCTAATGAAATTACTAAACAACAAAACTAAAATCAAAATCCTGCACTTTTCTGAAATCATCAGATTAATTCCGCAATTAATCTTCGCCAAACGTTCCTATCATGACACACCACTTTAGCTGCAGCCACATTCATAATTCCTTTCATACAAGCACATTTGTTCCTCAAACTCGGAAACTTTCGTTCACGTAACAATCCTTCAATCATATTCATCCATTTATTCATAGGTCTCCCACGCAATCTTCCACCCTCAATTTCACCAACCTGTTTCACCAATCTCTCATTCGACATACGTTCTACATGCCCAAACCATCTCAACTGACTTATATCTACTTTTCTAACTATATTCTTCTCAATTTCTCACTTATTATACACCAATGTTTTACGGACATGAACTCTACTAGTATAACCACAAACACCCAAAAAATACCTCATTTCCACAGCAGTTACACGACGTTCATGTTTCTTCATCCACGCCCAACATTCAGTACCATACATAAATGTAGGCACTAAAACACCATTATACATACTCAATCGAGCATCTCTGGATACATTTACATTTCGAGCAAAGGTTTCCAGAGCACCCAATACCTTGCATCCCGCAGATACTCTTCTTTCAATCTGACAATCAATACGTCCATCCCTCGAAAACATACTACCCAAATATAAAAACTCATTCACTTGACCCAATCTTATACTATTCACCGAAATATTGCAGTCAGTGACCAAATCGCTCGTTTCAAACACTAACACTTTACATTTAATTTAATACCCAATTTATTTCTTTTCCGATTTCACTTATACTTAGAATCATTCGTCTCAATTCAGATTCACCCATAACAACATCATCCGCATACGCTAACGCAGGAACAACACTACCACCAATATGTACACCATCTACCCTATTCAACGCCGTTCGTAATAACACATCCATGTACAAATTAAAGAGCCAATGAGGCATCCTACAACCTTGTTTCACGCCAATATCTATACAAAACCAATCACTCAATCTACCATTAACTGTCACCGCAGCCTCACTACCTTCATACAACGCACGAATTGCCCCCATAAAATTACCATTTATACCGTACTGTAGAAGTACATTCCATAATGTCTCGCGATGAACACTTATCATATGCTTTTTTAAGATCGAGAACACCACAGAACACCTTCTTATTCTTAGCAAATGACTTTTCAACAATCATACGAAGAGGAAAAATTGATCCACACACCCTCTCGGACAAAAACCACCTTACATATCACTTAACTTGGAGATTGTTTAGGTTCTTACCTTATGAATAAGAATTTTTCCGTACAATTTCGCTACCACACTCAGCAAATTTATCGCACGAAAATTAGTACATTCACTCGAACTACCTTTACCTTTAAATAATGGATAAATGATAGCACGTTTCCAATCATCAAGAGCCACACACCGTTTTAAACAAAATCAAAACAAAAAAGTAACCAGTCAAAAAACCTCTCGCTTCCATACTTCAACATCTCATTCGATATACCATCCAAACCATTCTTCAGACGCATTAATGCGAAACTAACACTCTCATCTATATCCCATTCATCACCACTAATATTTTCTCCAACATTCTCTCTACAACCATTTGGTCTATTAATACTACCATATAAAGCCTTAAAGTACGCACATCATCTATTAGTAACATCTGATTCATTCCACAATAACTCACCATCCGCACTCTTAATCACTTTCACTGCCCTTACATTACCACCTCTCAATATCTTCACTCTCAACCAAAACATTATTTTATTCATACTAAAATCATTAGTCAACCTTTCACTCGTAAAATTATCAAAACGCGCCTTGCTTTCTCTCACTACTCTATTAACACATTTATTTAACCTCTTTTATTCCAGCAAGCATTCATTAGGTAAACTTCCAAGCACATCTTTCCCATTTAGAAATCGCAAATATGCTCTCTTTTTCACCATAATCGCCCATTTTACTTCTTCATTCCACCA
Source organism: Pterostichus madidus (assembly GCA_911728475.2). NCBI lineage: Eukaryota > Metazoa > Arthropoda > Insecta > Coleoptera > Carabidae > Pterostichus > Pterostichus madidus. The sequence continues at coordinate 24,011,296 of OU452303.1, read as the reverse complement.
TGCATTCTTTGGACAAGAGCCTAAACTACATTAACTACAAACTTATTTTGCACATTTAAGAACTATATCCTTAAATTTCAACCAAACATCATTTATGCTGCATTCAAAATTAAGTTCACATACAAGCAAAGATTCATTTATTTTCTCAACAAACAAATCTCTAACATCCTCAGTCTGCAGCGCACTGGATTTCACACGAAACATTTTTTTGGTATTTTTCACCCTCATTCTCTAACATTTATCTAGACGTATACGCGATACCACCAAATAATGGTCATTCGTACCCAATTCAGCACCACGCTTCACACGCGTATCTACAACTAAACTGCTTAATCGTTCATCATACAAAATAAAATCAATCATACTCCGTCTATTCTCACTAACATTCTCCCATGTATACAAATGAATTAATTTATGTTTAAAGACAGAGTTGGAAACAAAAATATCACGCTCCAAATGGAAAGAAACTATTTTCCTACCGTTTTCATTCACTCTCGCATCACCAAACTTACTCAATACATTCCCAGACATGCTTCTCTTAACTCCCACCCAGCCATTTAAATCACCACTTACAATAAATTTCTTACCTGAATCATATGAATCCATAACATTATCTAACAAATTCCAAAATCTATGTTTTTCAAGATCATTTTCGGATTCAGTTGGGCCATAAACTGACACAATGAATATTCTATGAAAGCCTACCTTTAATCTCAGCCAAAGAATTCTCGATGAAGTATAACCATATTCCCTCACAAACGGTTTCATTCGTTCATTAACAAGCATACCCACACAATGCTTCGCGTGTTCATTCTCAGCAACACCCGACCACAAGCAAAACATTCCATCCACGTGTTCCTAACCAAATCCTTTCCTTTTAGTCTAACTGACACACAAAACATCAACATTATACACACGCATTACATTCATCAATTCATTTTCTTTACCAGTTATACCCTTTACATTCCACGTACCAAACTTACATTCATCAAATTTCACCCATTTAGTGTTCATTTAAGCAAAAAATAAAAAATAAAGAAGGGTACTCTCGGTAGAAGAGTAGAAGTTAAGGTAGCTTACCAGGCTTATCCTTAACTATAAATGAAAATAGAAATCAGTTACATTCACACAACTGTCAAACGTCAATCACACCTAAAAACAAAACATAACTCAGCGTTTCTATACACGTACTCTATATAAACAAATAACAATATGAAAGAAAATATACTATAAAAAAACTAAACTACTACTAAAATGAAAGATAACACTTATCTTAATAAAACGAGATTCAAGAAGTCCGGTGACAAACAATATATTTAAATCCAACTCAAAAAACACAAATAAATTTCTTATTTGACGGGCGAGTTCTATTTATTCTGTTATTATTATTATTTATTTATACACGCTAAAATATTCTCTTCAAAGTTATCATATAAATTATTTACGTTGGTACACTCATATTTCCAGTAAGGTTTAATTAATTCAGATTCACACATGTCTATATTGATTTTTTTAAATACTTTTAATTTTTTTTCGATAATGTAAGACGATTCGTATTCTGAACATAAATAATATCGTGATCTGTAATTTTGGGCACTGATATTACTGACACTTTATTTATTAAACTAAAGTCATTAGAAATAATCAAATCAATTATTGTTTAACTGTTTAATGTTTCTCTAGTATAGTCTTGTATTAATTGTTTGTACCGAAAAAGTTGCACAATATCTTTTAACATATTTATATAATAATTATCGTCGGCCCAGTTAAAGTTGAAATTGCCTAAAATTATTTGAGTCTCCGAATTGTCACAATAGGAATCTAAAAATTCATTGAAATCCGTTAAGAAATCTGCAGAACTGCTACTGGGTGAACGGTAAAGCACTATTATTTAATAGTTTATTTTATTATACTTAATTTTTATTGTTAATAAACAGTATAAATTTTATTTACTTATGTTGTTGATATTATGATACGATATATCTCTCCTCAAAAATATTAGTACACCACCCGTGTGGCTATTAACTAGTGCTGTGAGGATCCGACAAAATTTGGATCCGAGTACCCGGATATCAAAATATCCGGATCCTCGGATATCCGATGTTCGGATCTTGAAGCGGATATCCGTAAATTTCATTCGGATTTGGATCCGGATCTGGACTTGGCTCCGGATCCGGATCCGGATCCGGATCCGAATCTTGACTTGAATCCGGATCCGAAGTTTTGTTTACGAATCCGGATCCAAATTTTAATTCTAGATCTGATTCTACATTTCGAATGTAATGGCAAACATTTAAAACTGAGTTCAAATTGAAACTATTGAAGTGGGCATGTTTATCTTTACCGCGGTCTGTAAACAGTAATAAATTTTATAATACCCCTCTAAAATAGCCAGGTAGTTTGTACATATATAAAGAAGAAAGAAATTTACTTTCACAGAGTCCTATTTAGTAAATTAAATAATGAATAAAAAATACAAATTTGTATTATTTCACATATACAGTAACATATTAATATGACATTAATTTCATTAATTTATTTTGTCATACTATGAGTATGAAGTTTGTAGCAAAACTCATTGAATGCTTTTTAAGAAAACGATTCTAATTTCTTTTTACTTACCGTATAATTTTATGGGAGTTAGTATATGCGATATGTAAAAAGTACTTGCATGATAACATTTATTATTGCTCATTTAGAAAAATATATATTGTCATACTCTTAAACATACGAGTACAATAAAGCTAACATAAAATTTCGCATGTAAAGAAAAGAAGAGGGATACTTCTTTGAATATTGAAAATTCTGCAGTTCTAAGATTTTATAACATTCATTAGAACAAATACTTGAAAGCAAAAAGGGATTAAGGTGAAATTTGAAAAATAGGTTCATTGCAGGTAGCGAATACATATTTATTTACTTCGAGCACGTTTTTCACATAAAAGGGATTGTTTTTGTTACCTACTTACCTACTAGTTCTGTCAAATTTCCTTATTAGCAGATGCTAAAAGTTGTTCAACAGAAATTTAAACATCAGAAATATGCCGACATGAAACGAAAATGCTTAGTGTATTATTTCGTAATCACATTTATTTGGTTTTACTCAAAATATTTGAAGAGAACCGATCCGGATACTGAAATTCCATATCTAAAATTTCATACTCATACTCACATTCGAATCTAAGATCAGATACTCAAATCCGTTTCCAAGATTCGACATTTGGATCCGGATTCAAGATCCAGTACTGAGATTCGGATTCAAAATTCAATACTCAGATTCGGATCTAAAATCCGATACTCAGATCCGGATCCAAAATCCGATACTCATATCCGGATCCAAAATCCGATACTCAGATCCGGATCCAAAATCCGACACTCAGATCCGGATCCAAAATCCGATACTGAGATTTGGATCCGAGATCCGGATAGTTCAACATTCAATTATCCGGATATCCGGATATTTTTGGATCCGAAACCGAAACTATCCGGATCCGGATCCCACCACTACTATTAACAGAATTGCAACGTATTGTATTGTATTGTATTTCCCAATTGAAATTTCGTTGTTTTCGATGTCCTCAGTAATCCTTGTTTCAGGTAGATGTACGCCAATAGGATTCTCTTTAGTAATTAATAACTATCCGAGTATTTCATCTTTATGTGCAAGATAACTTTGACTATTCATATAAATTTTAAATGGTGTATCATTTTTATTTTGTAATTGCTATGTGTATTTTATCTGATTTTTTTTAATTCTATTTTCTTTAGTAACACAGGACAATTTTTTGTCAAGAGCAAAATGAGCCGTATCTAATGTTAATTTTTAATTTCTCGTTGGCAGTGAGATAATTTATACATTTAA